>CAJQZJ010004801.1:3157423-3182646 GCA_907164525.1 Lophiomys imhausi
ACACACACACACACACACACACACACACACACACACACACACACACAAAAGCTTCAGCATGCCAAATAATTCACAGACTTACCCTGTAATACATAAACCTTTGATCACTGAGTATCTTTTATTATTGGACTTTAAAATTAGGAGCTGAGCCAAAGATACTATGATCTCGGCTTTTGGTGCCAGAGGTAAGCTAAGTTGACTGACAGTTTCCATATTTTGTTCAATTAAGGAAGTAATTGGGAATGATTTATGCTTCAGAGAAGTCTTAAAGAGAGCCAAGAAAGTTCAATGGGAAACTGCTGTCTGACAATGCCACAGCTTTGGCGCTTGGCCAGGATCATGCCACAGACGTTCAGTCCAGGTTGAGGATGGATCCAGAGCATTAGTCTACAAACTGAATGAAGTTTTGTTTCTTTCATAAACAAGCAGGCATGATTGTGTGCCACTAAAATTGTATTTACATGTATCAGTAATCACTTGTAAAAAAAAAAAACAAAAAAAGGAACAAACTACAGAAATTACTTTAGAAAACATACAGTTAGTAAAGAAATTTTTCCGCGCGCCGACACAGATAATCTGCTTCTCCGAATCACAGGTTTGTTTTTGTATACACGGCAGGGCTTTCGGTTGCCTGAGGTCTGTATAAGAAACTTAGGCCAAACACATAAGAGAAAGGGAGTGTGTATGGGGATTTTCCTAGCCTTTTCCTGCCTGCTTGTGCTTTATCCATTCTACAGCATACGTTTTAACTGCGTTGACTCAGCAGCGAAGGGTGCTTGCTGCGCAACCTCCAATTGTCTGAATAGCTACTGAGTTCAGCCTGTGCTATTAGATCAAGCCTTGCTTAATAGCTATGCTAGTTCTTCTCAAATTATAGAGGTCATCTGCAGCATGGCCAACAGGAACTCACAAAGTACTTAAAGGGGCAGGAAACACGTGGGTGATTCTTTAGTTTTTGCATATGTCTGCGCATGCTCAGGAGTGGGTCACTCCGTCAAACCCAGGGCCTTATGCATGCCACGCAAGCTCTTTATCACTGAGCTACATCCCAAGCCCGGGTTAGCCTCTTGGCCACACATTTTACTTTTTTTCTACATGTTGCAGATCTGGCTCCCCAGTGCTATGATGTTTCATCCTTATACTCCTATCACGGTGTAAAGGGAAGAACATAGATCTAAGGCACCCCTGGCTCTCTCTGCAGAGGAGCCATCTCAGGATCTCTACAGGCAAAGACATCTACAGGAGACCTTCAGGGGGGAAGCGCTTGCTCCATAAGGAACCAACAGCAATGTCATGCCATAGTGTTAAGAGATGGCATTCCATACGTGAAACTTATTTTTGTTTGGCCCACACTTTGAACTGTAGAATTATCCATCTCGCCGGGCGGTGGTGGCGGACGCCTTTAATCCCAGCACTTGGGAGGCAGAGGCAGGTGGATCTTTGCGAGTTAGAGGCCAGCCTGGTCTACAAAGTGAGTCCAGGACAGCCAGGGCTACACAGAGAAACCCTGTCTCGAAAAAAACCAAAAAAAAAAAAAAAAAAGAATTATCCATCTCTTCTTTTGTATTTTCTGCAACTAATCACTGGCTAGTTTGAGTCTACTCAGGTCTACATCAGGTTTTCCACGTTGTCCTTTCTGATGCCATTGCCACTTCGTTAAGGTCCTCTAAGTGACGAAACACATTAGGTTTTGATGCAGACAGCTCCCATGTATCTTGACATAACAGTAGACAGAACAGCCATTTCAGATCTATTTGCCTGTATATTAAATTATTCTACTCATTTCTTCAGTCTCTTTATTGTACATATACTTAAGTATGACATCACCCTTAGTAGCTCTCCCTAAATTAAGCTAAATTTGCACTTCCCAGCTTTAGGTTTTTCAAGTTAATTTCACAAACCTGCTCTAATATAGCTACTTGGAGGAGCTTGAGTCTTTTCAGACATGTGTGCTGTGATCATTTTAATTATTAACTTGACAGTCTAGAAGCACCTGGTATGAGGTGAGGAACTGTCTGGATGAGGTGGTCCATGGGCATGCCTGTGAGGTGGGCCGATCCATCCTGAATGTGGGTGGCGCCATTGCACCGGCTGGGCCCTCACCTGGATAAGAATGAAGAAAGTGAGTGTCTGTATGCACTGATACATACATGTTGAAAAATGGCTAATTAAATTATTTACCAGTAGTCAGATTATTGTTAAATGGTTGGCAGTATTAATCCTTAACCCGCCATTATAAATAGGCACACAGAGACACCTGATGGATTTTAACAAGCCTTGGTTGGCCTGGATTGTGCAATCTTAGCCTATCTAAGCAAGCTTCATAATTCTATTCCCCAAATATGACCCCATATATACATACGTCCCCTGAACTGCTATACCCCACGCTATGCCGATGTTCCTGGCCACATGGAATGAAGTTCTTTTCTCTAACCCATGGCATGTGTCCTCCTTCCTGCTCTTGGCTTCTTCACTCTCTTCTGTTTGGAGGCTTCTTCTTCCCAAGAACCTCTCTGCTTCAAAAGCCTGAGCACCTTAGTCCTGCCTACCTCTGTCTTTGCCCAGTCTCAGGCCTCAGAGTTTATTTAACCAATCAGAGACAATGGCTAACAAGAAAGTTAACACAGCTTTACTTGGTGTACAGCAAGCAGGCTTCTCGGAGATTAATTAACATTAAGAATGCATAACATCACCCCATCACATACATTTATACAGGCTCTTAAACCTTGATATGATACGACTCGATGCTTCAATTTCCTGCTGCCCTGACTTCCTTGCTGTGATGGCAGTAACCTGAAACTGTAAACTCAAACAAATCCTTTTTCTCTGAGCTTTTTTTTTTTTTTTTTTTTGGTCAGGGAATTTTCTCACAGCTGCAGCCATGAAGAAATGTACCTTTCTTCACAGTATGTCTTCTGGCCACTCTAATTTAACTTGTGCTTGTAGGAGAATCTTAAGTATCTTTTTCCTTGGAACTTTTCCCCATATGGTTAGTGTTAGCATATGGGCAATCCCAGTGGCCTATTCTTGGGGGCCTAGCAATGTCCTATATCATCTGCCACCGCCAGGTGTTCCCAGGATATAAGGACCCCACCACAGCTCCTCTCTCCCTCTCTGCCCTCTCTCTCCTCTTTCTCTGTCCCCATGTTTTCTCTCTGTGTCCCCCATTTCCCCCCTTTCCCCCTGCCCTAATGGCTCAATGCCACTACCTCACCTTCTCCAGAACTTCACCTACCCCACCCCCTACAATAAACCTCCTTATACCAGACCTATTGCGTGGTGTAATTCCTCAGACAGTTTCATTATATATCATAACAGTTAGGGTCTGGGTTTGCTTATTTACTTTACTTTTTTTTTTTTTTCGAGACAGGGTTTCTCTGTGTAACAGAGTCCTGGCTGTCCGGGACTCGCTTTGTAGACCAGGCTGGCCTTGAACTCACAGAGATCCACCTGCCTCTGCCTCCTGAGTGCTGGGGTTAAAGATGTGTGCCACTACACCTGGCTCTATTTACTTTCTTTTAAACAACTTCCACAGTCAAGCACAGAGGAATTCACCTAACTACCATTGGATACACTTTTGAGGAAGTGACTAGGATAAATGAACTCCCTGGGTCTGATTCAAAGTCCACTTGACCACAGTTACATGACAGGCACTGTTTGAGGGCTAAGGATCTAGGATCAAATTCGATAGGAGCTGGACACAACATTCTGTCATGAACCTAAACAGAGGGCATAAGAAAGAGCCGGACGGTGGTGGCCCACGCCTTTAATCCCAGCACTTGGGAGGCAGAGGCAGGCGGATCTTTGTGAGTTCGAGGCCAGCCTGGTCTACAAAGTGAGTCCAGGACAGCCAGGGCTGTTACACAGAGAAACCCTGTCTCGAAAAACCAAAAAAAAGGGGGGGGGGGTAGGATAGTAAAGAAATAGGAAATACATACAGATTGTCACACAAGACACAAGCTACAGAGAAAAGTAGAGTGGGGAAGCTGGGCATGATAGAACATGCCTATAACTCCTGTACATGGAAGGAAGAAGGCAGAGTTCAAGGTCATCCAAGTGATTTGGAGGCCACCTGGGCTACATGAGGCAAGACCTTAACTCAACCAACGGCAATCAAGGACAACAAAAGAACAACGGGAAGTGCAATAGGAGTACCAGATCCAGCTAGGGTTGGAAATGAAGTAGTAAACAGAGTGATTAAAGATCACTTAACTGAAAGGGTGACCGTTGGACAAAACCCAGCAAGAGAGGAGCAAATGATCTTGTCACTCAGGAACAAGTGTTCCAGAAAGCAGCACACAAAGGCCCAGAAACAGGAGTTCGCTATATTCAAGTACCCAGTAACATGGGGACCAGAGTGAGGCAGGCAGTGGATGGTGGAGCACGCAGCTGGAGGGGCGCAGTGAACTATATGGCACTATGGGGACTTGAACTTTTGTTGTAAGCCAGAATACATAGCAGAAGAGTAAGGTGACCTGATTTGTTTATCAAGAGGACTCTCTGACTGCCTGAGTGTGAATATTCCAAGTCTGGGTTGAAGCTGGAGAATTATGTGGGAGACTGCTGAACTCAATGATCCTACCTGGAGTGACTAGGCATTTGCTCACTCATATCTCCCTGGGAACAGGAAGCCATATAAAAGTCCAGCTACACATACATTTTAAGGGTACAACTGTGCTGCAGGCCCAGATTAGTGATACAGCACATGCTTAGTGTGCACAAGGTCTTGGGTGCAATCCCAATCATCAAAAAACAAGACAAAAATCTATTAGGCCTTGTCTATAGGATGTAAGGAAAAAAAAAAAAAAAAGAAGCACCAAGGATTGCTGTTCTGTGCCTTCTGGTAGGGAATTCCCAGCCTTGTCCCACATCAGGCCAGAAACCACTGGAAGGTCTGAGATCAGTCTGTTTCTGGGCAGAAAAGGGTGAATCATGGGCCAGGAGATCCGTATCCTCAGGATGTCCGAGAAAGGCAGGAGAAAGGATTTTCTCCAATGCCCAAGTGTTAAAACTCTTTTAATAAGCAAGCAGGAGAGTCAGGGTAGTCCAATCTCTCATGCATGTGGAGAAAGGTTACCAGCTCTTTTTAGTTAAACTGCAGGCGCCAGGTGAAGCAGTTTCAAGGAGCCTGGGACTCTTGGAGTTGGGCCAGGTTGCTAGGTGGGTGGTGCAGGAGAGGCATTTGAAGCTCCATGCGTCTCAGCAGGCTTTGTAGGCAGCCACTGGGGTGACTGATGGCAGTGATCAAACCAGGAACCTGGCTACGCAGACAGTGGAAGTGAGGTGGGAGCATGCACCCTGGGCAGGCCTACATGGGTCAGCGGTGGTAACGATTGATTTCTTCTTGGAAGGAAAAGCTCTTCCTTCCCAAGGCCAAAATAAACAGCCAAGCCTCAGATGGTCATGATGGAGGAATGGAGAAAGAGAGTTTATTTCATGAATCAGGGACATTATAAACCTTCGGGCACTGGGGAGGGGTTTTGGAGGAGAATGTGTTTGATTCACTGGGTCTGGTCCTATCAGAAGAAAAGAAACCCAGTACCTAATTACCCATGGGCAGCAGGGGTGGGTAAAGAACTTCTGGTTCACTGGGCTGGTTTCTTATCAGGAAAGGGCTGGGCTACATGACACTCCTTAGAGGATCCCCAGATCTGGCAGAGGAAGAGATTCTGCTGAAAAAGGGAGTCTATCATTTGGTACCGAGCTCACTGGCTTTCTGGACATGCCAGACTTTTAACAAGGATAAAGATTATTCTTTAGCAAATGGAAAACAGGCAGAAAACTAGGAGAGAAGGAGGTTTTAAAAGATGAGATGGAGGGAAGACAGGTGTGGGTTAGGCTGTCAATAATAAGACATTTCCAATCTTACCTAAAGTTTTAATTGATATAGTCCTTTCTAGTACATCTTGAATTTTTATCTCAACTCTTTTTTTCTTCTGTACTGTTATAGCTCAAATCTCAGAAATCACAAGAGTATTAAAAAGCCATTTTTTTGTTTTTGTTTTTTTGAGACAGGGTTTCTCTGTGTATCCTTAGCTGTCCTGAACTCACTTTGTAGATCAGGTTGGCGTTGAACTGACAGAGATCCACCTGCCTCTGCCTCCTGAGTGCTGGGATTAAAGGAGTGTGCTACCACGCCTGGCATTACAGACAGCTGTAAACTGCCATGTGGTGCTGGGACTTGAACCTGGGTCCTTTGGAAGAGCAGCCAGTGTTCTTAACCGCTGAGCCATCTCTCCAGCCCTAGAAAAGCCAAATTTTAAATATTAGTGTGACAAGTTTGGTGAGAGTTCTCACACCTGTAGTTTCAATTACTTGGGAGGTTAAATTAGAAGAATTATGAGTTTACAGCCAGTACGAGCTATACAATGAGTCCTCATCTCAAAAAGGAAAACAAAACAAAACAAAAAATTGTCAGGAGCCGGACATGGTGCCGCACACCTTTAATCCCAGCACTCTGGAGGCAGAGGCAGGTGGATCTCTGTGAGTTCGAGGCCAGTCTGGTCTACAAAGAGAGTCCAGGTCAGCCAGGGCTGTTAGAGAAACCCTGTTTCGAAAAACCAAAAAAAAAAATTTTTTTCTTCAGGTGTAGTGGCACATGCTTTGTAACTTCAGCAGCTCAGGAGGTGGGACAAGGATCATAAGTTTAAGATCAGTCTGGGGAACACTGGGTGAGCCTGTCTGTAAAATATATACATGACATATATAAATCATGGCAAAATCCTCCACAAACAAAATCTAAATACAGACCACAAACTGTATCATAGTTTATAATATATATTTCTAGTAAAATAGTTATTGAAGGAGGCAGCTTTTATTTATCTAATATATACATCCTGCTTTATTTTACTGTACTTAATTTATTGTGCCTAATACCTCTACCTCCCTTCCACCCTGTGTTCCCTTCAACCCCCCCAACCCTAGGTGGGAGAGAAAGAAGGAAGAAGGAAAAAGGGACGAAGGTCTCTTTGAGCTACTTCCTGCTAATTAGGGTCGGGTTATTTGGGGGTAATACCAGTCTTGTGGAGCCTGACTGAACCCATCTTGAAAAAAGATTCCATTTTGTATTAAGTTTGACTCAGAGCTGACCTCCAGTTCCAGAACAACAACAAAATGTACCTGACCTTGCATTCCAGGGGTGTTCCCTCGTCATCACCAGACAGCTCACTCTGAGAAAGCATCCAAAAAGTCTAAACAGACTTTCTGATGGTCAAGCTGACCTCAGCTGGTTAGTCAGAAACAACGAGCCAATCAGAAACGGACATGACTAGCTACCCAAATGTCATCCAATCATATGGTAAAGAATGCTTCTTTGTCTGAGTCTCTATATAAACTTTGTACTTTTAGATCTGGGAGCTCTCAACTCGAATTGCTGTGTCAGTGAGTGTTGAGAGTCCAAGCTCTGAGCTTGAATAAACAACCCTCATGTATTTACATCAGAGTTGGCTCCTAGGTGGTCGTTGGGGTCTCAAGAACCAGGCAGAACAGTCTCAGTAGATGCCCAGCAAACCAGGAAACAGCAGCAGGAAGAACAAGCAGCAGTTTGGGGGAGCACTAGCAACTGGGAAAGCAGCAACCACCTTCTACCATGTATCCCTTTCTCTTCTTTGTAGAGCCTTTTCTCTTCCTCCTCCTCCTCCTCCTCCTCCTCCTCCTCTTCTTCTTCTTCTTCTTCTTCTTCTTCTTCTTCTTCTTCTTCTTTTTTAGGTTTTTCGAGACAGGGTTTCTTTCTCTCTGTATCCTTGACTGTCCTGGATTCACTTTGTAGACCAGGCTGGCCTTGAACTCACAGAGAACCGCCTGCCTCCCGAGTGCTGGGATTAAAGGTGTGTGCCACCATGCCCAGCAGGGGCTCTGGCTTTTTATTCCTCTCTCCTAAGTCCTCAGAGTTAGACTTGCTCAGCTGGTTAAGCCATGCCCCTACTAGCTCACAAGACAGACAATACTTTATACCTGTGTCTTAAGCAGCCCACCTGGGATTAAACAAATACATTCTCACAGTTGATTTTAATAAACTCCTACCACAAGTTATTACTATAAACAAATAAACAATAGCAACAACTCAATGGTAAAAAAAAAAACAGGCAGTGGACTAGAAGAGACAGTTCATACATGTATACACAGACATGAAAGTATTATGATGCTTTTTAGACATAAGGCACTCAATGTTGCCTCAAATGGCAAGTTAAAGCTATGATGAGGCAGCTTCTTCCTCACTGGGTTGATAAAGATCAAAAGGTTAGTCACTCAGGGCGTTGGCTGAGATATTCTTTTTTTTTTTTTTGGTTTTTCGAGACAGGGTTTCTCTGTTAACAGCTCTGGCTGTCCTGGACTTGCTTTGTAGACCAGGCTGGCCTCGAACTCACAAAGATTCGCCTGCCTCTGCCTCCCAAGTGCTGGGATTAAAGGCGTGCGCCACCACCGCCCGGCTGGCTGAGATATTCTTATTTTTCAGCTTCTATAGATAGCAATTTGGCAACATCTGTCACCATCATTATTATTTTGGGTTCTGGAAATTGAACCGAGGCCTTAGTCTGCATTCTAAGCACACTCCAGCCCCTCTATCATTATAAAAGTACACACACTCTTTGATCAGGCAATATGACCTCTAGATATGTACTCTGGACACATAATCACATATGTCTAAAAACACAAATACAAGCAGAAGGCTGTTTATTGCAGCTTGGTATGCAATACCAAAGATGGAAACAGCATATATATACATATTAGAGTGATGGTTAGATAAAGCATGATCTAACCACTACAAACATCCATTAAAAATAATAAGACAGCTTTGCAAGACATATTATTAAAAGATAAATATATAACTCAAAGGGAAAAAAAAGCAAAATGCAGAATGGTTTGTAAACTAAACTATCATTTGTGTAAAAGTTAAGAGAGATGGGATATATGCATCTGTTTATACCTGTGTGGTAAGGGCATATCACCAGCTGAGAAATATGACTGATACTACGAAGAAATTGGAAGGTGGGAGTACTAGCTAAGAAAGGTGGGAGGAACCTTTGTTTTTATTGTTATTATTATTATCATTGTTATTATTTACCAAACATTGCAGATGAAAGTTGTAGAAAACAAACTCTGAGACAAAACTGAGCTCAGAAAGTTTATTAGCAAGCGGCCTCAGGGGACATGCCTATAATAGCAAGAGGGGAAACGTTGGCCTCTGAGGGCACTGTGCTGAGGCTTCAGTCTGTTCTATAGCCCTGTGCTGGGTTCTCAAGTTATGATACTCTTTCAGCATTGTCCCAAACTGAGACAAACTGAGGAAATAGAAGTTTTGTATCCTAATGCCTGCCTGTGGCCAGCCATTGGCCTGGGGATACCTCTGGGCAGGCGCTAAAAAGCCAGCTCCTAGCTGATGGCAGCTGTCACTGATACTGCCCGAAGAAGAATCAGGACTGGTTCCTGAGCCCTCAACAAGATCTGGGCAGGCACCTGTAAGTTTGTTGAAAATAACAAATTAGAATAACTTTGGTGGGGCGGGTAAAGACCTAGGACGCTCCTCTGGAATCATAGAAGGCAGACACTATAGCCCCTCCCCACATTTGAAACTGCCCTTTCGGAGGGTAGTACTCTTCTTTTGTTATCTGTTCTGGCTGGTTGGAACTCTTTGCCCTCCTGTCTCACACAAAAGATCCTTCCGTTCCTTCGGCACCCCTACCCTCCCTGCCCCCCACCCCACCCCCTCCCCAGGTAACAGAGGGAACAAGAATAAGTGTAGTTCTTGTCCTTGAGCAAGTAATTCAGCATTATATTTTAAAAGTTCCACTTTATCTAATTTTAGCTGTACATTCTTAGCTACATTTAATTTTAGTCCATTACATTTTAAACATAGGTTTCAGGATGAAAAATGTATCTCAGTTGGTAGAGTGATAGCATAGCATTTGGGAGGACCTGTCCTCCATCCCTAGAGGGGTATGGTGGTGGATGCCTGTAATCCTACCACAAGGGTGATAAAGGCTGGAAGATAGAGAGGTTCAAGGTCACCCTCAGTTCCAGGCTTGGCAAGAAAGAAAGAAAAACATATATTTCTGTATATCACATGTATTATATATGTCTGCATATCACCTGTATGCCTGAAAGAAAAAGAAAAGATAATCCCAGCACTCAGGAGGCAGAGACAGGTGGACTTATGAGTTCAAAGCCAGCCTGATCTACAAAGCAAATCCAGGACAGCTAGGGCTGTTACACAGAGAAACCCTGTCTCAAAAAAAACAAACAGCAAAAAGAAAGAAAATTAAAAAAAAAAAAAAAAGAAAAGAGAAAACTGTTTTAGGCTGGGTGTGGTGGAGCATGCCTTTTCTCCCAGCACTCAGGAGGCAGGGCAGACTGGTCTCTCTGAGTTTGAGGCCAACCTGGTCTACAAAGCAAGTTCCAGGATAGCCAGGGCTATGCACAGAGAAATCCTGTCTCAAAAACCAAAAATAAATAAATAAACATTAATATTTTTTTTTGAGACAGGGTTTCCCTGTATAATAGCTCTGGCAGTCCTGCACTCACCCTGTAGACCAGGCTGGCCTCAAACTCACAGAGATTTGCCTATCTCTGCCTCTGGAGTTCTGGGATTAAAGACATGGGCCACCATGCCCGGCCATTAATTGTTTTTTTAATTTCTAAATTTTATTTTATATGTATGGATGTTTTGCCTCCATGTCTGGCCCTCAAATAAAACAATCTTTAAAAATGATGGCTCAGCGGTTAAGAGCACTGGCTGCTCTTCCAGAGGTCATGAGTTCAATTCCCAGCAACCACATGGTGGCTCACAACCATCTATAATGAAATCTGGTGCCCTCTTCTGGCCTGCCGATATACCTGCAGACAGAACACTGTATACATAATAAATAAATCTTTAAAAAAAAAATGATTCTGTTCTTGGGGGCTGGAGAGATGTCTCAAGAGAACTGGCTTCTCCTCAGAGGACCAGGATTGATTCTCAGCACCCACCTGACTCCTCACAACTGTCTGTAAACCTAGTCCCAGGGGATCTGATGTATTCTTCTGCTCTCCTCAGGCACCAGGCATACATGTGATATACAGACATACATGTAAGTAAAACACTCATGTGCATAAAAGAAGATAATATAAAATGAATAAATAAAAATAATTCTGTGCTCCTTAGGAGATAAATTATCTCATAACTGTAGTAAGAAATAATTGAATAACACAGATACCAAAAAAATTACTGTCCACTTATTATATATAAATTTTAAATCCACACCTATCAGGAACTTAAATCAAAATATTTACCAGTGAAATAATTGAGTGAAAAAAAGCAAATAAAAGGAAATGACTCATCTGCTCCTAGGTATGGTGGAAGAGAAAGTTTATTGTAGATGAAAGGGAGAGCGTAGTCAGAGGCAGGGACGTTGGGAGAGTCCAGAGTGAACATGACCCTGAGTCATGTGAGCAGAAGGGGAGGGGAAAGAAGCCACCTGGCCAAGATAGGCAGCCTGGACCAAGAGATTGACCAAGAGATTACCATGGGAAAATGGCTGGATTATATAGGAAAGGGCAGTCCAGCCCAAGGACTGAAGAAGTTTAGGGTGGGGGGTGGGGCATGCCCGCCAAACCCTGTAAAAGGAAGGGATTGAGAGAAGCTGGGAGAACCTGGTGGCCAGGTCAGCTTGGATATTTTAAATAGACACCTCAGCCATTTGTTTAGGATTTGAGACTTAGCAATGATAAATTGGAATTTTGCTTAAAACTAAGCTAGCCACAGTGGACTGCACCCACAGTCCCAGCCATTCGGGCACTAATGTATGAGAACAGTTTGATTCACTCATCAGTAAGAACGACTGAGCCATCTCACGGAATCCTAAATCATATAATTTTGTTTAAAAAGCAAGATGCTGGAGAGATGGTGGCTGAGCAGCTAAGATTGCTTACTGCTCTGTCAGAGGACTCAAGATGCCAGTACCCGCTGGGTGTGGTGGCACTTGCTTTTAACCCTAACACCCGGAAGGCAAAGGCAGGCAGATCTCTGTGAGTTCAACACCAGCCTGGTCTGCAGAGTGAGTTCTAGGATAGCCAGGGCTATAAAGGGAAACCTGTCATGAAAAATACAAAAAACAGATGCCAGCACCCATATCACATGGCTCACAAATGCCTGTCACTTCAGCAAAAAGGTACCCAACACCCACTTCTGACCCCTAAGGTTTCTTTCTCTCTCACACCAATAAAATAAAAAAATATTGAATAAAAAAATAAGAAAGAAGAAAAACCCACATCTGCCAAGTGAAAATTCTCCTCTACATTCACATAATTGGTGGGGATACCAGGTCTCAAGTTTCTTATGCTTTAATGGCTATATTATTATTACATCACTTGATACTTCTACCTTGTAATTTCCCATACATAGCAACTCATAGATGACAGACTAGACCATTAACTGTAGCCTTGAAAAAGGAAACCCAGTGCTACTTGGTATGTATCATGGTAAGGACATGGCATATTCTTTTTATTTGTGGTGGCAGAGTATCATTTATTGTCATATAAACTTACCTCAATGAGTAAACCTATAATTAACTGAGCATCTGGTCAGGTTGGGGATGAAGAAATGGGCTCTCATTATTCCTTGATTTGTTCCTCCTATGACCAAAACAAAAACAGTGTCTCACATGCATTTAAACAATAATCGTGTTCACATAAGGAGGTCCTTAATGCCTCCTGAGTTCAGATGGATTGTACTAGCAAACGGTGCTTCCTTGCTTGCTGCCATCATGAGTTCATGAGTTCAACCCCTGGAAACCACATGGTGAAGAACAATGGCTTCCAAAGTAGTTGCCTTCTAATCTCCACATGTGCACCAGGCATGCACAGATGTGCACATGTGCGCACACATGCACACACACACACACACACACACACACACACACACACACACTAAAGAATTGTAACCAAAAATTGTGTTAAGCTATATTTATTAATACCTTAACACCTGTTACCTAACAAACAGCCCTAACCCTTTTGAAAGGATACTAGATCCTCTAGTGCAGATCTGTGAGGGCCACTTGGTTTGCAGCCTGTCTGCAGGAAAACTGCAAGAGCAATTGCTCTGTGGTCACTTGGCTATCACGTTGGCAGACTCCTTACTTAAGCTTGGATTTGAGGCTTCCTCAGTCAGCCTTGGTGTCGAGGCCTTGACAGGGACTCCTCACAGGAAAAGGGCTGCACTCCCACCTGTAAAAAAATGAGTAACTTAATTTATTTACTAGTATTTAAATTGTATTTAATTGGTTGGTGGGGTTAATCTTTAACCCACCATTGTAAATGAGCACACTGATACCACATGGATTTTAACAAGCCTTGGCCTGGACTATACAATCTTAGCCCATCTAAAATAGCTCATAATTCTATTACTCAAATATGACCCCATATATACATATGTCCCTTTGGACTGCTATTCCCCACGCTATGCTGATGTTCCAGGCCATGTGGAATGATTTTCTTTAATCTACCCCATGGTGTGTGTCCTTCTCCTTCTTGCTTTTGGCTTCTTCTTCCCAAGATGCTCTCTGTCTCAGAAGCCCATGCACTTTAGTCCTGCCTACCTCCGTCTTTGCCAATCTCAGGCCTCAACATTTATTTAGCCAATCAGAGACAATGTAAGTAATAGACAGCAAGCAGGACCAATTAATTAACATTTAGAATGCTTAATACCACCCCATCACCCACCTGCCTTCGAGGTCTCCTCAGCCGCCTCAGGCTCAGGACCTAGTGCCACCACTAGCTCTGGGTTCATGAAACCAGCCTGCCTCAGCCTCTCAGTTTGGGTCATCTTCCTCAGTCAGCCGAGACTGTCAAACTTACATGCGGTAGATGCTGGGCTACTTGGTCTAGTCCTTGGCATCACTGCTGGCAGTTGGCACACACCCACCTGGCACTGAGGCCTCTGGTGGGTCCCTGGCTACAGCAGCCACATCCCTTAGCAGGGCTCTGTCTCTGTGGTCTCCTCACAGTCCATTCTGAGGCGAGGCCTCAGAGTGCTGGAGCCTCCCACATCTTTGCTAGGTGGCTGTGTTGATATAGCTTCAGGTTGCTCTGCTCCACTGGCCACTGATCTCCTCAGCATTTAGTTTGGCCTTCTTGGGCTTTCTGCAGCTTTTCCTGTCATCATGGCGTTGGAGTCAGCAAATGACACATGCTGCTTCATACCTAGTTATCTCTCATTGAAAGCTTTCTCACCCAGGACTCTGCCCCTAGCCCCCTCAATAGGGCGTGGTTATCATGGTCTTTCAAGGTATCTCCTCATTTCTTGTGTTTTCTGGTGGTTCCTCTAGCCCTACCCTTTAGCAGGATGCTGTCTGAGTCCATCAGAACTGACTGTTGCCATACCCCAGCTGGGGTTGCTGCCTCTTGCCTTTGCAGGCCCCAACTAACCCCCAAGGGGCTGGTAGACACTGCTCTCCTCATCTCTCAGAACCAAGGCTTCACCTTGCCTCAGTCCAATCTGGACTCCACCCACCTTCTGACAAAATAAGGCAGTGTTGAGAAGCAATGCCAAGCCAAAAGCACTTTTTCCAGTTTCCTGGGCTTTACTAATTACATCTGTTGCCTAGAACCATGTACTGCCAGATGCCAGGCTGATATTTCAGAAGCCCTTACAAATTGAGTAAAGAAATCTAACTCCCATTGCAAAAAATAGATACCACTCTTAAAAAAAAAATTTCTTTGTTTTTCTTTTTTCTTTTCTTTTTGTTTTTTGTTTTTTTCCAAGACAGGGTTTCTCTGTGTATCGTTGGCTGTCCTGGACTCACATTGTAGACCAGGATGGCCTTGAACTCACAGAGATCCACCTCCCTCTGCCTCCCGAGTGCTGGGATTAAAGGCATGTGCCACCACACCTGGCCATTACAGACAGCTGTGAACTGCCACATGGAGCTGAGATTTGAACCCAGGTCCTTTGGAAGAACAGCCAGTGCTCTTAACCCCCGAGCCATCTCTCCAGCCCTGTTTGTTTGTTTTTCAAGTCAGGGTTTCTCTGTGTATCTCTTTCAGTCCTGGACTGACTTTATAGACTAGGCTGGTCTCGAACTCATAGAGATCTGCCCGCCTGTACCTCTCAACTGCTGAGACTAAACGCATGGGCCACCACACCCGGTGGATATAATTATTTTTGAAAGCATTCTATATGTTGCCATGCACAGGTTCCTGTATTTTATCATTGGCATCAAAATAAATAAAAGAAAGAGGAGGAGATAGAGAAGTTTGAGAAGATGGAAGAGGGGGGAGGAGGAACGAAAAAGGAGGGGCTGGAGAGAGCTATGTGGTCAAGAGTACTTGTTAATCTTGCGCAGGAAGGACCTTGATATCCACCACCCACATCAGATATTTTACAACCACTTGTAACTCCTGTTCCATGCATTCTAATCCCCTCTTCTGGCCTCCACAGACTCCCACCAGGAGTGCTGGGATTAAAGGCATGTGCCACCAACATAGTCTAAAATATTTTTTAAAAAGTAAAAGAAGCCGGGTGTGGTGGTGCACACCTTTAATCCCAGCACTTGGGAGGCAGAGGCAGGTGGATCTCTGTGAGTTTGAGGCCAGCCTGGTCTACAAAGCGAGCCCAGGACAGCCAGAGCTGTTACACAGAGAAATCCTGTCTTGAAAAACCAAAAATCAAACAAGCAAACAAACAAACAAACAAATAAATAAAGGGGCTGGAGAGATGGCTCAGCAGTTAAGAGCACTAACTGCTCTTCCAAAGGACCCGGGTTCAAATCCCAGCACCCACCTGGCAATTCAGAGCTGTCTGTAATTTGTGGGTGTGGTGGTGCGTGCCTTTAATCCCAGCACTTGGGAGACAGAGGCAGAAGGATCTCTGTGAGTTCAAGGCCAGCCTGGTCTACAAAGTGAGTCCAGGACAGTCAAGTATACACAGAGAAATCCTGTCTCGAAAAACCAAAAATAAATAAATAAATAAATAAATAAATAAATAAATAAATAAACAAATAAATAAATAAATAAAATAAGACAAAGCCGGGCGTAGTGGCGCACGCCTTTAATCCCAGCACTGGGGAGGCAGAGGCAGGCGGATCTCTGTGAATTCGAGGCCAGCCTGGTCTACAAAGCGAGTCCAGGACAGCCAGGGCTACACAGAGAAACCCTGTCTCAAAAAGCCAATAAATAAATAAACAAATAAATAAACAAATAAACAAACAAATAAATAAATAAGACATAGTGCCAGGCATGGTGGCACATTCCTTTAATCTCAGCACTCAGGTAGACCACTGAGTTCAAGGACAATCTGGTCTATAGAGCGAGTTCCAGGATAACCAGAGTTATACAGGGAAACCTTGCCTTGAATAAATAAACAAGTACAAGAAATCTAAGCCGGGCAGTGGTGGTGCACGCCTTTAATCCCAGCACTTGGGAGGCAGAGGCAGGCGGATCTTTGTGAGTTCGAGGCCAGCCTGGTCTACAAAGCGAGTCCAGGATAGCCAGAGATATACAGAGAAACCCTGTCTCGAAAACCAAAAAAAAAAAAAAAAAAAAGAAATCTATCTATCTATCATCTATCTATCTATCTATCTATCTATCTATCTATCTATCTATCATCTACCTATCTATATATCGATATATAGATTATACAGCAAACAATGCAACAGAATTAGGAGAAAATTGCAAATCCCTCAGAATAATTAATTCATTTTATAACAATCAGAGGAGAATGAACCCTTATTATGCATTTTGTAGGGATATAACAAACGCATTTTGATAATTTCCATAGAATCTATTTTTCTACTACTGTGTAGAAAGTGGTGTATTTTTTCAGGTGTTGGAATCTTACTTCAAGGAGACATGAAGTATCACCCAATTTCACCTATGCTATCTACACTTCCCCATTGCCCTCCCATTCTACAACCCCTGTTTTACTTTTATTTTCATTTACTTAATCTGACTTGGACCCAGATATGCAAAACAAAACCTCCTAGTAAAAGGGTTTCTACTTCTCTTTGTATCTTCTGTCATTTCTGATCTTGGAATGTCTTGGTATGCATAATATGCATATATGTATCCACATGTTTTATGTCATTATTGTAAATCATACCATTTAGTATTATTAGTTCCTGCCCTATATTGGCCCTGAACAAAGGCAACCTGGGGAGGGAAGGGTTTGTTTAACTTACATAGTTATGGTGTAAAAAACCAGACACTTCCCAGAACATACCATGAAACAATGGAAACAATTGATGATGTATAGATCACAAGGTTATAAAGGAAGAACAAGTTTAAAAGAAAAAAACAGCCGGGCGGTGGTGGCGCACGCCTTTAATCCCAGCACTTGGGAGGCAGAGGCAGGCGGATCTTTGCGAGTTCGAGGCCAGCCTGGTCTACAAAGCGAGTCCAGGACAGCCAGAGCTGTTAAACAGAGAAACCCTGTCTCGAAAAAACAAAAAAAAAAAAAAAAAAAAAAAAAAAGAAATCAAAACTTAACATTATGTTTAACTAGGAAATGGGAGAAAAAGATGGGAGTCAGCTGGCCCTTAATAATAGATTCCAATCACATACTGTTATTGAGGGAAGTCAGGGCATGGACTCAAGGAGGGACTTGGAAGCAGGAACTGAAGCAGAGACCATGAAGGGAAGATGTTTTCTGGCTTGCATTCTGTAGCTTTCTCAGCCTGTCTCCTATGCAACCCAGGAGCACCTGCCTATGGATGGCACTGCCTACAATGAGCTGGTCCCTCATACATCAATTAATCAAAGAAATGCCCTAAAAATTTGCCTATAGGCCAATCTGAAGGATGCATTTTCTCAATTGATGTTCCTCTTTCCAGATGACTCTAGCTTGTGGCAAGGTGATAAAAACTAACAAGGACAGCGCCCTTCCTTGGTCTCATTTTATGATTTTTCTCCATGAATCCTTTTGCCTGATTCCACCACCTTCACCAACTCAGGGCCACAAGTCATGTCATCACAGCCACCAAATGTGAGGCATTTCCACCATCACCACAGGTTGACTACCTTTATAAATGTTGAGTACCCAGCATCACAGTCTGCTCCTGAATCTGTCTCTCTCTCCCTCTCCACTCAGAGACAAGTCTTTCACCCACCCCAATCCTCCAATAGACCTCTTGTGTGAAACAGATCTGTTGTGTGATGTAATCTCTGTGGCATTCCTTGGCCCCCATCCATAAAAGTACTCTCTACTTTGAACCGCTAACAGATTTTTTTTTTCATACATGTTATGGTTTGCATAGTTGCTTTTTGATCCAATCTAGAGGTCTGCTTTGTTTCCAGATGTGACTCCGGACCATTTTTATTTTTCTCGTATGACAGTCACATCTGGTCTTGGTTCTGTTACTTCCTTTTTATTTCCTGTCTTTATGGTCTCATTTTTTTCACAATATGTTTTTTTCTTTGTTCTTTTGCTAGCTAATATTTGCAGAAGTCTACATTTTCATAAATGTTATGATTAAGAATGGTTTCCTGGAACTTGGGGTATAGCTCAGAGGTATGGCATGTACTTAGCATATATAAGGCCCTGCATTCAATTCCAACACATGCCTTCAGAATCCCTTGTTTCTTTCTGTCCTGGTCTTATTTTGTTTTTCAAAGTCTCCTGTATCCCAGGTTGCCCTTGAATGTATTTTGTAACTGAGGATGACCTTGAACTTTTGATCCTCCTGCATCCACCTCCAAATGCTGGGATGGGATTATAGATGTGTGCCACAACACCTGTTTTATATAGTGCTGGGGTTCAAACACAGAGGTTCATGCATTGCAGGCATGAATTCTATATACCAAGCTATATCCTAGCCCCCCTAATTGTTTCTTTACAAAATTTATATATTTTTTCAAAATATGTATCTGATAAGGGAACAGTAGTTGTAATATACAAATGACTAATAAGAAAAAACAGATGGGCAGTGGTAGCACATGCGTTAATTTCAGGATTTAGGAGATAGAGGGAGGGGAATCTGATTTTGAGGCCAGCCTGGTCTACAGAGTGAGTTCCAGGGCTACACAGAGAAACCTTGTTTCAAAACAAAACAAAACAAAAAGAAAAGAAGAAAGCAAAAACACTAATGTAAAAATGATCAAAGGTTCTGAATAAATAGTTCTCCAAAAAAATACATAAATGATTAGTAAGTGTGGAAATATGCTCTACATCATCAGTATTTGGCCAAGAGATAAAATCAAATCCATGAGATACTATTTTGAATTCCCTGTGTTTTATGCTAAATGTGTATGTCTATATAATATTCAGAGCTCTGACACCCATGTAGTCATGTTTGGGGACAGAAATCTTATGAAAGTGGAAAAATAAGTGGTTTTTATAAGTCTAGTAGTGATGAGGTGGCTCAGTGGGTAAAGACAGGCCTTGCAAAAGCCAGGAGACCTGGGTTTTATCCCCAGAATGCACAGAAAGGTGCGAAGAGAGCCACCTCTACAAGGTTGTCCTCTGATCTCAACACATGCACTGTGACACAGCATATCCTTCACATGCTCAGGAACAACGATAATAAATGGATGTTTTTTAAGTGAGGTCTTGAGTGGTGAGTTGGCAAACACCTTTAATCCCAACCTAGGAAGCAGAGGCAGGTGGATCTCTATAAGTTCAAGGCCAGCCTGGTCTACACAGCATGATCCGGATCAGCTACACTACTTCAAAGCAAACACACACACATACAAAAGTAAGCCCTGATCCAGTGTGATTTATAAGTTCAACATTTTCCAGGAAAACTGTTAATAATCCTAAGAGAAACAAAGCAAAATTTTCCTAGAAACAAAAATAATGTAAAGTTATATAACTTTGAAGCATAGAAACAAGGCAGATGGTACTGTTTTTAGCAAGACTGTATTGAAACTTGCATTTTCATCTACTCCTGAATGGACTATAGCAATTAGGGATGCATATGTTTTTATTAGCAATCTTTATCGAATGTGATTATCTATCAATATATCAGACCATATATTATATACCAGAAATTTCACTTGAAAGTATACAATCAACAAAACCTTTCCACAGTTAGGTATGGTGGTACATGCTTATAGTCGGAGCTATTTGGGAAGCTGAGGCATCGTTATTTGAGCCAGGAATCTGAGGCTAGTCTGAGCTATACACTGAGGCCCTGAATCAAGAAGAAAAAATGTTCATACACAAGTTATCTAAGGACATGCACTTGGATTTTTTTTTTTTTGAGACAGGGTTTCTCTGTGTAACAGCTCTGGCTGTCTTAGACTCACTTTGTAGACCAGGCTGGCCTCGAACCCACAGTGATCTGCCTGCCTCTGCCTCCCAAGTGCTGGGATTAAAGGCGTGCACCACCACGCCCAACATATGCACTTGGATTTTTACCAGGGACCAGGAGAGCCCAATTCACTCTGCATCCCCTGTGATGTGGAACCAGTTGGTGATGGTTATATAGGGAATTTCAAAATGTGGAAATAGTCTACAATTAGAACAATATTTGAACTTGTTGTTGATAAATGGAACAAAAACCCAACAGAAAGCCCAATCGTGGAATAGGGCAGAGATACGGATCAGTGGGTAAGAGTACTTGCTGCTTCATCAGGAAACTGGGATTCAGTCCCTTGACCCTGCATGAGGAAGCTCACAACCACAGATAACTCCGGTGTAGGAATCCAACTCACTTTTCAGGTCTCTAGGCATCTACACACATGCAGCATACATTTACAGTGACACATAAAAATAAGTAAAAATCAAATTAAGTTAAAATAACAGAACAGGCATGCTGATGAGTACCTTTAATGACAGTCCTTGGGAGGCAAAGGCAAAAGATCTCTCCCAGAACTACACAGACAGTTGCAGGCCAGGCAAGGCTACACAGTGAAACTCCGTCTCAAAAAGGAAAAAAAAAATCACAGAATGTGTTGATCCCATGGATGGGAATAAGACCACTATCACCAATTTTTGGAGCCAAATTTGAATCAAGCTTTATTAAACACTGGCCAGGAAGGACATTGGCTAGGTCCATACCTGGGATTCCCAGAGAATGGCCATGAATTACACTAGTTCAGTGCTTATAAAAGCAAAACTGAAAAGGGCCATGCATTTCCTGCCTTTGTTTAATTGGGGGCAAGCATACATCCCCAAATACTTCCTGTGTACGTACCTCCCTGCATGTGCTCAAGTACATCTTGTGCAGTTGGGGCAACCAACCTTGTTTACAGACGTGAAAACATGTGGGTTGTCATCTTACATGAGCAACCTGACCCAGCATTGTAGGAAGTTAACTGTCCTTCGGCTTACAGGTTACAGGTATTTTTGTTTTATAGATCTCTGAAGCACAGTAATTACATCTTAAAGCATAACTTTAACCCTTACAAATGAAGTAACATACAGTAGTAAAGTCAACAACTTACTATAGCCTTTCTTGGGGAACTCCAGAAGAATATGGCTTTACCAAAGAAGTAATGCTGTGAGGGGTCAGGGAGCCACGGGACTGGGGGGAGCTGACCCAGAGGAAGAGTGAGTCGAGGCGTGTCCAAACCCCAGAAACCTTATCCTGAGATCAGCAATAATAGGATCACTCTCCACACTGCCCTGGGCCTTCGGGTCCTGGTGCATGTATCCGTGAAACCCCACCTTCCCCACAACCCTCCATGAGCTCCAATAGCTCGGTAAACTTCCTCTTCCCTTATAAGGTCATGTCTGGCAGCACCTGGAATTTCTCCTTATGAAAATGGGCATCTCCAGTACCCTGCCCATGATGTACACTCACCCCTAAAGCCCCTACCCACCCCACAAATGTTTAGTACCTTAGTTCCCCCAACTAAAACTGCTGTCTCAGTGGGAGTCTGTTCTCCTCCTCCTCACAACAGCCTGAGGTCTGTTCCACTCCCAGCTCTTCCCACCTCACTTCCCCTCTCGAGATCAGACAGTCATGATCTCAGGCCAATCTCAGCACAACAGGCAGTGAAAAGAAGAAGCTTGAACAGCAATCCTAGATTGTAGAAGATACAGGATATGGGGAAACATGGGCCTTGTGTTGCTTTAATCCCAGCACTCAGGAGGCAGAGGCAGAAGGATCTCTGTGAGTTTGAGTCCAGCCTGGTCTACAAAGCAAGTCAATGACAGTCAGGGTTACACAGAGAAACCCTGCCTTGAAAAACCAAAAAAGAAAAGAAATATATTGTCCACATAGGCTCAAGTATTTGAACACTTGGTTCCCAGTTTGTGGTGCTGGCTTCAGAGGTTGTGGAATCTTTGGGAAGTGGAGGCTTGCTGGAGGAAGTACGCCACCGGGGTGGGCTGTGAGAGTGGATGGTCCTGTCTCATCTCTAGTTTGCTCAATGTGACTTTGTTTAGAGAAAAAGGAAATAAGAACATGCTTGTGAGCCAAAGGGTGTGTGTGTGTGTGTGTGTGTGTGTACACGTGCACATGTGCATGAGTGCATGCCTACGTGAGCACCACAGGGGAGAACCCAAGTTAATTTCTCATCACCTACAACATGAAATAGGTGACACCTAAAAGGGGAAGCTCATAAAGTGCTACTATAAGCACATTGTCGGGGGACATGGAAATATCAAAAGGATAAGCAAGAGCAGATGAAACATTGACCTTCAAAATGAGAGGTAGAGGTGGGATGTGGGTTAGGTTGCAGTTTTTTTTTTTTTTGAGACAGGGTTTCTCTGTGTAGCCCTGGCTGTCCTGGACTCACTTTGTAGACCAGGCTGGCCTTGCACTCACAGAGATCCACCTGCTTCTACCTCCTGAGTGCTGGGATTAAAGGCGTGCGCCACCACCCCGGGCTAGGTTGCAGTTTTCAAGAGGGGTGCTTTTCTTTTACTTGTTTATATTACAGTTTATAAAATTATCTTTTTTACACAGAGAACGGGGTTTCTCTGTGTAGCCCTGACTGTCCTGGAACTCTGTAGAATAGGCTGACCTCAAACTCAGAGATCTGCCTGCCTCTGCCTTCCAAGTGCTGGGATTAAAGGAGTGTGCCACCACCATCCTGCAAGATTATCTGATTTTAAAACTGTATGCAGCCGGGCGGTGGTGGCGCACGCCTTTAATCCCAGCACTTGGGAGGCAGAGGCAGGCGGATCTTTGTGAGTTCGAGGCCAGCCTGGTCTACAAAGTGAGTCCAGGACAGCCAAGGATACACAGAGAAACCCTGTCTCGAAAAACAAACAAACAAAAAAAAACTGTATGCAGACTGGGCATGCAGTACACACCTTTAATCTCAGCACTGGGAAGGCAGAGGCAGGAAGATCTCTGTGAATTCGAGTATAGCCTAATCTATCTACATAGTGAGTTCCAAGACAGCCAGGACTACATAGATAGGCCTTGCCTCAAGAAGCAAAACAACAAAGCCGGGCGGTGGTGGCGCACGCCTTTAATCCCAGCCCAGCACTTGGGAGGCAGAGGCAGGTGGATCTTTGTGAGTTCGAGGCCAGCCTGGTCTACCAAGTCAGTCCAGGACAGCCAGGACTGTTACACAGAGAAACCCTGTCTCAAAAAACCAAAAAAAAAAAAAAAAAGAAAAAGAAAAACCTGTGTGCATAAAATTTTTGGTTGAAAAATGTATAGTGCAGTCAGGACTGGAGACATGGTTCAGCAGTTAAGAGCACTGGCACCTCTTCCAGAGGACCCAGGTTCAACTCGCAGCACCCACATGGTAGCTCACAACTGTATGTAACTCCTGTTCCAGGGGATCCAAGTTTCTCACACATGCAGGCAAGACACCAATGTACATTAACATTCGACTACTACTAATATTCCTCCTTAGGAATCGCATGTTTTACTTAAGTACAGTACATTTGTTTTTCCAAATTTTCCTTCATTTCCCCTATTGAATGTAGAGGTACTACTCCTAAAAATATTTCTAGGTTTTGAGCTGGTCGTAGTGGCACACGCCTTTAATCCCAGCACTTGGGAGGCAGAGGCAGGCGGATCTCTGTGAGTTCGAGGCCAGCCTGGTCTACAAAGCGAGTCCAGGACAGCCAGGGCTGTTACACAGAGAAACCCTGTTTCGAAAAAAAAAGTAAAACTATTTCTAGGTTTTTATTAATTATAAGCTATTACTTCCATTCTCTCTAAGGACATTTAGTCAGAAAAACTTCAGAGGACAAATGTGTTATCTCATTGTCTTTCAAACACACCATGTTCAATGAGTTCCTTCCTTGTACCTCAAAAGCTTCACCCACTGAGCTAAATCTGAGTCATTCTTGGGTTTACGCCCAGCATTCCATTATCAGCACGCTGCAGCTACGAAGCCACTGTTCTAGGTAAAGACAAAAGATTCCAAACATTTATGGTACCGTACCCCACCTCCACCCCACCCCCCAGGCCAAATTAAGAAGGGAGGGTCTGGAGAGACGGCTCTTCAGTGAGGAGCACTTACTGCTCTTGCAGAGGACTTGCATTTGTTTCTCAGCACTGAGATGACACTCACGACAGTAGCGATTCCAGCTGCAGGGATCTGGAGTGCGCTTCCCACTTCCTCCGGCACTGTTTCCACATCAAGACATGGAAGCACACACACATGCATACAAAAAGTAACAAACAGCTGTAAGTTAAAAAAAAAAAAAAATATATATATATATATATATATATATATATATAGAGAGAGAGAGAGAGAGAGAGAGAGAATCCACTAGAGGAAAGAAAGGAAAGACCACACCAAACGTGCTGAGGAAGAGCCGCAGCGCTCGCACTGGTCCGTGGAAGCCACTGTCAGCGACACCCACAGGCCATGCAGTTCTTGAGGCGGGTTGTGGTCTGCTGACTTGTCAACTCTTCTGCTCTGGTGATGTTCAGTCCTGCTTCTGTCAGGCATCCAGAGTGATCCTCATACCAGACACTGCTTGTCCCTGAGGAACAGGAGCCCTTTTCTCAACCAAGCCGCATCCACCACCACCACCCTAACCCAGGGACTCAGCTGGCCTCTCCGTGGCCAGAGAGCTCGCCCCCAGAGAAGGACTGTATCAGACAGCAGCGGGGTGTGATCCAACCCTGGACGGAGCAGTAGGCAGCACCTTCCCTTACGTTCATAACTGATCTGAGGCCCAAGTGGTAGACAGGGCTGGACCAGATGGAGAGGAACTGATTTTTACCTCTGAGCTCACATTTCTCACAACACTACTACCCTCTGCCAACTCCACCTGCAGGAATTCCACTAAGGAGAGGAAGGGCCAGTCCTAAACGGAATCAGGAATTTTGGCTATTCTTCAGTATTTTCTTCTTCTTCTTCTTCTTCTTCTTCTTCTTCTTCTTCTTCTTCTT
>CAJQZJ010004801.1:3208262-3234369 GCA_907164525.1 Lophiomys imhausi
TATCTATCTATCTATCTATCTATCTATCATCTATCTATCTACCTACCTATCTATCTCCTTTCTATTGCTCTCTCCCACCCACCTTGCTCTAGTTTTTCTGTCTGCTTGTTTGACCATGTGACCCTGCCTGGTCTTGAACTTG
The DNA here is from genome assembly GCA_907164525.1 of Lophiomys imhausi. Lineage (NCBI taxonomy): Eukaryota > Metazoa > Chordata > Mammalia > Rodentia > Muridae > Lophiomys > Lophiomys imhausi. The sequence continues at coordinate 3,208,405 of CAJQZJ010004801.1, forward strand.
CTAGGTAGCTAAGGCTTCTGCTTCTCTGGCCGCAGTCTCACACATACTAGGTTCATAGGTATGTATCACCTCTTCTGCTTCTGTGTCTCTCCATCCCTGCGTCCTAGAGTCACATATGAGACAGAACTTAAGATATTGTCATTCCGAGTCTGGCTTGTTTTGCTTAACGTACGTGATCTCCCCTTCCAGCCTTTCTCCTGCAGATAAAGTGATTTCACCCTACTTTCTAGCTGAGCCATACTTTGCTGTGTGTATTCTCTTTAGTCATTCATTGGTTGATGGGCACCAAGCTGATTGCTTTTGACCATGGTGAACAGTGTCATGATAACTATGGTGTGAAGGTATCACTATTGCTTACTGACTTGGATTCCTTCAGGCATGTACCCAGGAGTGGTACAGCTGGTTCATATGATATTTCTGTGTTTGGTTTATTGAGGAATCACCATGCTGACTTCTTAGACACTACACTACTCTACATTCCTACCAGCCTTGTTAGAGTTCCTCTCTCATTCTCTCCACTGTTGTTTTTTTGACGATAGCCAACCTGACTAGGGTGTGATCTGACTGTAGTTTACTTTCCTCTAATGGCCAAAGAACATTTTTTTCTATAAGTTTTTTTTTTAGCTTTGTACTTAAAGAGCTCTTATTTCTTTGCAGTGTTTCTTTCTTTCAAGTAGTTTATGTATTCTGAATATACAGAATACCCAAATATTCAGCTGTCCACTGAAAAGATTTTCTCCCATTCTATAGGCTGTCTCTTCACTCTAATTCTTCCCCTTGCTGCACAGTAGCCTTTTAAGTAGTCTGTAGTAGACAGTAGTCTGTCTCACAGTGAAAAAACCATGTGCCCCAGGTTGACTGTGAACTTGTTAGATTTCCAGGGTGACCTTAAACTCCTGGTGATCTTCCTGTTTCACTCTACTGGGTGCTGTAATTGCATACATGCTAACATGCTCAGCCTACTTTTCATTTTAAATATTATTTTATGACCAGGTAGTGGTGGCACATGCCTTTAATTCCAGGACTCACAAGGCAGAGGCAGGCGGATCTCTTTGAGTTCAAGGCCGGACTAGTCTATAGAGTGAGTTCCAGGACAGTGAAGTCTACACAGAGAAACCTTGTCTCAAACACACAAACAAAAATGTATGAGTGTTTTGCTTACAGGGGCATAAGTGTATTGCAGCATGCCTGGTACCAGAAGAGGAAGGTAGATTCCCTGGGATTGGAGTTGCAGACTGCTGTGAGCTGGTCTGGGAGTGCAGGGACTTGAATTTAAGTCCTCTGGAAGAGCAGCCAGTGCTCTTAATCCACATCTGTCCAGTGCCTTCCCTTTTTCTTTTCCTTCTTTCCCTTCCCTTCCATCTTTCCCTTCCTTCCTTACTTCCCTTTCCTTCCTTCTTTCACTTCCTTCCTTCCTTCCCTTCCCTTCCTCCCCTTCTTTCCTTTCCTTCTCTTCTTTCCCGCCTTTCCTTCCTTCCTTTCTCTCTCTCTCCCCACCTCTCTTGCTCTCCTTCTCTTTGTCTTTCTCTCTTCTTTCCTGTTCTCTGAGATAAGGTTTCTATGGAGCTCTGACTGTCCTGGAACTTGCTCTGTAGACCAGGGTGGCCTTCCACTCAGAGATCTGCCTATCTCCGCATGCTAGGACTAAACATGTGCACCACCACACCAAGTCTTGTGTGGTGGTTTGAATGAAAATGGCCTCGATAGGCCCATAGGGAGGTGTGGCCTTGTTAGAGAAAGTGTGTCAATGGGGCATGGGCTTTGAGGTCTCAGCTCAAGCCAGGTCCAATGTTTCTCTTTCTTCCTGCTGCTGCCTGCAGATCCAGATGTAGAACTCTCAGCTCCTTCTCCAGCACCATGTCTGCTGTGCCTGCCATGCTTCCCACCATGATGATAATGGATGAAACCTCTGAACTGTAAGCCAGCCCCAGTTAAACGTTTTCTTTTATAAGACTTGTTGTGCTATGGTGTCTCTTCACAGCAATAGTAACCCTAACTAAGACATCTTGTTTTTACTTTTGAGACAAGGTCTCACTATGTAGCTCTGCCTGACCTGGAATTTGCTGTGTAGACCAGGCTGGTCTGTAACTCACAGGGCCCCTCCAGTCTCAGCCTCCTACGTGCTGTGATTACAGACATGTGGCACCATGGCCAAGCCCACTTACCAATCCTTGTTATTATTACCTAAGGTAGCAGAGTCCTAATTAGACAAGTGAGTGCCAATGCCTGTTTCTCATGTGTGCTTGTGTGTGTGTCATGTATGCAGAGGTCAGAGGACAGCTTATGGGAGTCAGTCATCTCCTTCTTTCTACTGCATGAGCGTTGGGAATCTATCTCAGGTCTCCAGGCGAGGCAGCAAGTGCCTTTAATGAGTCATCTCCCTGGTCCACCTCTAGCAGTTTTAAAGATCCATCTTGAGTTGACTTTGGCGCAGGGTGGGAGATAGGGTTCAGGTTTCATTATTCCACATGAGGGTATCTGCTTTTTCCGGTGCAAAATGTAAGAGTTCATTAAAAAAAAGAAGAAGGCCGGGCAGTGGTGGCGCATGTCTTTAATCCCAGCACTTGGGAGGCAGAGGCAGGCGGATCTCTGTGAGTTCGAGGTCAGCCTGGTCTACAAAGTGAGTCTAGGACAGCCAGGGCTGTTATACAGAGAAACCCTGTCTCGAAAAACCAAAAAAAAAAGAAGAAGAAGAAGAAGACATTATCTCATGAAGTATTCCCTCTTTATTGTTTGATCAATTGTGATTTTTTAAAAGTAGCTTTAAAAATAAACTCTTGGACAGCTTTATTATTATTATTTTTTTTTTTTCGAGACAGGGTTTCTCTGTGTATCCTTGGCTGTCCTGGACTCACTTTGTAGACCAGGCTGGCCTCGAACTCACAAAGATCCGCCTGCCTCTGCCTCCCAAGTGCTGGGATTAAAGGCGTGCGCCACCACCGCCCGGCGGACAGCTTTATTATTAAGAATTGTAATAAATACTTATTTTAGTCTGTCAGCTTTAGTCCAAAGACCATAACAGCATATTGGTCACTCATTGGCCACTCAATAAACACCTCCAAGGAAACACAAAATATAAAACAGAAAAAGAAAAGAAAGGAAGGAAGGAAAGAAGGAAAGAAAGGAAGGAAGGAAGGAAAGAAAACAGAAACCCTTCCTGGTCAGACATAGTAGATTATACCTGTGATCCCAGCACTTAGGAGACAAAGGCAGGAGGATAGGAGTTCAAGGACATCCTTTACTAAGTGTCAAATTCAAAGCCAGCCTTGGTGACAGGAGACCTTATCTTACAAAAAATTAAAAATATTAACAAAGCAAACTCACTCACCAGATTTTTCCTAAAGCTTATGAGTCTGTATTTCCACTGTTGGAACAAAATCCTAGAAACCTGGGCCAGGTGCTCTCATCATGGTCCGCAGCGCTCCCCCAGAGCCCAGCAATGGGCCATTCGACCTTCCCCACACTCCCAGGTTGTCCAAGGAAGCAAGTGTCATTTCTTTTGTGGGAGTTATTTCATCTGGCTGTTCTTGCAAGATCTTCCAGGATGGCATACAGGAAATGTCAGGCTTGCAATCAACCCAAGGCTCCTAGTCACGTTCTCACTTACCTCTTTAAGGATGTGGCTTAGCATCACAGGGAGGCTGGCTAGCAATGGCCCCACACTGGGCACAGTGGCCGAGTGATGGTGAGTCACAGGAATGCACCAGTAATGGTAACCTGGTGTTCGACCTCTGAGGGACACCTACTTCCACCTCGGGATCCCGGGAATGGAAATTACACAAAGTGCCATCCAAGAAACTTAACTGCAGTTCTCCCTCATTACAAAGAATCCTGAGGCTTCTTTAGATTTATTTATTTATTTATTTATGATTGTTATTTTTGAGGCAGGGTTTCACTTTGAAGCCTGCTTTGAGCCCAGGCTGGTCTTGAATTTAACACCAATTCTCCTGCTTTACCCTTTGTAAGTGCTGGGATTACAGACACAAGTCCCGGCACCTGATTTTCATTTGCTCACTTTGTTTTTTATGGTGCTGTATCAAACCCAGGGTTTGCATTTGCCATTCAAGCAAATTATAACCATGATTATAATCACATTATAACCACAGCCAGTTTAAAAAAAAAACATTTGTTATTTCTTTCTTTGTCTCTCACTGTGTCTCTGCCTCTCTCTCTGTCTCTCTCTGTATCTGTGTGCATGCACGAGCGAGCACACACACAGGCTAGGGTTATGATATGCATGTAGAGATCAGAGGACAACCTGCCACATTCAGTTAAGTGGGTCCCCAGGAGTGAGCTCAGGTTCAGGTTTGGTGGCAAGCGTCTTTAGCAACTGAGACATCTCCCTGGTCACCCTGCTCTTGTTTTTTTTTTTTTTTTTTTTTTTGGTTTTTCGAGACACGGTTTCTCTGTATAACAGCTCTGGCTGTCCTAGACTCACTTTGTAGACCAGGCTGGCCTCGAACTCACAGAAATCCGCCTACCTCTGCCTCCCAAGTGCTGGGATTAAAGGCGTGCGCCGCCAACGCCCGGCCCTGCTCTTGTTTTTAAAGAAGGGAGTAGAGCTGGTCAGGGCTTCTGATAAAGGCTCTTCTTCTGTTTGTGTTCTGTTACAGTGAGATGCCTTGAAATGAAATGGGAAACCTTGTCCACAGCTCTGCATGCTGGGGTAGGAAATGGAGACAACAGACAGCACCTGGGAATGCCTGTGTACCTTGTGACAATGCTTCTCCCTGTTACGCAGGGTAGGTGGTCAGGGGCTTCGTGGCAGGTGGTATGTGGAATGCAAGGGTTGGTATAGTCCAGTGCTCGTTACTTTAGGAGGTAAGCTGGACATGGGAGATGCCCTCCATGAAGTCCTGTGCAACAGACTAGATGGACACCCAGGGACGGAGTGGATCTCAAGGTCATGCTGCGGGAGTGTGGTGAGAGACAGCATCACATCTCTAGTACAATATCTCTTTCATAAATGACAACGCATGAGTAAAGCACCCGTTTCATTTTGCAATAAATATATATATAATACATATAGATATTTAATATGTTCTAATTATTAAATCAACTTTTTTTTTTTTGGTTTTTCGAGACAGGGTTTCTCTGTGTAGCCCTGGCTGTCCTGGACTCACTTTGTAGACCAGGCTGGCCTCGAACTCGCAAAGATCCGCTTGCCTCTGCCTCCCAAGTGCTGGGATTAAAGGCGTGCGCCACCACTGCCCGGCAAATCAACTTATTTAATTTTATAATTAATTTAATAATGTAAATTATTAAAGTAAAATATTTAATATATATAGTATATAAATCAAAATAGAACCAGGTGTGGTGGCAGACACCTATACTTCTAGCACTTGGGATGTGGAGTCACAGGATGATGGGGAATTTGAGGCTAGGGGCTGGAGAAATGCCTCAGCAGTAAGAAGCACTGGTGGCTGCTTCAGAGAGTCCAGGTTCCATTTCCACATTTCCAGCACTCACATGGCATCCATAATCTGGGGGGATCTGATACCCTTTCTGGCCTCTGAGAACACTAGGCATGCATGCAGGCAAACCCCCATACAAAAAAATAGAATGTTTGGGGTGGGGAGGCGGGGGTGCGGGAAGAAAGGAAGAAAAAAGGAAAAGAAATTTAAGCCTAACCTGGGCTGTTTACTGGGAAGTCTCCACACCCCCCAAATAAAACAACTGGCAACAACAAAGTACCACAACAAAAACAACAAACAAACAAACAAGCTGGGCCTGCTGGCACACTCCTTTAATCCCAGCACTAGAGAGGCAGAAGTAGGCAGATCTCTGTGAGTTCGAGGCCAGCCTGGTCTAGGACAGCCAGGGCTCTGTTACACAGAGAAACCCTGTCTCAAACAAACAAACACCAGAAAAGCACTGAATGATGGCTTACCGGGGAAAATGCTTGCCCCACAAGCACAAGAACCTGAGTTCAGATGTCTGGAACCTGTATGAAAAGCCAGCATGGTCCAAAAAAAAAAAAACCCAAAAAACAAACAAACAAGAGCCCCAAAACAAAAGCCAGGCATGGTGGCTCACACCTTTAATCCTGGCATTCGGGAGGCAGAGGCAGGGGGAGCTCTGTGAGTGTGAAGCTTGCCTGGTCTGGTCTACAAGGTGAGAGCCATGGATACACAGAGAAACCCTGTCAAAAAAAAAAAAAAAAAAAAAAAAGCTCCCAGGAGGTAACTGATCAACCAATCTGGCCAATCAGTTCACTTCGGGTTCTGGGAGACCACATCTCGGAAACGAAAGTGGGGCTGGCAAGATCGCTCAGCTGGAAGACAGTTGCTTCCAGCCTGGGGACCTGAGTTCCATCCCTGGATATGGTAGAAGGCAAAACTGACTCCTGTAAGTTGTCCTCTGCTCTCCAAACACTTGCAGTGGCATATGTGTCCCCTCATAAATAAGTGTCTTAGGGTTTCTGTTGCTGTGACCAAACACCATCACCAAAGAGCAAGTTGGGGAGGAAAGAGTTTTTTGGGCTTACAATTCCATATTGCTGTTCATCACTGAAGGAAGCTAGGACAGGAACTCCAACAGAGCAGGAACTTGGAGGCAGGAGCTGATGCAGAAGCCACGGAGGGGTGCTGCTTACTGGCTTGCTTCACGTGGTTTGCGCAGTGCAGCCTGCACATTTTTTGTTTTGTTTTGTTTTTCGAGACAGGGTTTCTCTGTGTAGCCCTGGCTGTCCTGGACTCACTTTGTAGACCAGGCTGGCCTTGAACTCACAAAGATCCGCCTGCCTCTGCCTCTGCCTCCCAAGTGCTGCGAATAAAGGCGTGCGCCACCACCGCCCGGCCGGCCTGCACATTTTTAATAGAATGCAGGACCACCAGCCCCGCGATGGCACCACCCACAATGCGCTGGGCCCTCTCTATCAGTCACTAATTAAGAAAATGCCCTACAGGCTTGCCTACAGGCTGAACACGTGGAGGCACTTTTTCAATAAAGGTTTCCTCCTCTCAGATGATATAGTTTGTGTCCAGTTGACATAAATCTAGCCAGCACAGCAAAGAAATAAGTAAATAAATGAATAAGCTTAAAGTAAAATAAATAAATAAGGTAGAGAGGAAAATTGAAGAGGACATGACCATGAACACAGTCATATACTCCCTCCCCCAACACAAGGGTTGCTTGTGTGGTGTGTGGTTATTAGAGAGGAGGTAGACTTCATTAGCACTGGGAGCTGGGGCACTATGTGCAGGAATCAGTGGCAAACAATTTTGCTCTTGCAGTTGTAAATAACCGTCACTATTTATATATGTGGCTACTGGAGAATTAGGATACACAGGTCTAAAGCAAAGCAAACAGATCCTTGGAAGTCACCAGACATATCACTCAGTAGCAATTCAGCCAAAGATAAATGTTAGGCTGGAAGAGAAAAAAATATATGCATGCAAGATATTATTCCCATAATAATTATAGAAGAACAGTTTGTACAGAGGCACTGTTTCATATTGGGCTGTTAAGGAGAACACTCTGCTTCTCCTCATCTCATAACACTTCTGATACCAAATGTGTGGGCTTTTTGCCACACTGGCAAGCCATTCACCAGTCCTTCAGTGAATGTCCACTCACTCACGTCTGTCCCTCACCACTACAGTTAGCACAAACCCATGGATGAGAGAGAGGCACAGTCTCCTACCCCCTGTTCTATTCTCTTCCGATGCCAACTGCAAGCTATAGCCTCCCACACTTTCATGGAACTACTTGGAAACTTGGGTTCCTGGGACTCCCTTGGCTGTGAGGGTTTTCTAGAGTGTCTGCGGGAACTTAGGCCAAACAGCTTGCTAGTGAATTGAATGCTTGCATATCCCCACATTTCTTGGGTTGCAATCCTACTCCTCAAGGTGACAGCATTAGGGGATGGAGCTTTGGGGTAGTGATGAAGTGATAAGGGTAGAGCTTGGCAAATGGGGTTAGTATACATGCTTTGAGGTCTCAGCAGCTCCCCTTCGCCTTCCCAACCCAAGAGGACACAGCAAAACACGGCTATTGGTAAATCAGGAAGTGGGCCCTCACAGACATGGAATCATTCAGCCTTGACCTTGATTTGTAGCCTCCAGAACAATATAATTCGGTTGCTTGGGGATGGAGAGATGGTTCAGTAGTTTAAGAACACTGGCTGTTCTTCCAGAGGACCTGGATTTGATTCCCAGTACCCACATAGTGGCTCATAATTCCAATTCCAGGGAATTCAGAACCCTTTTCTGGCCTCCACTGGCACATGTACATACACATAGCTACCACTATGATGGGATGATGTTATGCATCCTAAACGTTAAGTAACCTGCTCCCAGAAGCTTGCTTGCTGTACATCAAGTAATGCTGTGTTACCTGGCTTGTCTCTGATTGGTTAAATAAATGCTGAGGCCTGAGATTGGGCAAAGACAGAGGTAGGTGGGACTAGCGTGCTCAGGTTTCTGAAGCAGAGAGGTTGATAGGTAGGAGAAGAAGAAGAAGAAGAGGAGGAGGAGGAGGAAGAAGCCAAGAGCAGGAAGGAGGGCACATACCATGAGTTAGAGAAAAGAACCTCATTCCACGTGGCTTGGAAAATCGGCATAGTGTGGGGAATACCAGCCCAGGGGACGTATGTGTATTATATGGGGCTTTATTCAGAAATATAATTATGAGCTAGCTTAGATGGGCTAAGATTGTACAATCCAGGCCAAGGCTTGTTAAAACCCATCAGGTGTCTCTGTGTTTATTTATAATGACGGGTTAAGGATTAACACTGCTGACCCATTAAATATAAATACAGGTTAATAATTTAATTATTTCTACACATCTACAACAGAGAAATAAGTAATGAAATAAAACTTAAAAAAAAAAAGAAATTCTGTTGTTTGTAACCCACCCAGCATATGATGATTTTGTTATAGTCTTCTAAGTGGGCTAGTATTGAAAAGTCTTTTTTGTTTTTGTTTTTGGTGTTTCAATACAGGGTTTCTCTGTGTAGCTCCTGGCTGTCCTAGACTCACTTTGTAGACTAGGCTGGCTTCGAACTCACAGAGATCCCCCTGCCTCTGCCTCCCAAGTGCTGGGATTAAAGGTGTGCGCAAACAAGCCCGGCCATAGCAATGTTTTCATGATGCTTATGTTGTATTTGGCATTAGAAGTTAGAAGACATGCGCACACTATAAGCAATATAGCATTTATAAAGTGGGCTTGAGATAGGAGTAACAGTTTCCTTGTACCAGTCCTTCACAGTTACGGAGGACTGACTGACTATACATAACTCTTGTTATTGTTCTTTTGATTTTTGAGACAGAGTAAGCCCACAAACCCCACACTGGCCTCAGAGTTGCTGTGTACCTGATGATAGCCTTGAACTCCTGATCCTTCTACCTCTATCTCCTGACCGCTGGGATGACATGTACTACCACACCATCTCTATAATGCGTGCTCTCTCTCTCTCTCTCTCTCTCTCTCTCTCTCTCTCTCTCTTGGTTTTTCGAGACAGGGTTTCTCCATGTGACAAGCCCTGGCTGTCCTGGGCTCTCTTTTTAGACCAGGCTGACCTTGAACTCACAGAGATCCGCCTGCCTCTGCCTCCCCAGAGCTGGGATTGAAGGAGTGCGCCACCACTCATGGCTCTGTGTAGTTTATATCACAGTCAGATACATGACATCAATAATTATAAGGAAATGCCTCCTTTGGTGCTAAAAGAGAAATCTATTAGGTGAATTTTTCTTATCTCCATCTGTTAGCAATGAGGGCCGTGCTAGTGCTTTTCTTAAAATTAAATTTGCTCTGTCCGGGCGGTGGTGGCGCACGCCTTTAATCCCAGCACTTGGGAGGCAGAGGCAGGCGGATCTTTGCGAGTTCGAGGCCAGCCTGGTCTACAAAGCGAGTCCAGGACAGCCAGAGCTGTTAAACAGAGAAACCCTGTCTCGAAAAAAAACCAAAAAAAAATAAATAAATTTGCTCTGTGACAATTTCATCCAGCAATGTGACATTTCTGTTTACTCTCACACCCTCCTCTCCTTTCTCACTCCACACCCATCACCTTTCCTCCAAGTCCATTTCTCACATTCATATCTTTTGTTTTGTTTTGTGACCTGCAGTTTAATTTTGTGAGGCCATGGGTTTGGAATTGTTTATTGGAGCTGGTAGGCTTACCTATAGCGTGTACAACTGAAGACAATAACTCCCTCTCCCAGAATCCCCTACTGGGCTCCATGAATCCCTCCCCAATCAGTGATTGATGAACAACCCATTTATTTTTTTTCAAATGTTTATTTGTTTTTGGCTTTTCTTTTTAAATTTCTTTGTGTGTATGTATGTGTGCACATTTGTAGAAGTCAAAAGATAATTTGTGGGACCAGATGTGGTGTTGCATGCCTTTAATCCCAGCATTTGGGAGGCAGAGGCAGGCGCATCTCTATGAGTTCAAGGCCAGCCTGGTCTAAAAAGTGAGTCCAGGATAGCCAGGGCTCTGGTACACAGAGAAACACTATGTCGAAAAACTGGAAGGAAAAAAAAAGGCCTCCATAGGCCCATAGGAAGTGGCACTATTAGGAGGCGTGACCTTGTTGGAGTAGGTGTAGCCTTGTTGGAGGAAATGTATCTCATATTCTTCCTGCTGCCTGTGGATCCAGACGTTAGAACTCTCAGCTACTTCTGCAGCACCATGTCTGCCTGTGTGCCACCATGTTTCTTCTTGCCATGTTGATAAAGGAATAAACCTCTGAATTGTTTTTTTTTTTTTTTTTTTTGGTTTTTCGAGACAGGGTTTCTCTGTGTAACAGCCCTGGCTGTCCTGGACTTGCTTTGTAGACCAGGCTGGCCTCGAACTCACAGAGATCCGCCTGCCTCTGCCTCCCAAGTGCTGGGATTAAAGGCGTGCGCCACCACGCCCGGCTAAACCTCTGAATTGTAAGCCAGTTGCAATTAAATGTTTTTCTTTATAAGAGTTGCTGTGGTCATGGTGTCTCTTCACAGCAATAAAACCCTAACTAAGGCATGTGCTTAAGAGATCTATAAAACAAAAATGCCTGTAACCTGTAAGCCCCACTTGCCCAAGAGCAGATAACTTCCTAGACTGCTGGAGACTGTTGTCCATGTAAGATAACAAGCCATGTGTTTTCACTTCTGTAAACAAGGTTGGTTGCCCCAACTTCACAGGATGTGCTTGATTGCACATAGATGGGAGGTATGTAGGCAGGAAGTATGTCAGGATGTATGTTTTCCACTCCTACAGTATGATGAAGGTGGAAAGTATGGGAAGCCTTGTGGGTTTTGCCTTTATAAGCACTACACTAGTGTAATTCACAGCCATTCTCTGGGAATCCCAGGTATGGACCTAGCCAATGTCCTTCTTCCTGACCAGTATTTAATAAAGTTTGCTTCAAATTTGGCTCAAAAAATTGTGGTAGTGGTCTTATTCTTGTCTGGTGGGATTAACAGTATAAATACAAATATTTAGGCAGCACCGTGGGTTCATGTTAATTTAGCTACACAACTGTAGTTAAGTTCTGCCCTGTAGGGCATATAAACTTCTCAACTATGAGTTTTGGACTGGATTTAAAGTAACATGCATAAGTTACTTCTTATGGAACAGCCCTCAAATCCAACCAGAACACAGTTGGTTACTTTCATAGCAGATGTGCTACTATTTCACCAGGGGTACATCTTGACTGGCAGGTTGGTATTGTAGCTCATAGACTTGATTAAATTGATTAGGATGATTGATGCTTTTTCTCTCCCAATGTCCTGTACAACACCTTCTGAGATTATGAGAGCTGGCTATCAGGAAGGAAGATTTCCCTTCTTATTCTAGCTAGGTTTATGGTAGTAGATCTGTGCTATCATGCCTGTTTTATTTGGCTCTGGGGATCACACCCAGGGTATACTGCTTCTTAGATGAGCACTCTACCAACTGAGCTACATCCCCCAGCTACCACATTGGTCTTTCTGATCTCCTTCATCGCTACCCTTCCTGGTCAAAAAGCATCTAAGTACTGTGTCTGCAATCGTCATTTTGAAATCAGCTTGAGTTGTATCGAAGGAGGGTGCCCAAGCTAGGGCATAAGAAAGAGGAAGGAAGCATTTTGTCTGAACCCTGAGAAACTTGTAGGATCCGGATGTATGTTGATAAGTAGAAAAGACATTCCAGGAATAGAGAACAACTAGACTCATTACATGGAAATAGGCAAATCCAGGTGCTGGCATAGCACTGAGGAATCAGTGCAGGGTGTGTCTGTAGAATTTGATAGATGTGGGCTGTGAGGGAGCTCAGACTTTTAGATGAAGCTGAATCTGTTGAGAGCTTTCAACGTGTCTTAAGAGTAAGTGGGTCTCCAGCCATCAGCTGCTTACGTGAAACTTCACAGATTTTTTTCATAAGTCTACTTTGGCCGAGTGTGGCTTTCATTTTCACTTGATAATTCTTAACTTCTCTCTGGCCATGTTGCCATGTCCTAGAGGATATTGGTGTTTGTCACTTAGCATTTTGTCTGAGATAAACTACTTAAGGGAAGAAGGGTTTGTGTTGGCTAATGTCTTCAGGGGTTTCAGTCCTTGGTCACTTGGCTCTGTTGTTTCTGGGCTCAGGTGTGGTGAGAGAGCCCAGTGTGGCTCACTTCGAGGCAGATAGGAGGGAGCATGAGAGAAGAGGGTAAGGGACTAAGCACATGATATGCCCATCAAATGTCATATCCCAGGATTCTACTTCCTTCAACTAGGGCCCGCCTCCCAATATTCCAGTTAGCTACTGTCTTAGTGTTCTACTGCTGTAAAGAGATACCATCACCATGGCAATTCTTATAAATGAAAGCCTTTATTTGGGGCTGGCTACAGTTTCAGAAGTTTGGTCCATTATTGTCATGGTGGGGAGCATGATGGCATGCAAGCAGACACAATGGTGGAAAAGGAGCTGAGAGTTCAACATCCACATCCACAGACAGTAGGAAGAGAGCAGACTCTGGGCTTGGAGTGGGGTTTTGAAACCTCAAAGTTCTAAAGGCTTGTGTATGCCATACCTTGCTGTGCATTTCTCCAGCATATGCCATGAGAGCAAGAGGAAGAAGAGAGAGGCTGAGTGGAGATCTCTGGTTTATATATTGCATCATCTCGCTATCCTTGGCAGTGTCTAGGGTACATAAGATTTCTCGAGATACCCAGCAGTCATGTGGCTTCTCATGGCAACTGATGTCATCTGTGAAGTGAGGTTTCTTAGCCACACCCCTTCAACAAGGCATTTCCTGTTGGCCTCAACTGGACTTTGTCCATTTCAGCAAGTTAAAGGGACGCCAAGCTCCTCCTTATGTGCTGCCAGATGCCAATCTGAACTGCTTACTAATTCACTAAAGAGGCCTGAATTCTACCACACACTTCCTCCGAGTCACACCTCCAAATCCTTTCAAATAATGTAACTCCCTGATGACCAAGTATTCAAATCTGTGAGCCTATGGGGGGCATTGTCATTCAAACCACCACATCTACAAACTCCTCAATGAAATTAGTGCCCTTGTGGTCCAATTATCTCTCAATAATGCTACCAGACACATATCAAATATTAAACACTTGGATTTTTTTTTTTTTTTGGTTTTTCGAGACAGGGTTTCTCTGAATATCTCTGGCTGTCCTGGACTCGCTTTGTAGACCAGGCTGGCCTCGAACTCACAAAGATCCGCCTGCCTCTGCCTCCCAAGTGCTGGGATTAAAGGCGTGCGCCACCACCGCCCGGCTAACACTTGGATTTTTTATGTCTAGACTGTAGCAGATGTTTGTCTCCCCTAGTTTTTGTTTCATTTTGTTGAGACAAGGTCTCATACAGCCAAGGCTGTCCTGAAACTTGCTTTATACCTGGTAATGATCTTGAACTTCTCATTCTACTGCATCCATCTTCTGAGGTACATACCACCACGCCATGCTTGGTCTTATGGAGTGAAGGGAATTGAACCCACGGATTCATGCACATTCAGCAAGCTCTCTACCAACTGAACTACAGCCTCTGGGCCACTTTTCCTTTTCATTAGTCTCTGATTCCACACCTTGAGCCATTGATGATTCTACTGTTCCTGACTATCCACAGCTAATGCCCTGGGAAGGGAAAGTGACTAATTGTCTATTAGACAACAGGAACAATTTCTCTGCCCCTCAAAGGAGGGACTGCTTAGCACCAAACACCAAATGTTTAGAAGAGAATGTTTTAGAGACAGATTCTGTCTACATAGCCCTGGCTGTCCTGGAACTCACCATGTAGTCCAGGCTGGCCTCAAACTCACAGAGCTCCATGTGTCTGTACTCTGCCTCTTGAGTCAGCATTCAGGAGGTATTAAAGGCATGGACCACTGGGTTTAAAAGAGAATATTTTTTATAGTTTTGTTGAGACTTAATTCACATACAATGCAATTGATCCACTTAATGCATACAATTCAGTAACTTTGGGGGGTGGGGAGGAGACAAGGAATTTCTGTGTAGCCCTGGCTGGCCTTGAACTCACAGAGATTCAGTTGCCTCCAGGGTGCTGGGATTAAAGGCCTGTACCACCACACCTGTCAACAAATTTTTTTTTTTGAAACATAACACGATTTGAATTTTTTTGGAAACAGGGTCTCACTATGTAACTCAGGTTTGTCTTGTGCTTACTATGTAGCCCTGGAAGTTGCTATCCTTCTGCCTCAGTCTTGTAAGTGCTAGCATAAGTGTATAACACTGCATTAGTTACTTTGCTATTTCTGTGATTAGAAAGGCAACTGATAGAAGAGTTTATTTGGGTTAGAGTCCATGATGGTGGATCAGAGGCAGCAGGCAGCAGGCATGGCAGCTGGAACAGAAGTTGAGGGCTCACATTTGCAAGCACAATGCTGAGAAGGTGATTATGGGGTGTCTAGAGTCTAATTCCTAGAGCTCACCCACCCATGCCCCAGTGACATACTTCCTTCAACAAGGCCACACCTCCTACAAAGCACCACCAACTGGAGATTATGTGTTCAAATGCCCAAGGCTATGTGGGAATTCTCATTCAAACCACCACAGACCCCAAGCCACTTACATTAGTATTTTTAAAAATTGTGTGTAGAGGTACAATGTTGTATTGCATGCGTTTAATCCCAGCACTTGGGAGGCAAAGGCAAGGGGATCTCTGTGAGTTTGAAGCCAGCCTGGTCTACCCAGAAGGTTCCAGGACAGCTAGAGCTACATAGAGAGATCCTGTTTCAAAAACCAGAACAAAACAACAGCAATAACAAAATAAATAAAATATGTGTTAAATATTTATGAGACAAAATTTGCTCTTCATCATTTAAAAAAAGTTTACATGCCGGGCGGTGGTGGCGCACGCCTTTAATCCCAGCACTTGGGAGGCAGAGGCAGGCGGATCTCTGTGAGTTCGAGGCCAGCCTGGTCTACAAAGTGAGTCTAGGACAGCCAGAGCTGTTATACAGAGAAACCCTGTCTCGAAAAACCAAAAAAAAAAAAAAAGTTTACATTTATTTACTTGTGTGTGTGTGTGTGTGTGTGTGAATATGTGTATGACTATGTGTGCAACAGAACACGGAAGATAGAGGAAAATGTACAGGAGTCAATTCTCCCCTTCCACCATGTGAGTCCAGAAAATCAAACACAGGTTTTATGGCTTGATAGCAAGTGCCTTCACCCCACGAGCCATCCACCTCAGAGAAAATGCAGAAAGCGTTGCTGGATTCTGTGATGGCTGGTCTGTGTTGTCAGTTGGATTGCCCTGGAATCAAGAGGCTAGGCACTCCTGTGAGAGTTTTTCCTAAGCAAATTATTTGAAGCAGGAAGACCTACCCTATATCTGGACCACACCTCCCGCTGGCCGCCCAGATACAAAGGACGTGGAAGAAGGAAACTTTGCTTTTGGCCTGCTTTGTCCTCACTCTTGCTGGCAAGTTCCTTCTGTTACTCCAGCCAGTGTTGAATTCAACTCAGACGGAAGACGAGGACCTCTCCAGAAATCCTCAGGTCTCCAGCTCCAGCTTGGGACTGCAGAAGAGTCAGCTTTGCAGACTGGACAGCTACCAGATTCTGTCTTTCTGTCATGAGACAGTCATTGTAAGACTACCCTAACTGAACCACATCCTGTAAACTAGTCACATGACTTTAGTCTTAGTACTTGGTAGGCAGAGGCTGGTGGATCTCTGAGTTCAAGGCCAGCCTGATCTACATAATGTGTTCCGGGACAGTTGGGGCTATGTAGAGAGACCCTGTCTCAATAAAACATACAAAACAGAACTCCCCCTTTAAACATATATATTCACTGTACTGGACTCTGCTTTGAGAACCCTGAGTAATAAGCAATCTGATCAAGCTTAGTCTGAGAATGATTTGCCTATAAAGAGGGGAAAAAAGACAAAGAGTGCGACATTACCAATCTCTGCCCTTGGCTCTCCACCAGGTGTTGTCCTAACCCTTGCAACCTGTTGGTGCTGGCCTGGGAGCTATAGATTTCAACAGCTCTGACATGACCTTTGGGATCCATTTGCTCTGCTCTTACCCAAGCTCAAAGGCTAGAGTTTCTTTCTTCTCAGAAAATCTAAGGGCAGAGGAAATGGCATTTGGTATGTGGACCAGAGACCTTCAGATGCATGTCCTGAATTTTGCACAAATTTTGGGACCCAGACCTAGATTTGTCTCAAAAAACAAAACAAGAGAATAAGTTTTTGTTTTCTGCTTTTCCACATTTTCTTTGGATACAGTCCAAAGGTCTAAGTATCCTTTTGTTGATACTCTGGGATTTCTCACTGTTTTTCTGAAGACCCTTCTCTTTCTTTCTCTTTCTCTCTCTCTCTTTTTTTATTTTTATTTTTTGGTTTTTCGAGACAGGGTTTCTCTGTATATCTCTGGCTGTCCTGGACTCGCTTTGTAGACCAGGCTGGCCTCGAACTCACAGAGATCTGCCTGCCTCTGCCTCCCAAGTGCTGGGATTAAAGGCATGTGCCACCACTGCTTGGCTTCTCTCTTTCTTTCTTTCTTTCTTTCTTTCTTTCTCCCTCTCCCTCTTTTTTTTTGGTGTTTTGAGACGGGTTTCTCTGTATAGCCCTGGCTGTCCTGGAACTCACTCTGTAGACCAGGCTAGCCTAGAACTCAGAGTGCTGGGATTAAAGACATGCACCACCACCTCTCAGCTGACCCTTCACTTTCCAAGCTGTTTTCTTAGACCCTAACTCTAAAAACATAGTCATCCTCTTTCTCTTCTCCATCCTCCCATTTCCAGAGGCTGCCAAGGTTTGCAGCTTGCCTTCCCAGTTGTTTTCCTTTCAAATTCTAATAAAATGGAGGAAGAAGAAGAAGAAGAAGAAGAAGAAGAAGAAGAAGAAGAAGAAAGAAGAAAAGAGGAGGAGGAGGAGCAGTGGGAGGGGGAGGAGAAGAGGGAGGAGGGGTGGGAGGAGCACTCTGTTTACTAAATTCAGATGGTGAGGAATTCCCCAGATACTTAGAAACAGTAAAGAGGGTAGGCAGCTGAAAAAGATAGAAAAAACAAAAACAAAAACAAAAAACCTTCTATAGGTAGGAATATCTTCATTCTATACAGATCTGGGTCACAGTTTAATTTCACCTAATTTAAAAAATTATTCTGGCTCAGTGTGGTGGTACATGCTTTTAATCCCAGCACTCTGGAGGCAGAGGCAGGTGGATCTCTGTGAGTTTGAGGCCAGCCTGGTCTACAAAGTGAGCCCAGGACAGCCAGGGCTATTATGCAGAGGAACCCTGTTTCTAAAAACAAACAAACAAACAAAATTCTACTAAGTACATTTGGGCATTTTCCTTGAGTAACTTACTTCAGCTTGGGAAACATTGGGCTATCAGGGGCCTGTGATCTTCCTTTTTCCAAGTTTACACTGCTGTGTCTGCAGTGTAATGGTGGAGCAAGTCTTTTCATTCCAGGGTAACTGCAGCCCATTAACAACATCGTAGCAGGATTCCCCACTCTGAGGCAGTGATAGCTTTGTGATTTTCAAAGTGATTATTCTATTGCTTTTTGTCTCAAACAGGCCTTGAGATATATGTGTGTGTGTGTGTGTGTGTGTGTGTGTGTGTGTGTGTGTGTGTGTAAATTCTGTTATGTGTTATGATAGCAGTATAAGATAGAAAACAAAGCATGGCCAGGATTGATGGCACAGGCAGAGGCAGGTGGATCTCTGTGAGTTCGAGGCCAGCCTAGTCTATACAGTGAGTTCTAGGACAGCCAGAGCTACAAAGTGAGACCCTGTCTTGAAAAAACAAACAAAAGTCAAACCAAATAAACAAGTAAACTCAACTTAGAACAAGAAAGAACTAGAGGAGAAAATGTGTGTGTGTGTGTTTAACAGACTAACAGGATTTTGTTAAATCAGAACAAGAGTAGTGGTACAAACATCTCATCCAGATTGCATTAATCATCAGACAGATAAAATCAAATTTCTCCTCTGCTCTTAGCTACTTGGTGTTCACTTATCGGAAGGCTCAAAACCCTCAAAATCTTCGTCTGCCTCATTCCTGTTCTGTTTTTGCGGAGTCTGTTTAAGGATCAATACCACTTGAGTTGTTACTGTTTAAGAAATGCGCTTCTCAGCTGGGCGGTGGTGGCGCACGCCTTTAATCCCAGCACTTGGGAGGCAGAGGCAGGCGGATCTTTGTGAGTTCGAGGCCAGCCTGGTCTACAAAGCGAGTCCAGGACAGCCAGAGATATTCAGAGAAACCCTGTCTCGAAAAACCAAAAAAAAAAAAAAAAGAAATGCGCTTCTCACCATTTTCTGTGGCTGCAGAACAGGAGACATTTACCGCAGGTGTTTGAATCCCATTTATGCCCCTAACCTTCTGAGTGAAACCGTTGGAAGAGCATCACTACAGGAATTAGGCTCCTGGCTGTCATTAGACAACTGTCAATTACAAAACACACGGGACCCTACACTTACCAGTGTTCCTGGACAGAGGAGAATAGATGCTTTAGGTGAGATGACTGGTGCCAGTGAGGAATAGGGTATGGTTGTGGGGTCAGAGAAGATAAACTGTGTAATTTCTTTTGAAATGTTACAAATTCATGGTTGAAAGTTCCACTGAAGCCTGGTTTTGTCTTTCTAGGAGGGTGACATCTGTGGTTTGCTCTAACCAAAGAAGCTGGAAGGAGCTAGTGTAGGCAGACAGGATCAGCTAGCCAGACGGTGGAGGCATGATGGTAAGGGTGGGTATAGAGGTGGGGTAAGGGTGCCAATTAGTTTGTCTAGCCTCCCCAGGAGTCAGAGCAAGCAGATGGCTGCATCTTTAGTGCTACCCTTTCTCTGCCCAGCAGACAACAAGAGTTGGTCTTGTGGCCATGCAGAAAGCACACAATTACTTTTCTTTTCAAAATGTAGAAGTGGTGGATATACAGGGGGACAATTTAAATATTGTGTCTAAGAAAAATGGATCCTGTCTCCTTTGGCCTTTTGCAATAGCTTGGCGCCTGCTCAGGTGTTGACAACAGTGGAAAGTGACTTGTTACCACTCAGTAGCACGGAGAGCTTGTGTTTGGAGAGAGGTTGGCTTCCAGGTCGCGGTGAGAGTACAAGTCAAGAAACAGACCATGGCCTTTCTCTGAACACTCCTGTGGGATGGGGACTGCCTTTATAATTTCCTCCTCTCTCTCAAGCTGTTGCAGCTGTATTCATTGAAAGTTTAAGGTCAGCCATCTTTAATCCTGGCACAAGGGAGGCAGAGGCAGTTGGATCGATGGTCCACAGAGTTCAGGATAGTCAGGGCTACACAAAACAACCCAGTCTTGAAAAACAAAAACCACAAGCCCAGCGTGGTGGCACATGCCTTTAATCCCAGCACTTGGGAGGCAGAGGCAGGCAGATCATTGTGAGTTCGAGGCCAGCCTGGTCTACAAAGCCAGTCCAGGACAGCCAGAGAGCTGTTACACAGAGAAACCCTGTCTGGAAAAACCAAAAAAAAAAAAAAAAAAAAAAAAAAAACGGCCGGGCGGTGGTGGCGCATGCCTTTAATCCCAGCACTTGGGAGGCAGAGGTAGGCGGATCTTTGCGAGTTCGAGGCCAGCCTGGTCTACAAAGCGAGTCCAGGACAGCCAGAGCTGTTAAACAGAGAAACCCTGTCTCGAAAAAAAAACCAAAAAAAAAAAAAAAAGAAAAACAAAAACCACAACGAAAACAAACAATAGATGATTGAATCAAGCTATAACAATTCAATTACTGCAAACACTATTCAGTGTTTTCTAAATAGCAACACCACACTAAGATAAACAATGTGCATGACAAAATAAAATAGACAAACTTGGAAATGCTTTTGTTTTCATCTCAAACCAAACAATCACTTTGAAATTTGTGAAGCCAGTTGTGTAGCCAATCACGGTAGAGTTCATCTCAGCAATGGGGAGGTAGAGACTGGGGGGATCTGGAGTTCAAGATCATCTTTGGTTACATAACAAGTTTAGGCCAGCCTGGGCTACATAATATCCTATCTCAGCACTGCTCATGTATATTGTGTTTTAATTAAGTGGTTGATGTAGTGGCTTGAATGAACATGGCCCCCCTAGGCTCATAGGTACTGTTAGGAGGTGTGGCATTGTTGTAGTAGGCGTGGCCTTGTTGGAGGAAGTATGTCACTGGGGGTGGGCTTTGAGGTTTCAGAAGCTCAAGCCAGGCCCAGTGTCTCTCTCTTCCTGCTGCCTGCTGATCCAGATGTAGAACTCTCAGCTCCTTCTCTAGTGCCATGTTTGCCTGAGCACTGCCATGCTTTCCACATGATAACGAACTAAATCTCTGAAAATGTAAGCCAGCCCCAGCTAAATGTTTTCTTCTATAAGAGTTGCCATGAGTCTCTTCACAGCAATAAATGCAAGAGTTGTTTTAACTAGGTAAAATAAGATAGATTTAAAAAAAAATAAAAACAAGACTCTTTACAAGAATTTCTTCACAGCAATAAAATCCCTAAGACAGTTGACTTCCTCCATTTTCATCAATAATTGTGACTAGTTCTGCAGGCAACATTTGACCTGAAAAATATAGATATGAAACTGAAATAGGGCAATGCCATTTAGGTAGAATCTTTTACACACACACACACACACACACACACACACACACACACACACACACACACACACATTCTGTTTTGGTAATGTTTTAATAATAAAAGATATGTACTCATTAAAAACCATTCCAGATCAGATTATTATTTTCAGACAAGAATAGAGGTCAGATATAAGTCTCATTTAATTCTTCTAAGAGTCATGTCTGTAGTTTGCTGAAAGGCAGGTGAGAAGGTTCAGCGAATAAAGGTGTTTGTCATGCAAGGCATGGCCCAAGTTCAGTCACTGAAACTACATAAATGTGTAAGGAGAAAGGTGTCCTCTGACTTCTACATAGACAGGTGCTATTGCATTTACCACTGCACACATCACACACACACACACACACACACACACACACACACACACACACACACACACAGTCTTTTGCTTAAAGGAAATACACACAGATAGATATCCCTGCTACTTTAATACCTTGAAAGGAGAGACTAGTGAAGGCCAGTGTCCTGACACCATCCTTTACACTGTCTACTTGCAATGCACCTGGGTATGTGGGTACACAGAGGTGACAGTGTGTCACTGCTGCACAGTCCCCTAGGGGATAAAGAGGTACATCAGAAAGTCATGCTGAATTCTAAATGAGATGCACACTTGTGGGAAGAATGACATACTAGCTATTTCTGAAGCAGATGTTTTTATTTATGATACTTTTATTATTTTATTTTTTTTCAGGATTTATTTTGTGTGAGTGTTTTGCCTGTATACATGTATGTGCCCCATGTGCATGCTTGATATCTCTGGAGGTCAGAAGAAGGCATCAGATCCCCCTAGAACTGGAGTTATGGATGGCTGTGAACCACCATGTGGGTGCTGGAATCGAACCTGGGTCCTCTGCAACAAAAACAAATACTCTGAATCTCTGAGCCATCACTCCAGACTCATACTTTTATTTTTTAATTAAAAAATTGACACTTAATTATTTTGGCGTATGTATGCATTGCATGCCATGGCACTTATGTGGGGGTCAGAGGACATACCTGTGGGAATCAGTTCTCTCCTGCCATGTGGGTCCGAAGGATTGAACTCACTTTACCGGTCTTGGCAGCTGTCGCCTTTACCTACTGAAGAGTCTTGCTGGCTCTTACTTTATTTTTAGCAATAAAAATGTTGCCCAACTGATGCATCGGCAACATAGCTCCTGAACCTAAGGGATCATTTGCTTTGAAACCGTTTCTCCTAGAAATGTCAGGAGTTACATCCACAGAGCTCTACCAACACGGCTGTCTAAACAAGAATTGAACAAGCATGACACCAATACATATGATATAAAAGGGCTTTACCCCAACACAATGCTGCAAGGGCTCAACCCTAGGCAAAGAACTATGGGCAAATAGGGAATGCTGAGAGTGGGAGAAAGGGTCTTCTCGGGGAAGGGGCCTCCCGGTTGGTAATCCAATAGTAAGTTGTCAGTCCTGAGACCATATACATACAGGTGACATTATATGGACTGAGCATTGTACATGCTTTAGTCATATATTTATGTGTGGGTGTACAGATTTAATAATTAAATAAAAAGAGGCCATGAATTTGAGAGAGAGCAAGGTGGGTCTGTGTATGGGACAGGGTAGAGGGAGGGAATGGGAAGGGTAAATGATATAATTATAATCAAAGAACAAAAACATTATAAATAGGGGGCTGGACAGCACTTGGGAGGCAGAGGCAGGCGGATCACTGTGAGTTCGAGGCCAGCCTGGTCTACAAAGTGAGTCCAGGACAGCCAGGGCTGTTACATAGAGAAACCCTGTCTCGAAAAACCAAACAAAAAAAAATAAATAAATAGGGGGCTGGAGAGATGGCTCAGCGGTTAAGACCACTGGGTGTTCTTCCAAAGGAGCAGGGTTCAAATCCCAGCACCACATGGCAGCTCACAGCTGTCTGTAATGGCTGGGCGTGGTGGCACACACCTTTAATTCCAGCACTTGGGAGGCAGAGGCAGGTGGATCTCTGTGAGTTCAAGGCTAACCTGGTCTACAAAGTGAGTCCAGGACAGCCAGGGCTGTTACACAGAGAAACCCTGTCTCAAAACGAACAAACAAAAAAAATGTTGGACTCCCGTAATTCAGTGACTTCCCCTTTTCCTATGACAATTGAGATTTCATTTCTCCATCCTTCATCTTAAGATCAACCAACTGAAATCCTTTAAAGGAAGTCTAGTTAATGAAAAGAATGAAAAAGTTAGAAAAATGAGACTTATTTCTTATAAGTGACCACATGCTTCTGGAAACTCTGAGACAGGTGTAACACAGGATGGGTGCTTTTCCTCAACGCATGTGGAGGTGATGGGACATTTCTGTAGTGCCAGTTATCACTGCACCTTGTCTGATCTAGTTACATTTTGTTCCTGATCTGATACTTACCTTGATAGTTCTGTATACAACTCAGAAGTCCCAGTAACATGGGGCTCAGGACTTAGTCCCACACCTCTGTGTTCTCCATACCTGTAGCACTCCATGATTCCTTGATGAATAGGAAAAAAATCCCATGCGCCTCTCAAATCTGAGAAGTGCCTTTGGGGATGCGCACTATCTGTCCTTCCTCATGTGCCCAGGTAAAATTCATAAGTTTTATAAAACATCTATAACAAATATTCACTCAAATTCTACTTTAATTTTTATTTCATTTTTGTGTGTGGAGTATTATTTGTGCCGAGGGCAGAAGTTGAAGTTGGCTATCTTGCTCAATTGCTATTCACCTTAGAGAAAGGGTCTCTCCCTGGAACTGATGCTTACCAGTTGGCAAGACTGGTTGACCAACAAGCTCCTGGAAGCCCTTGGGAACCCCTACCACATGTGTTAGGGTTGCAGGGGCCTACAACCATAAATCTCCCCCTCTTTCTCCTGACTACACCTCTATGACAGGTTTCTCTGCATAGTCCTGGTTGTTCTGAACTTGCTCTGTAGAGCAGGTTGGCCTTAAATTTAGAGATCAGGCTGCCTCTGCCTCCCGAGTGCTGGGATAAAGGTGTGTACTACCAGGCCTGGCTTTTCTCTCTCTCTCTCTCTCAAGATTTATTTCTTTTTATATGAGTATTTTGCCTGCATGTATGTAAATACACCATGTGCATAAAGTACCTATAAAGGCCAGAAGAGGGTGCTGGATCTTCTGGAACTGCAATTACAGAGAGGCAGAAGGTTGCTGGGAATAGAACCTGGGTCCTTTGAAAGAGCATCACACATGCTCTCAACTGCTGAGCCATCTCCCCTGTCCTTATAAATCTCTTTTCAAGTATACAGAGCAGTGCCTTACACACACAGTTGGTATGAAACAACATTTCCTGCTTGGTTTTCTATTTTTGTTTTAGGTAAGGTATTACGATTATTATTTTTTTAAACATTTTATTTATTTATTATGTATACAGTATTTGCTCTACATATATGCCCAGGCAGATCTCAATGTAGATGGCTTTGAGCCACCATGTGGTTGCTGGGAATTGAACTGAGGACCTTGGGAAGAACAGCCAGTGCTCTTAACCTCTGAGCCACCTCTCCAGCCTGGTATTACGATTATTTTTGATCTATTTAAACCAATTTACTTGTTTTAATAATCATGTCTTCATTTTCCTTTCTTCTTGACTAGTGACAGCCAACCCAGTGACTGAAATCTATATCCATCACCACTTCCTGAAGTACTCCCCATGTGGTATGGTTTAAAACCAAAAGCACAACATAAGGAGATTAGGGATGTCATCTGAGAGTTCTGCCAATTTCCCCTGGAGGCTGTGGGGGCCATTTTCAGGTCTCTACAAGGTAAGGAATCCATCTGACAATCCCTGGAGGCTGACATTCTTAGAAGCCAGCTCATAGATTGTCTTTTCTCCTCCCTCATACCACACAGAGACCTGCTCAGCCCTTTGTTGTTCCTTTGTTACTTTGGGCATGGCTTTTTAGCACTTGGCGACCTAGATTATTTATATGGGACCTTCAACGTGGGGGTCACCTACCTCAGTGCTTTCTGCTTGGCATGCATAGTTTGCGATAGTATATATAGAGCGTTATACCTCAACATGCATATGTTCAACAGATGTTCAAACCTTTCCTGCCTCAGTCACTCACTCCAAGTTGCAGGCTTTCATTGGTTCTTTCAGATCCTTTGGATGGGCTGAAGGAAATGTATTAGTCTAGTTTCTCTACAAATCTCCCAGACAGACAGACAGGAGGTATATTTACATAGGGCAGATATATTTTAAGGAGTTGGTCCAAGGCTGGCGAGCCTAACATCTACAGTGCAGGTGGTAGGCTGGAGAGCCTGGAAGGCTGATGATTAAGCCTGAGGTTAGCTAACAATCCCTTTTCCTTCCTCAGAGAAGAGTCCTGTTCTATTCCAGCCTTTCACTTACTGGATGAGACTCATCCACTCAAAGACTACTGACCGAAACTAAATGTCATCTAGACACCTTACAGAAACATCCAGAATGAAGTTTGACTATCTATCTGGGCATCCGGCCCAGCCTAACTAACCATTACAGGCTAGGCTGCTCTGTGTTGTCCCTCTTACCCTTTACTCCTGCCTTTTGGTGTTGGTGCTGGGGATTGAGCACTAAGCAAGTGCTCTGCTTTTTGCTGTCTTTGTAATGCTGCTGACCAAGACAGTTCTAGAAAGGGCTGCTCTCGGGTCCTGCTGTGCTGTTCCAATGTGGAGGGGATGGAATGTGGGGAGACTTTTCTGTGAGCCAAAAATCATCTTTACTGTTTAAGCCTCAATTGACCCCTACCTTCCTTCATCTCAGCTCACAAGTGACTAAAGAGCATGAGTCTCATAGTGCGCCTGGATTCCAACTGCGGGAAAATCTCAGGAAGAATGACAACCTGAAGATGGGAGGGAACAGTGGGACTCATGGCTATCTGGCTGAAACTTCATCTTACCATGGAGACTATGAATTCAGTGTGTGTGTGTGTGTGTGTGTGTGTGTGTGTGTGTGTGTGTGTGTG
>CAJQZJ010004801.1:3234379-3266949 GCA_907164525.1 Lophiomys imhausi
TGTGTGTGTGTGTGTGTGTGTGTGTGTGTGTGTGTGTGTGTGTGTGTATATGTGTTGTATATAGGTGCTTGGGGAGATGTCAAAGGACAACTGTGGGAGTCCATTCTTTCCTTCCACATCTCAATCCCAGGGATTAAACTCAAGTCATTACTCATGGTGGCAAATGCTTTCTCTACTGAGTCATTTCACTGGCCCATCCTTGACAATGCCATTCAAGGAATATATTTTGGCTATTTTAATTTGAACCACCCTCTCTAATCACCTCCCATTTCTTCTGAATGTTTTTTTTTTCTAACAAGTCTCCTCCTTTTTAGTTTTTGAGACAGGGTCTCTCCATGTAGCCCTGGCTGTCCTGAAACTCACTGTAGACCAGGCTGCCCCCACAGAGATTTCCTTGCTTCTGCCCTATGCTCCATGACCAACCTCCCTCCTCCTATCTTTTTTTTCGTCTTTTTGTTTTTGTAACCCATTGGGTGTAATCAGGGCTGCTTATACCAGTATGTGTTTGTGGGGTGGGGCGCTACTTATTAGAGCACAGGTAACTTCTTAGTCCCTACATAATTGAAGAAAAATGACTCCTCTTGCTCCAGTAACCATTAGCTGCCCATAGTGCTTCAGGGAGAAGAGTCTCATTTCTGTTCTAGAAGAATTAAGGTAATAAATGTAGCTACTACTGGGTAAACCATACCTCAGGATAAAAGTGACCTACCCAAGGTTGATCACGAAGAAGGAAAGCTAACTCTGAGTGGGGCCATTTCCAATTAGATAAGAAGCAGCCAAATTATCTGCAAACCTTACACTTTGACACCAATAAAAATTACTATTTTAAAGTCATGCTGAAGGGCAGAGATGCATGGTGAAAGGGAAACCCTTTTAAGATTAAGCAGAAATTTAAAAACCAGATACATAAACATTTATTTAAAAATGCTTTAAAATATGTTAACAATTGTTTAACTGTTATATTATGATCATATTTTATCATGTGACTCATATGACTAAGAGTGCAAATCACTTTTTCAAAAAAAAAAAAAAAAAACACCAAAACAAAACCCTAAGCAATATGTCAGCAGTAAAATGAAAGAGTAAGTCAGGTCATGGTGGTGTGTGTATGCCTTGGGAGGCAGAGGCTAGCTAGACAGGGAAATCCTGTCTTGAAAAAAATCAAACCAAAACAACAAAAAATATGAAACTACAGAGATAAAGAAAAATAAACTCCAATCCTATTACCAAATGGATAGATTTTAACAAGTGGATTTAGAAAACAATTTTGAGTACTGTATAAACTTGCAGAGGCTGGGCTATGAGGACAGTCCTAGTAAAAGGTGACCAGTGTAGTGCACTTTATATTTTCTAGGCTCTTTTAAACATATACAAATCAAAATCAGAATTGTAAGAGATCCTGGATAGTCACTCAACCTCCTGTAACAGTTTATTTTAATACGTTTATGACTGGAAAAAGCATTTTGCAAAGTAAATATGAAGCACAGCTCTATAGAGGACCATGTTTTCAATTTTCTACTTTTATTCACTCAGTAAATATATCCCGAAGAGCACCTTTTAAGCATTTTCAGTTTTGTGCCTTGCTCCTAGCTCTCCCATTTGCACATACTGTGTGCTCAGCTATCTGAAGGATGTTACTCTCCTCTCCTGGGATAAAAGTAGCTTCCTGCTAGTATTCCCCTCTCCCCACTTCCCCTATCTTGCCATTCCTATTCCACCCTGAGACCCTTCTTCCTAGATCTACATTTTCTATCCCAGATCCAAATGATATAAAGGAAGTAGGGCAAATGCCATGTAAGTTCTCTATACGTAGTAAGGTAGTTGTCGTTACAGTAGGACTACAGAAAAGGGAAACAAAGGCATGTTGGAGCTTGGTGGGTAAATATAAACTAACCAACAATTAGACATGTGCCCTGACAAGTTGAGTTTTATAGGAAAAACAAGGCACTATATTTGAAATCATGGTTATACCAGTCAATATAGAAGTATTCTCACCAGACTTAACAATGTCTAGTTTTGGAAAAGTCTGGAGGTGATGGGATTTCAGAAATTACTTGAATGAGGATAGAGGATGCACACCCGGCAGTGGGTGTGGGGAGAATCAGAGTAAGGCGAGTTTACATTTAGTAAACTGTGTGGCCAAAAATGGAGGAGGGGCCAACTACCTAAATCTAAGTAAATTTTTTTGCTTTTGATTGGAATAATTGATTACAATTAGCCAGAGTTACTATCTATCCAGGATACAGTGTCTTAAGATATTTCATATAATTTATTTAGTCTTTATACATCTTCCCTGGAAACTAGGACTCACTCCATTTTCCCAAGAAGGTATCATGGTATAACGTCCTCAAAATGATACAGCTGTCTGGGTTGGGCTGAACAGATCAGCCGGTAAAAGGACTTGTCATGCCTGAGTTGCATTCGGTGCAAGGAATCCAATGTGGAATGAAACTTTCTTTCTTCTGGCCTCTTTTGATCTCTGCGAGCACACACACACAAATGCAATGTATCAACTGCAAACACACACTCTGGAGTTTGAGAAACTCTATCCGTAGAAAAGCACTCGCTGTTGAGTGTTGAGAGAGAGAGAGAGAGAGAGAGAGAGAGAGAGAGAGAGAGAGAGAGAGAGCGAGAGAGAGAGAGAGCAGTGCACGGCTAGAATCACCCCACATAAGGTCTGAAAACTTCGAAAAATACCCGAGGGTGATTGCTCATACCTGTAATCCCAGCACTGGGAGGTCAGATTTCCCCAAAATTCAAGATTAGCCAGGGAGACAAAGCAAAAACCTTGTCTGTGGATCAAAACATCAAAAATCAATCCAGAGGCCAGTTCTGTCGTGGGGGGTGGGGTCACTTAAAAAAAAACAAAAACGAAACAAGGGTTATTTCAATTTCACAAGCCTAGACTTTTTTAAAAAAATCTTATTTTAACAAACCATGACAAGAGTTTGTCCTATGATTCAAGTCATGTTGATGAGACCATTTGTGGCCTGTTTCTGATTTTACAAAACTGTACGCCAAGATCAGGGACCGCCCAACAGTATAGGTAGCCAATGGTTTGAAAAAAAAAAATCAATGCTGCTTTTTTCCCCTGATAAGCAATATCTTGGCTTCAACACAACGAGGTGCTCCCGCGAGCCGTTTTCCATCCTGGAGGAAGATACAGGCACGCTCCTGGGACCAGCAAGCAGACCTGCAAGCTACGCCTTTTAGGCCAAACCTCGGGGTGAGGTCAACGCGCCCCGCGGACGCCCGCGACCGCTCCCGTTTACATTTGAATTTCCCTGAACGGCCCGCGGCAGGAGGCGGCGCGGACCCGCCCCGGAAACCTCCGGCTGGTTCCCGCCACTCGCGGGCCCCGCCCTTCCAGGGGGTCCCGCGGGGGACGCACGAGAGCCGGCGGGCGCTGGGCTCCCACCCGGCTGAGGAACGAGCAGTTCGGGGCGCCCCTCCCCGCCACGCCCAGGCCCGGTCTGCCAGGCCGACGGTTGCCCTGGGGTCAGATTTTGAATTTCCAGTCCGGCCGCCCCTACCAAGCCGCAGGGGCGCGCCGGCCGCTCGCCATTGGCCGGCGGCGGTCACGTGCGGGGGCTCCGCCATGTTGCGGAGCGCGGCCCGCGCCCCCTCCGCCCCCCGCGCCTGGCCTCCGGCCCGCCTCTCGCCGCCCTCTTCCCGGGCCCGCCCGCCGCTCTGAGCAGCCCGGAGAGGAAACAAAAGTGCTGCGGGGCGGGAGAGGCTTCGCGTCCGCGGCGCGCACCCCGTCTCGGCCTCCGGGGCTGCCCTGGCCTCTTCCCGCGCGCGCGTTGGCGAGTGTGCGTGGACACTGCACAAAGGGCGGCTCGCGGGCGATCGCTCGTTCGCTCGCTCTCCGCGGCCCTCGGGCTTCGCTCTTTGTGCGCGGTAGCCCCCGCTGCCGCCGCCATCGCAGGTGCGCTCGGTGCCCAGCCGGCCTGAGGTTTGTCCCCCCCACCTCCCGATCCCGCCGCCCGCCATGGCGACGACCGCGACCCCCGTGCCGCAGCGGGCGGGCAGCCGCGTCAGCGCTCCCTCCACGCCGCTCAGCCCCACGCGCCTGTCGCGGCTGCAGGAGAAGGAGGAGCTGCGTGAGCTCAACGACCGCCTGGCGGTGTACATCGACAAGGTGCGCAGCTTGGAGACGGAGAACAGCGCGCTGCAGCTGCAGGTGACCGAGCGGGAGGAGGTGCGCGGCCGCGAGCTCACCGGGCTCAAGGCTCTCTACGAGACGGAGCTGGCAGACGCACGCCGAGCTCTGGACGACACGGCCCGCGAGCGCGCCAAGCTGCAGATCGAGCTGGGCAAGTTCAAGGCCGAGCACGACCAGCTGCTGCTCAAGTGAGTACAGGCTCGATTGTCACTCCGAGAGGCTCCGGGACGCCAGCGGGCACCGTGCTCACGGGGAGGGACACCCCAGGCCCGGTGCCTCGGCCTTCCCAAGGGGACTGAACTGCCGCGTCCTGAAAGCAGAGGGGGTATCTAGTGATTTAGAGCAGAACCCGGGGTGCCCTGGAGGGTGTTGGATTTATACAGAAGTTGGGGTCGTGGCGATCATTTCTGGGTAACTGGGCCTGGGACTTGATCGATCTCGGACCCCAGCTCCCCCATCTGCAGGCCCCGGGTACGGGGGAGCTGAGACCATTGCGCGCGCTCGAGTGCACGCCCTTGTTTCCGGCTGGTGGGAGACAAAGCATCTGGTGGGTTTGCTGGGCCGGGGCGGCTTGGGCTGGGTGGACTCGCCAACCGCCCGAAGAATGAATGAGTTCTAGGCGGGCGGAGGAAGGGGAGGGACCGGCCCGGAGCGCCCGCTGCTCGCGGGGGTGGGTCTTGCTTTGGCGCGCTCAGTCTTGGCCCTGTGACATTTTGCCAGCGGTCTGCGCCTGCCTTCGCCGCGCGGGAAGGGCGGGGACTGAGCTTCACGCCTTTGGCCTAGGGCTAGTTGGGTTTCCTAGCTGGAGAGTTTGCTTTGCATTTGCAGTAGGATGTCCTCTGGTGGCGGCCGGGTCCTTGGGTGCCCTGCGCACCCGATTACTTAAACTGGGCCACGACTGTCGTCCTTTGCATCGTCGATCGCCCACCACATAGGCAGTAGGACTAAATCTTAGCCGTCCTATAAAACAGTCCTTTCCCTCGAGATCGTGCTGGGGCCCCGCACTCCTGCGGTCTGTGGTGCGGTCAGCAGGCCGTGGAAGGTCAAAGCGTTCCGAGTATGAGATGGGTTGAGTAGGGGAGAGCTTGTAATCCTAAGCTGAGTTTTCAAACCAGGATGCACTTTCGCTGTCCTTTTCCTTGCTTTTCTCATGGGTAAAATGTGTAACAGTCAGTTGTGTCCAACAAGTGTTGGAGTCGCGCGCTAACTTTCAGTTTGGGTTCATAGTCTCTTCGCCAGTGCCAGCAGATTTTTTTGGGAGGTGTCTGATTGATTCAGGCTTGGACCGTTTGCCCCTGATATCTTTCTGTACCTAGCCTAACCTCTTTATTCTGTCTCCTTTCTTTGGGGTCGTGTGTACTAACTACCTTATCAGTTATTTAAAGACTATCCCTTAAAGTGTATGTAGTAACAGTAAAACTATATTGGCCGCTTCACAACGAACATTTACTTGTTTCCCTTTTGTTTTTGAGACAAGAAGTTAACACTTGTTCCACAGGCTGGCCTGAAACTCTTGAGCTAAGTGTTAACTCCTGCGGCAACCAGGATTCACAGGCTTGCCCACCTTGGCTTTACTGCCTCTTCCTCATTATTTTAAGTGTATGGGTGTTTTGTCCGCATATGTCTGCACCACGTGTATTGGTGGTGCCCAGAGGCCAGAAGAGGGCATCCGGTTCCCTGAAACGAGTTACAGACAGACAGTTCTAAGTCACCACGTGGGTGCTGGGAATGGAACCTGGGTGCATCGAAAAGCATCCAGTGCTCCTAACTGCTGATCCATCTTTCCGGCCCTGTTTGTTTTTTTGAGACAGAGTCCCACTGTTTCGCACTGGTTGACTTGGAGCTCTCGGTAGACCTCTTTGGTCTCCAAATCACAGAGATCCACTGCCTCTGCCTCCTAACTGTAATTAAGGCATGTACTACTATGTCCAGAGTTCTTTTGTCTGCCTTCTTTTTTTCCCCTCCCTCTTCTTGGAGATGGATTTTCAGTTGCTGGTCTTCAATCTTCCCTTCACCAGTGTTGGAGCTAAGGCACAGTGTCTGGCCTTGCAGGCATAAACTTCTATTTCTGTTTGTGGATTGACCAACACTTGGAATCATCTTTTCTTTTTTTTTTTTTTTTTTTTTTGTTTTTTCGAGACAGGGTTTCTCTGAATATCTCTGGCTGTCCTGGACTCGCTTTGTAGACCAGGCTGGCCTCGAACTCACAAAGATCCGCCTGCCTCTGCCTCCCAAGTGCTGGGATTAAAGGCGTGCGCCACCACCTCCCGGCTTTGGAATCATCTTTTCAAGTGATGGTTCACTGATACTGTTACCTCTTTATCTTCTTTTTTTTTTTTTGAAAGGCATGACCCTGTCTCTAAAAACAAAACAGACAGGTGTGTCTCACCTTCTTCCATTTTTTTCTTATTGCATTTCTTTAAATCTTAGATGTCATTGCTTGTAAAATTTGGCCATTATTACATGTATCACTAAAAAGAAAAACAAAATCAGGACCAAGCCTTGTCTTGGACCCATTGGCAATTTCAGAGATGTTATACTGTTACA
This sequence comes from Lophiomys imhausi, assembly GCA_907164525.1. Lineage (NCBI taxonomy): Eukaryota > Metazoa > Chordata > Mammalia > Rodentia > Muridae > Lophiomys > Lophiomys imhausi. The sequence goes on from CAJQZJ010004801.1 coordinate 3,241,092, forward strand.
CAGATCAAACATTTGGTGTGTAACAGTTACTGTTTTGTGTGTTGGTCACAGATTGAAAAAACAAACAAGCAAACAAACATCAATGTCCTAGATTTAGGGAGCAGTAGAGGAGACCATATAGCAAGGAAACAAAAATGGCCTTTGTGTGGTCTGAGGCATTTTGATGCTGAGGCCCTGATAATCTTTATAGGAGATGGCACAACCATTGCTGGCTTTCCACACTGTAGCAATACTGCCACCTGGCTGACAGTGGTTGTAATTGTTATGGATCCATCACATGTTGACTTCAGTCGGATTAAAAACTGAAAAAGAAGGCATGGGATTATTTATATATTAGAGAACATATGGTATAGTTTGGGTGATAACCAATGAGGGGAGAATAAAGTTAAGCAGCAAAAGAATAGTACAGTCAAGATATGCCTATCTGAAAGATAACTATTGAAAATGTTGAGGTACAAAGTAGCGGCTTGTTTATATTTTTCTATATTACATTTGTGCTGCAGTATAAACTTGAAGTGTCAGAATCAGGTGTATTTCCTTTTTGGTTTTGTTTTTTGAGACAGAGTTTCTCTGTTATAACAGTCCTGGCTGTCCTAGAACTCAATTTGTAGATCAGGCACAGAGATCTGTCTGCCTCTGCCTCCCAAGTGCTGGGATTTTTACATATATATATATATATATATTTTTTTTTTTTGGTGTTTCGAGACAGGGTTTCTCTGTGTAATATCCCTGGCTGTCCTGGACTCACTTTGTAGACCAGGCTGGCCTCGAACACACAGAGATCCACCTACCTCTGCCTCCCGAGTGCTGGGATTAAAGGTGTGCGCCACCACGCCCGGCTACAATTTTTGTTCCTAAATAGTTCATTACCTTCACATCTGTAAACCTTTCGAAGACACTTAATCATAACACCTGTTATACAAATCTACATTCTTACTTTGAATTCTCTACTCTTTCTTTCTTTCTTTTAAAGACAAGGTCTTACTTCATCTCTGTCTGGCCTGGGATTTGCAGAGCCTGCCTCTGCCTCTTGAGTGCTGGGATCAGAGGTGTATGTCACCGCATCCTGGGAGCTCTATGTTTTTAAGATGTCTTGTATGCTGATATATGGAGTTTGTGATCTAGTTCTGTCTGGATCATATATTTTCCTTTGGTTTTGTCACTCTGTTGGAGAACATTGTTTAAATAACGTATGCAGAAAGGATAGCAGGAAATTGTCTGGATATCTATGAATAACTCATTTGATTGGTATTTGAGCAAGATTATTTTAACATTTTGTCTTAGTACATGGAAAGTGTCATTTTGTTCCTCTGTCTTTGAGCATTTATTTATTTGGTTTTCTGGACAGGGTTTCTATCCTGGACTTGCTTTGTAGACTAGGCTGGCCTCAAACTCACAGAGACTTGCCTGCCTCTGCCTCCTGAGTGCTGAGATTAAAGGTGTGTACCACCATGCCTAGCTTACATCCTTTTATTTATTTATTTTTATTTTTCCAGACATAGTTTCTATGTGTAGCTGTGGATGTCCTGGAACACATTCTCTGTAGACCAGGCTGATCTTTTTTTTTTTTTTTTTTTTTTTTTTGGTTTTTCGAGACAGGGTTTCTCTGTATAACAGCTCTGGCTGTCCTGGACTCGCTTTGTAGACCAGGCTGGCCTCGAACTCACAGAGATCCGCCTGCCTCTGCCTCCCGAGCGCTGGGATTAAAGGCGTGCGCCACCACTGCCTGGCTCAGGCTGATCTTAAACTCTCAGAAACCTGCCTGCCTCCTGAGTGCTAGGATTAAAGGTGTACCACACCTGAGCTCCCTTGTGGGTGGTGGGATTTGAACCCAGGTCCTTTGGAAGAGCAGCCAGTGCTGTTAACCACTTAACTTTCCAGCCTCCTTCCAGCATTTATTGTTGTTGGTTGTTTGATGTTATTATTTCTTTGTTAGCTGTTTGTTCTTGTTTGCTTTCTATTGCTGTGATAAGACACTGACCAAAAACAACTTGGGGAGGAGGGAGAGGGTTTATTTCACCTTCCAGGTTGAAACCTTCCAGACTCCATCATGGAGGAAAGTCAGGGCAGGACCTCAAGCAGGAGGATGGAGAGTGATGGCATGCTCATAGTGAACAGGGACTTCCCAGTCTTTAAAAATCCCCACAAACTTGCTTATAGGAAACTCACTTGAGATTCCCTCTTCCCAGAATGGTTGAAGTGTGTCAAGGTGACAAAAACTTTCCAGTGCAGTCTCCTCTGCTCCATTCGTAGAAAACTTGGAGATTGTGTTGCAGGTTTCTGAAATTACTGGCTGGTCATCCTTGCTGTTCAATCTTAAGTCCTTTCGGTTCCGAGGCTTGCTTTTCTAGTGGCTTAGTTCTTGTACTCACCCTGGGAAGCACATGTCACTATATCCTTTTCTGCACTCCATATTTTTCTGTTCTCTCTTGCTGGGCTACTCTTCCCCAGTCCTTTTTGGGGATTGGTTGCATATCCCAGGTGCTGACATTACAGATTGGTCTAACCCTTTTGTTTTATTCATTTATTTATTTTTGAAAATTTATTTTAATTTTATGTGCATAGGTGTGAGGGTATCAGGTCCCCTTGAAGTGGAGTTACAGACAGTTGTGAGCTGCCATGTGTGTGCTGGGAATTGAACCTGGGTCTTCTGGAAGAGCAGCCAGTGCTAACAACCGAGCCTTCTCTCCAGCCCACTCATTTTATTTTTTACTGGAAAATTACCATAAATCCTTTCCTGCTCAATAATGACATTCATTTAATTTTCTGAGATAGTACTTCATTATATAGCCTTGGCTGGCCTTGAACTTGCAGAGATCTGCTTGCCTCTGCTTCCCAAATGCTGGGATTAGAGGTTTGTGCCATCACACCCATCCTGTTTATTACTAGTTTTTAATTTGTGGGTGGGGTTGTGGATGTGTACTCTCTGATTAGTGTATGGCAGTCAGGGCAATTCGGTGGGCTCAGGTTTTCCTGTCTACCCTTCATGGGTTCTGAAGATCTGCTTTGGGTTGCCAGGGTTGCTGTCTTCACCAGCCCAGCAATCCTTTTTCCTTTTTGAGATAGGTTCTCACTGTGTCACCTTGGCTGGCCTGGAGCTCTGTGTAGACCAGGCTGGCCTCAGACTCAGATCCTTTGTCCTGGGCCTCCCAAACACCCACCATGCCGGGTGTATTCTGTCTTTGTTACCATGTAGACGTGAGAGGGATAGTGTTAAGAGTATCCATCATTTTTCAAATAAGTTATTTTTGAACAATAAATGAAGTTTAGTTTGGAAGATGAAAAAGGATTGTTTTATTCTTGATTTGAGTCCATTTGGCTCTTGAAATTGTTTAAAATCTGTACATTTTTATTTTGAGCCAGTGTTTATGGAGTAATTAACATTTAGTCAGACTTATATTAAGGAAACAGTTGTATAGTTTAAAAAAAAATCACCTTTTAGAGATGGGCAGTGGTGGTTCATGCCTTTAATCCCAGCACTCAGAAGGCAGAGGCAGGCAGATCTCTGAGTTTGAGGCTAGCCTGGTCAGCAGAGAGAGAGTTTCAGGACAGCTAGGGCTAACAGGGAAACCCTGTCTCGAAAAACCAACCAACCAAAAGAAAAGAAAAGAAACCCAGCTAACCAAGTAAGCAGTAAAACTAACGAACTAACCAACTAACTAACCAACCAACCAACGAACCAACCAACCAATTAACCAACCAACCACACGCCTTAGACAAGAGTTCATTGGTCCAGGTGTGGTGGGACCTGTAATTCCTGCGCTTGGGAAGCTAAGACTGGGAGTGTTCACAGGGAAGTCAGCCTGAGTCACTGAGACTGTCTTAGGGCTCCGTTGCTATGAAGGGACATCATGACCGCTGCAACTCTTTTTTTTTCCAAGACAGGGTTTCTCTGTATCCTTGACTGTCCTGGACTCACCCTGTAGACCAGGCTGGCCTTGAACTCACAGAGATCCACCTCCCTCTGCCTCCCCAGAGTACACCACCACCATGCCCGACAGCTGTGAACTGCCATATGGGTGCTGGGATTTGAACCTGGGGCCTTTGGAAGAGCAGTCAGTGCTCTTAACTGTTGAGCCATCTCTCCAGCCCCGGCCACTGCAACTCTTATAAGGGAAAGCACGGACCTGGGGCTGGCTCACAGTTTAGAGGTTTAGCATGAAGCATGGCCATGCACAGGAGAGCGTGGTGCTGGAGAAGGAGCTGAGAGAGCAACACCTGGATCAGCAGGCAGCAGGAGACATGTACCACCCTAGGCCTGGTTGAGTTTCTGAAACCCCGAAGCCCACCCCCCCAGTGACACACTTCCTTCAACAAAGCCTCCCCTACTCCAGCAAGGCTACACATCTCAATAGTGCCATTCCCTATGAGCCTATGGGGCCCATTTTCGTTGAAACCAGCCCGGAGACCTTACCTCAAAAAAATCCCCCAAATCAAAAAACCAAACACATCTTACAAAAACCAAACTAAATTTTAGACCCATTCGTGGAAGTGTCTTGGTTGTGCTGGAATATGGTAACTGCTTCCTTGCTGGTGAAAGCCGGAACTTTAGGCAGGCTTCTCTAGGCTCCAAGAGAACGATGTTTGAATTCAGTACAACTAGGATGTGTCTTTAATAGGTGGGCTGTTAGGCTGTTAAGACCCTTCCTTCCTATGCATGCAAAGGATGATTGGCAATGAGAGACCTGAGATACCTGTTGGAATTGTTTGTATAATTCAGGGGATAAGAATAGGCAGTCTAAGCCAGGCCTGGTGGTGCATGCCATTAATCCTAGCACTAGGGAGGCAGAGGCAGGCGGATCTCTGTGAGTTCGAGGCCAGCCTGGTCTACAAAGTGAGTCCAGGATAGCCAGGCTGTTACACAGAGAAACCCTGTCTCAAAAAACCAAAAAAAAAAAAAAAGAATAGGCACTCTTGGGGCTGGAGAGATGGCTCAGTGGTTAAGAGCATTGGCTGCTCTTCCAAAGGCCCTGGGTTCAAATCCCAGCGCCCAATGTGGCAATTCATAGCTGTGTAATTGCTGGGCGAGGTGGTGCAGGCCTTTAGTCCCAGCATTCGGGAGGCAAAGGCAGGCATATCTCTGTGAGTTCCAGGCTAGCCTGGTCTATGTAGTGAGTCTAGGACAGCCAATGATGCACAAAGAAATCCTTTCTTGAAAAAAAAAAAAAACCCAAGGCCGGGTATGGCGGTGCACACCTTTAATCCCAACACTTGGGAGGCAGAGGCAGGCAGATCTCTGTGAGTTTGAGGCCAGCCTGGTCTACAAAGTGAGTCCAGGACAGCCCTTACTGGTACACAGAGAAACCCTGTCTCAAAAAACAAAAAAGAAAAAGGAAAGAAAGAAAAAAGACCCCAAACAAACAAAGGATAGACAATCTTGTGGGTACTCAGTTTCAAGGAATTAAACAGAACGAAAGATACAGCATAATAAAAGTACGCAGAGTCTCTTCCTCTTTGAAGTCACTGGCTTGGTGTGTTCTTTCATTTGTTTAGATATTACCTCTGATACGCCTGTGTACCATGCACTCAGGAGAGTGAGGCTCAGCCATTAGCTGGTGACAGGAGCCTAAAAGGATGACCTCATGTTTAGACTTCAAAGATGGCTACCAACCCGTGTTACCCCTTCCTTTCTTTGAGTATACATGTATGATAAGATTGTGCTATCATATTTGGGGACTTTCAATATTTTTAGGGTTAATGAGAGGGCTTAGCAAATAGAAGGGCTTGCTGTTCAAGTCTGACCTTGGTTCAATTCTGGAACCCACGGTGGAAGGAGAGGACCAACTCCTTCCTGACTATGGCCCATGAGCCTCTGCAAGTGCGTGCGTGTACACACACACACACACACACACACACACACACACACACACACACACCCCAGTAAGATTAAAAATTGCACAAAAAGGAAATGAGAAAGCAGGTAAACACCAAGTGGAAAATGGAAACTGCCCATCTGTGCCCTAGAATTAAGAGACCTGAGAACCAGGTATGGTGGCTCACACTGGTTAGTAATCCTTGTGCTTAGGCTGAGGCAGGAGGATCACTTGGATTCAACTTGTTGCAGAGTGAGAACATGCCCTGGTGAGATGGCTCGGCAGGTAAAGGCACTTACATCCTAAGTTTGATCTCAGAGACCAAGGTAGGAGAGACCAGATCCAAGGTGTCCCCTGACTTTACCTCCCCTCTCCCCCACCCCATAAAACATGTTTAAAAATGGAGAAAGTGTTAAAGTTCTGGAGAATTGTGTTTATGTCATTCATAAAAAAAGAGTTCATGATATAGGCAGGTCATGTTTTTTTATATACTTTTTTTGTGGCATTTTTACATGGCTGTAAGTGTTCAGTGCCATGAGTTAGCATATTTTAAAGAGGATAACTTGTACTGGCCCTGTAGATTGATCGCTGTGACCAAAGAAACTTTGCACTGCCTGGAGCTAGCCAACTTAGAGTGTCATGGACACCCGGGAGTCTTCTGGCAGACAGAATCAGGTTACTGGCTAAATGTTGCCTGAGTTGCTGGTTAAGTGTTAGCCAGTGGGTAAAGGCCGGGCAGTTCTTTTGGTCTTAGCAGCAGTGGCTAAGTGTTTGGAAGGCATTTTTGTGCTGCTGTTTGTGGTGCTGAGAGCAGAGGCTTCCTGTCCACACCAGAATCGAAGTCTAGTGGTATCATTTGTGCTCGGGCCGCTGTCATAGGCCTTCCACAGCTAACTGCTTGCTTGTTTTACAAACGCTCTGCTTACGTTGCTTTCACTTCGTTTGGATCTATTAATATAGATAGAATCAGGGAACTTTTGCTGCTAGCTGAAGCATCTGCCCTAATCAGCTCGTTGTGTGGATGGAGGCCCGCCTGGAGGGCTTGAGTCTCGTAACTCTGGACAAAAAGCTGACCGTTACTTCCCCTCTCTTCTGTTCTGGTTGTCAGACACTGAACTAGAAGCCTTACTGATAACCATTGTGTGAGTGCTGAGATAACCCTGCTGACTAATGAGGAAATAAGCTCTGGGGTCACTGAGACGAGCTAACGGTGGAGATGCGGTGGCCGCCCTGGGCTCTTACGTACTGTGTCGTCTCTTCACAGTAGGGCTCATCTGTGTGACTTTGTGGGTTTCCTGACAGGAAGCAATCTCACAGAGCACTGAATTCTGACATTTGGACTAGAAATCTCACACAGGACAGCTGGCTTTCAGGGTGCTGCTTTTGGCTGTGGTACCAGCTGTGTGGTTTCCTTGGTGTTGGCAGTGTTCAAGGAGGTAATTTTGGATTTGTCAAGAGGGCACAGTGATTTAAGTGCCTGCTTGAATTACTGGGGTGTCATCTGCTGACAGGTGAAGATGGCCTCAATGGCTAGGAGGATGGTTCGGTCCTCCCTAGGGACGACTCACCTCTACCAGTACCCGCTCTGGATGACTCACACCGACCTGCAACTCCAGCTCCAGGGAATCTGACATCTCTGGCCTTTATAGGTACCCCCACTTCTTGTTCATACTCACAGACATATATATGCATAATTAAAAAAGAAAATAAGGCTGGGGGCGGGGTGCTGGCACACGAGTGCAGAGGTGCACCGGGTGCAGAGGCAGGCTGATCTCTGTAAGTTCGAGGCCAGCCTGGTCTACAAAGCGAGTCCAGGACAGCCAGGGCTCTTACTAAGAGAATCCGTCTCAAAAAATGAAAGAAAAAGAAAAAAATATAATAAATTTTTTATTGAAGATCTTAAAAATTAAAAATAGTTTTATGTATATAGGTGCTTTGTCTGCATGTATGTCTGTGTACCACATGCCAGTCTGTTGCCTGTGGAGGCCAGAAGAGGGTGCTGGGTCTCAAGGACTCAGAGGTATAGACTGTTATGAGCTGCCATATGGGTGCTCCAGAAGAGCAGACAGTGCTCTTAACCACTGAGACATTGCTCCATTCCCAAATAAAATACAATTTTCTTCTTAAGAAATGAGTGAGTAAATTACTAAAGTTTCTTTTCTTTTCTCTTTCATACAAAGCTGCCTTCCCACTTCACCCAATGCCTTAATAATTTAGAAGACATTAATACCTCTCTAAATCTCTAATACCCATGACAGAAATGTGCTTGCATTTCTGTATTCAGCACACACTGGAACAGATCTGTGTGTTAAGTCTTTGCGCAGGTGGTGGGGACAGAGGAGGACACTATCTTCATTGTCATGTTGCTTACAGTCTAGAGTAGGAGCCAGAAAATCAGCATCACAGCATTGTCATGTACAAGCAGTAAGTGTTGTGATCGCAGCAGCCACCTGGCACTGCCACCTAAGGCTCACTAAGAGTCGTGAGAAAATTGGACAGACCCTTGGAAACGGGGGAGGTGGCGATACCTAAGCCAGCTGGCGGGCAAGTAAGGAAGAGTTCATTTCTCATTGGGAAAAATCAGGATACAGCTGCCATGAGTACCAGAAATTATTCAGTGTAACTAGCGTGTGTAAATGGAAGGTTGAGGATTGTGTCTTAGTCCTCAAGGACCTGAGGAATCTTAGAAGAGTGACACGGGTCTGGGTGTATTATAGAGATAAAGACAAAAACATCAATGGACACTTGGAAGTAATGAAAGGTGCCCCAGACCTGAGATTGTCTGGAAGGAGAGGGGATGAATTTAAAAGCTCCTTAGTGGAGCCTGCCATGGTGCCGCCAGACTTTTTTTTTTTTTTTTTTTTTTGGTTTTTCGAGACAGGGTTTCTCTGTGTATCCTTGGCTGTCCTGGACTCACTTTGTAGACCAGGCTGGCCTCGAACTCACAAAGATCCGCCTGCCTCTGCCTCCCAAGTGCTGGGATTAAAGGCGTGCGCCACCACCGCCTGGCGATGCCGCCAGACTTTAATTCCAGCACTCAGGAGGCAGAGTCAGAGGCAGGTGATCTCTGAGTTCGAGGCCAGCGTGGTCTACAAAGTTCCAGGACAGCCAGGTCTTTTACAGAGAGAAACCCTGTCTTGAAAAAACAAAACACCCTCCAAAAGAAACAAACAAATAAAGAGATTCTGAGTGAGCATAGGGTTTAGGGAGGAGTCTAGGGTGGCCACTCTCATGCATTCATAGGTGGTGTCAGTGGGGTTGGCAGATTGCTAGGGAAGGACCCTGCTCTTATTACGGTAAGCAGTGCTTTGGACTTTGATGTGGAGATGTCAGCTGGCAGGGTAGAGCTCTGAGATACTGGAGACAAAGTGGAAGGTGGGAAAGACTCAGTAGAGATGATCCATAATAATCAGAGAGAAAAAAAGAATTGAGTAATTGAACACGGTTTTTTTGGGGTGGGGATTAAATGAGGCCTAAAAAGTATCTATTTTCTTTGGTGCCTGAGAGATGGTTCTTATTGTGGGGAGAGCCTAGTGTTAGTGAAGTGCCGTGGAGTAAAGCACTGACTGATGAGAGAGGGACACCACTCGTGGGTTAGCCACAAGGAAGTTGACAGCAGAGGGAAGAAGTCTTTAAATAAGTTTGCCGTGCTGATGCTTGAAGCAGAGCTTAGTACATAGTAGGACAGCTAGCTGGTCAAGTATGTAGGAGGTGTGTGTGTGTGTGTGTGTGTGTGTGTGTGTGTGTGTGTGTGTATGTATGTATATATGCACTCTTGTTTGTGCGTGTACTGAGACCAAAGAAAAAGACTTGAGGTATCTTGCCCCCACTCAGTTCCTTAAGAATGTCTCCTTTTGCAGGGTGTGGTGTTGCACGCCTTTAATCCCAGCACTTGGGAGGCAGAGGCAGGCGGATCTCTGTGAGTTCGAGGCCAGCCTGGTCTACAAAGTGAGTCCAGGACATCCAGGGCTACACAGAGAAAGCCTGTCTCAAAAAACAAAACAATAATGTCTCCTTTTGGAGTTAGGCTAGTGGCTAGAAGCCCCAGTGGTCCCTCCCCTGTCTGCCCACCCCTACAGTACCGAGGTTACAGGTGTGTGCAGCTGTTTGTGTGCTGAAATCTGAACTCTGCACACCAAGCACTCTTTCCTACTGAGCCATTTCTCCAGCCCTCAGGAGATAATTCCATTTTAATTTTTTTTTTTTTTTAAAGTCTTTTTTTTTTTAAGATTTATTTATTATGTATACAGTGTTCTGTCTGCAGGTATATCTGCAGGCCAGAAGAGGGCACCAGATTTCATTATGGATGGTTGTGAGCCACCATGTGGTTGCTGGGAATTGAACTCATGACCTCTGGAAGAGCAGCCAGTGCTCTTAACCGCTGAGCCATCTCTCCAGCCCCCTCCATTTTAATTTTTATTTAGTATGTGAGTGTTTTCTCTGCATGGGTGTGTCTGTTCCTGGTGCCTTTGGAGGCTGTAAGAGGGTGATGGATGGTTGTGAGCTGCCGTGTGTGAGGGTGCTGTAACTGAACCTGAGTCCTATTGAGGAGGACAGCAAGCATACTTGAAATGAATGGTCTGGAGCAGATTGGTACATATTGCTCTGCCTAAGGAAGGCTCTTCCCTCTGTGGAAAGAAGTTTCCATTCAAGTCAATTTAGTGTTGATTAATTTAGGAATGCCTTCCCTGACTCAGACTTTTGTGATGTGTTCCTTGAAAATGAGCCACCTGTAGCCATCCAGGAGAGAGACAGATAGACACAGCACAGACTCTCTCTCTCTTTCTCTCTCTCTCTCTCTCTCTCTCTCTGTGTGTGTGTGTGTGTGTGTGTGTGTGTGTGTGAGAGAGAGAGAGAGAGAGAGAGAGAGAGAGAGAGAGAGAGAGAGAGAGAGAGATTTAAGGACTTGCGATGAGAATGATTGGCTTCATTTTCACATCTGGTCTTCATAATATCCTAGTGTGGATTGCATTGACTGGGTGCTCTCCAGTGGAGTTGAGCTCTTTCATTCTGCTTTTCTCAGTATACCTTCTATATAGTTTTTTAGATGTTGGTAAGTCTACTTAGATCATCAGAGTTAGGTATGTAAAATATTCCTTGTGCTGTGTCGCAAAATCTTCTGTAACACATTAGCTTGTGTGACTAGTAGATAAAGAAACTTTTATTTATTTTTGGTTTTTTGAGATGGGGTTTCTGTGTCTAGCCCTGGCTGCCCTGGAACTCATTCTGTAGACGAGGCCGGCCTCAGACTCCCAAGTGCTGAGAAAAAGGCGTGTGCCACCCCACCTGCCCAGGAAAAATTATTTTATCATATATTAGCACATAGTTGGCTCTATGCACCCATGGAATTCAACTGAAAGCACACAAATTTGCATTTATATTAAACATGTAAGGATTCTTCCCTAATTCATCAAATATAGTAGAACAACTGTTTCATGGCATTTGTATTGTCTTTAGTGTTACAGCTAGAGATGATTTAAAGTATAGAAGAGAATATAGGTTATATGTAATATATATGTAACCTATATAGTATATATATCATGTATCTATAACATACTACTTTGTAGAAGGGGGTTTTGGTTATCTTATAAGAGGGGTCCTAGCCGGGCGTTGGTGGCGCACGCCTTTAATCCCAGCACTTGGGAGGCAGAGGTAGGCGGATCTCTGTGAGTTCGAGGCCAGCCTGGTCTACAAAGTGAGTCTAGGACAGCCAGAGCTGTTATACAGAGAAACCCTGTCTCGAAAAACCAAAAAAAAAAAAAAAAAAAAAAAGAGGGGTCCTGGAACCAATCTTAATACTGAGGAAAGAAATGTTTTGTGGTCCAGTTTCACACTTTTGCTAATTTGAGTTTGATTTGTTGGAATTGGCTTGCTTACTGGATTCTTCTACCTTTGGTGACCTTAGCAGCTCTGAGCGTTGCCTACCTAGCACGTGGTACTCTTTGCATGTGCCAGAGGTAACCTTTGTTGGTGGGAGGTGTTTGTGCTCGCAGGTGTTTGGGTATTTTGTGTATTATATGTATTTTAATTGCAGAGAAGTTGATTGGTTTTCCTCATTAGAAACATGGTGGCTCACCACTTCCCTGTTCCAGTCACATAGTATGGAAAGTGACCAGTCACATCGGAGTGAATGGCTGCTCTCATGAAACTTGAATCTACCATGAAATCAGATTATGTGGTTTTAGGAAAGCAGGCTTGTTTATTTTGTGAGCTTGCTCTTTGTGTCTCTAGTTAGCCTTGAACTTGGAGCAGTTCTAATGCTCAGGCATCCTGAGCGCAGGGTTATCCTGGGAATGAAGCCTGCCTGTGAATGAAGATTATTGTAAAGGCATATTAAAATCTTAAAGTCAGAAATCCACTTTTTTCTCTAAGTCTGGACTGTGTGTAGATAATGAAGGCGTGTCGATTCTGAGCTCTGGTTATGAGTAAATCCCTAGAACATTGTTATGTGAGTGAATAAATATGCCAGTGTTGAGTGGTGTACAGCTGCCTCCACACAGCTGTTCAGAACCACCTTGTGGTGACTTAGAACAGGGACAGAGCTGAGGCAGCTAGGACAGATTGGCTAGGCTCTCTAGGTAGAATGGGCCTGTTTCCAGCAGTTTAAAAATTCTTGTGTTGTGCTGCAGGGCCTGGTGGTGGTGCACACTTTTACTTTCAGCACTCAGGAGGCAGAGGCTGGTGATTTCTGAGCTACAGGCCAGCCAGATCTCCAGAGTGAGTTCCAGGACAGCCAGGGCTACACAGAAACCCAACAAAACAACAATGAGAACTTCTTGTTTTGTGATGATTAGGAATAATAGTTCTTGTTGGGGTGCACTGTGTGGTATAGAATGATTTAGGTTATGGCTACCAAGTGAAAAGTTAAATGTTTACCTTTTATCCCTCAGAATTGTTCTGAGGAAGAATAGTTCTATAATGATTTTTTGTCATTTAGCAAACACTTACTGAACATAAACTTTTTACCTTGTCCACATTTGTTCATATATAGTATTATGAAATCTTAGACAGGTTTCATGTACATTTAGTTTTTAGAAATTAACATTATACCTTTTTTTTTAAGTAGTAGCTGTTCTGCCAACCCAGACACCTGTGGTTTAATTCATTGCTTTTTGTTTTTGTTTTTTTTTCTGAGACAAAGTTTCTCTGTGTAACTGTCCTGGCTGTCCTGGAACTCCCTCTGTAGAGGAGGCTGGCCTCAAACTCACAGAGATCTCCCCGTCTCTTTCTCCTGAGTGCTGGGATTAAAGGCATGCACTACCTTGGCTGGTTTCATTATTTGTTATTTTTTTGTTGCTATTGCTGTTTTTTTTTTTTTTTTTTTTTTTTGGTTTTTCGAGACAGGGTTTCTCTGTTTAACAGCTCTGGCTGTCCTGGACTCGCTTTGTAGACCAGGCTGGCCTCGAACTTGCAAAGATCCGCCTGCCTCTGCCTCCCAAGGGCTGGGATTAAAGGCGTGCGCCACCACCACCCGGCTTGCTATTGCTGTTTTGAGATGGAGTTTCGGTGTGCAGCTGTGGCAGGTTCTGGACTTGCTTCGTACAACAGGCTGGCTCCTTTAACCTATGGCAGTCCACTGAGTCTGCTTGTGCGGATTACATATTCCCCACCTGAGATAAAGTCTTAGGGTTTAAGCTGGTCTTGAACTTGCCACCCTCCTGCCTCACTCTCTTGAATATTATTAATGTTATTTGTATATGTGTTTGTTCGCATTCATGTGGAAGTCAGAAGCTAACCACTAGTGTCCTAATTCAGGAGCTGTCCCTGATGCTTGAGACAGGGTCCCACTGGGATCAGAGGCTTGCCAAGTAGGCTAGGCTAGCTGACTTGTGAACCCCAAGGATCTTGTCCCCAGCACTGGGATTCGAAGTAACTCATTAGCCCCTTAATATAACTTTTACACGTTATCTTTTTGTATGTGAAAAAAATCAAATAACAGACAAAAGTACTTAGGAATATAAGAATTATGACTCTTGCATAAGAAGGATCCCAACCCAGACATTTCTCTAGATCTTGGCCTAAAGGTGAATATAGATGCTTTATGCTTTGCCTACAGCTACACTGAATGACTTATAAACTGCTCATTCTTTGTTTAAACTAGAAATTTCATTTGGATAAGCATTTCTGTCAGGTGTAATGTTAGGCAAGACAGCGTTAATAAAAGGGCAATCGTTTCGTAACATCCAACTAAAATTATTCTGTAATGAGCTTCTAATTAGGTTTATTTAAGTGGGGCGAGAAGGAATTCACTGTATATATAGTTCAGGCTGGCTTTGAACTCCTGATTTTCTTTCCTCAGTTTTCAAGTGCTGGAATTATAAGTGGCACTCAGTACCCTTGCTTATTATGATTTAAGCATTTGTTCCTAGAGTTTGGCCTGTTGATTTTTGTTTCATACAAAATCTTGGTTTTCTCTCGTTCTCTCTCTCTCTCTAATGGTTTTTCAAGACAGGGTTTCTTTGTGTGGTCCTGGTTGTCCTGGACTCACTTTGTAGACTAGACTGGGCTTGAACATAGAGACCCACCTGCTTCTGCCTCCCAAGTGTTAGGATTCAAGACTTTCGCCACCATGCCTGGCTTGGGTTCTCCTTTTAATGATCTATCTAATTTTTTCAAGTGCTTATTATGGTTGGGCATGGTTGATCTTGCTTGCCTGTGATCCCAGCATGTAGGAGATGGAGGCAGGAGCATAGGAGTTCAAAGCCAGACCTTTACAAACACACATGCAGTCACGCAAGCATGACTACCTGACTATACTCATAGTGTGAAGTGTCAAGAAATCAATACATAAAGCCAGGCGCGGTGGCGCACGCCTTTCATCCCAGCACTTGGGAGGCAGAAGCAGGTGGATCTCTTATGTTTGAGGCTAGCCTGGTCTACAAAGTGAGTTCCAGAACAGCCAAGGCTACACAGACAAACCCTGTCTCAAAAAACAAAACAAAACAAAAATATATAATGTAGTGTGAAGAAACAGGAAAATGGTTACTGATACCATAGGCTTACTAGCTTATTTTCAGGTGGCTATTATTGTCAGATACTAGGTCATAAATGATTTTTCTCTCTCTCTCTCTCTGGTTTTTTAAGACAGGGTTTCCCTACATAGCCCTGGCTGTCTTGGGCCCTGTAGACCAGGCTGGCCTTGAACTCACAGAGATCCATCTGCCTCTGCTTCCCGAGTGCTGGGATTCAAGGCGTGCGCCTGCACGCCCAACTTTGAATGATTCTTCTGAAGCACTCTCTTGAGCTTTTCTTTTTATGGGACAGGGTCCAGTGGCTGGCCTGGAAGTCCTTTGCTATATACACTAGGCTGGTTTCTGTCTCCCAAGTGGTAGAATTAAGATGTGTGCCCCATGCGGGCTCCAGTGAGTACAGCTAGCGAAATGTAGGTCACCTGTTGGAGCCCAGGGCTTCTGGTGCTGAAGTGGTAACCTAACAAGTCAAGGCTGAATAACGCACCCTGAGCACGCAAGTCCAAAGGTCGGCGTGTGGATGGAGGTGGCAGTCTGTCGGTCAGTGTCAATGGAGGTGGCAGTCTGTCGGTCAGTGTGTTGATGGAGGTGGCAGTCTGTCGAGTGGCAGTCTGTGTATGGTGGTATCAAGGTTTCAGTGTTGATGTCGTGGAGTGTGGAGGGGAAGAGGAGCCACGTGAGAACACAGAGCAGGGAAGCCCGTGGCAGTGCTGCTGTGGGAGCTGGTTGGGACCGTTTGGGAAGCACTTTCCTGAGGGGTCAGGCATGTCCCCGGCAGGCTGATTTTATTAGGAAAGTGCTGCCGTCTGTTATTGGTGCCTCTGCAGGGTGGGAATGGACAACTGCCAGCGGATTATTTCTTTACTGATCAAGTTAAGACCTAGTCACTTGCGCAATGTTTCTGGCAGAATTCAAGCTTTCTTGAAAGGAAAGCTAACTTTTGGGGTGGATCTTTTTTTTTTTTTTTAAATCAGGATAGAGTGCCAACTCCGTTTAATCAAACTGCTTAGCTCTGGGATGCAGCTGGGGTTTGGCTCTTGTGTAAAGTGTCGGAAGAAATGTCTTATGACTTGTTTTTAGTAGTGTGCATATTTGTAGCATTAGATTGTAGCCGAGTTTAATTGAAAACTTTACGATCTATTTGGAGTTAGAAGTAGTTGAGTTAGGCTGATCAATAGCACTAAACAACTCTCCAGTCAAGGATAGTCAAAGAAAAATGAGGCACCTTAATTGCTACTGTCTAATAACTTTGAATTCTCATCTACATTGGTCTGTATTCCTCCACAGTGACAGATGACACACTGTGTGATACAATGTGCTTGTGTGTTTCAGAATACCAGCCTGCAGCCTCTGTACTTCACCTATGTGCTGACAACACTTGCCATGTTTCATGAATGGAAAATAAGAAAACAGTTAGAAGCTTGTGACAAGATTATGTTTAGATGGCTAACCCCCTGGCTGAGTGGCCTCCTATGCCCTTGCTTGACCACTCATTTGACATAAAACTCAGTGAGTGATGGGTCTTATCTGGAGAGGGGTGTAAACTTAAGAATGTTTTCATGAATCGCCGACATTGGCAGGATGAGAGGGAGGACGTTAAGGAAAGTGAATTTCAGAGATGAGAAAAGTATTGCAGCTTCTTAAAAAAAAGGCCAGGAAGAGACTTTGGGGAAGGTGTTATTTTAGAACTGGAATTGCACTCTGAGCTTTGTGTATGACAGGCATACGCTCTATTACTGAATACTCCCAGCCTTGGATTCGTTTGACATTTAGCAAGATCATTGTTATCTTCAGGTTTTCTGTATAGAAAATTCAGGAATAATAAAGAGGCCTTGCCCTTCTTTGGGCCTTCAGTCTTTTGAGGGAGCTAAGCATTCCACAGCACAGGGATCCTTGTGTTCGGTGTGCATCATCTACAGAGGTGGCAGAGGGCTCTCCTCCCTTCATCAGAACCTTTCTGTAGGCATCCGCATCCTCACAGTCGATGTTGTGGACTGAAGGAGGAGAGGAGAAAGATGTGCGAACACAGCATTTTGGAGTTAAGGTGCTTGGGCTAGAAGGACCGCTGCAGGGAATGTGCCTCGGCTCCCATGCAGGTACACCCACAGCTTGGTTTCCTTCTTTTGCTGAAGCACCAGATAGCTAGCTGCCTTCATTAGCAGAACCAACTTCACAGCAGCCTTGCCTAACTCGCTGCTTTAGACCCTCAGTAATGTTGGCTCAGTTAAATGAATAGGTTCGCAAATTTAGAGACTGAGCCCATTTTGTTGCTAACTCATGTATCTGTGTGTGCATATGTGGCTGATGCAGAAGCCCTCTTTGAGGTGCAGTACAATACCTGTTGTCTTACTTCAAGAGAAGGCCATGGTGGCTTGTAGGACAGATCTTGATTGTGGTATCAGATTAAGTTTGGTCCTGTGACCAGAGGATGGATCATCAATTCACACTGATGTTTTTTTTTTCTTTTGAATTTTGTGTTTATGGTGTTTTGCCTGCAGTGCCCTTGGAGGCCAGAAGAGAGTGTGAGATCCCCTGGAACTGGAGCCACTATGTGGGTGCTGGGAATAGAACCTAGGTCCTCTGGAAAAGCAACTGGTGTTCTTAACCTCTGAGCCACACGGATGTGAGGCCTTTTACTTTTGGAATGATAAAATCTTGAACCTCAATTCTTTTGGAGTCATTTGGGTTTCATAGGGTTTTCTGGATGGTTTTTCTTTTGTTTACTTCTTAAAATTTATTTTTTATTTGGTTTTTTGAGACAGGGTTTCTCTGTGTAGCTCTGGCTGTCCTGGACTCACTTTGTAGACCAGGCTGGCCTTGAACTCACAGAGTTTCACATGCCTCTGCCTCCCGAGTGCTGGGATTAAAGGCATGCACCACCACGCCCAGCCCAAAATTTATTTTTGTGCATTAGTGTTTTGTGTGCATGTATATCTGTGTGAGGGTGTCAGATTTGGAGTTACAGACAGTTGTGAGGTGCCATGTGGGTGCTGGGAATTGGACCCTGGTCCTCTAAAAGAGCAGTCAGTGCTCTTAACTGCTGAGCCATCTGTCTCTCCAGCCCCCACTGGATGGTTTTTCTATATTAAGCTTTCTCACAACCTTTTAGCTCCAGTTCGTATATGTGTGGTTTTTTTTTTTCGAGGCAGGGTTTTTCTGTGTAGCTCCGGCAGTCCTGGAACTTCCTCTAGACCAGGCTACCCTTGAATTCACAGAGATCCACTTGCCTTTGCTCCCAACTCTTTTTTTTTTTTTGGTTTTTCGAGATAGGGTTTCTCTGTGTATCCTTGGCTGTCCTGGACTCACTTTGTAGACCAGGCTGGCCTCGAACTCAGAGAGATCCACCTGCCTCTTCCTCCCGAGTGCTGAGATTAAAGATGTATTCCACCAAACCAGACCAGGAATTTTTTCTTAACTTAAAAAATGTGTGTGTGTGTGTGTCTGTCTGTCTGTCTGTGTCTCTGTCTTGTGTGCCTGAGTTGTGTCTGACAATGTATGTGTATGTGTGTATATCTCTCCTCTGCCTGTATGTATCCGTGTGTCTGAGAATGTGTATGTACACGTATGTGTGTGTGTGTCTGAGAATGAGCACATGTGAATGCAGGTGCCCTCCAGGGTCAAGAAGAGGGCGTCAGATCCCTTGAAGCAGACACTACATGTGTTTGGGATTCTGATTCTTGACTTCATGATTAAGATAAGCAGCAAGTACACTTAACTATCTCTCCAGCCCAAACATAAGATTTTTGTTTAAGTCAAATTTTAAACAGTTGCCTTATCCTTGTAGACTAGTTTTCAGCTAATGCCTGCCATCTTGTGGCCCTAAAACACACAGGACTCACCAAAAAAGATTGTGTTGAGACTATGGCAAATATTCAGAATCTTGATATTGTGAAGGCTTTCCTATGTAAGTAATGATAAAGATTTATTTAAATTGAAAACATTATGTCTTTTAAAATTAATTATTCTCTGGGCTTGGTGGCACATATATCTCCTAGTACTCAGGCAGAGGAAGGCCTCCTAGGATCTCTGAGTTTGATACTGGCCTGATTTACATAGAGAGCTCCAGATTAGTCAGGGACACAGAGTATTCCCCTTCCCCACCGCCATGGATAAACTCTATAAAAGAACATCATATGGACCGAACGTTAGGAATGTATGCTATACCTTATAATTTTCACAATGCCTAGTTTTTGTTATTGTTTTGTATTGTATTTATTGTTATAAGAAAAAGAGCCTTTTATTGGACTGAAAAGGAGAGATGTTGGGGGAAGATATACCTTAAATAAAAAAAGAATTAAAAAAGGGGGGGGGGAACAGGGCAGGAGGGTGGGACTGGGAGGAGGTTGTGATTGAGATGTAACTTGAAGAAATAAATAAATGTTGAAAAAAACCATGTTACTTTTCCAACATGAAATTAGGGGAAATTTCAAATCACTTCTTATGTTAGAAATAGAAGATGCAACCAGGCTTGGTGGCGCACACCGTTAATCCCAGCACTAGGGAGGCAGAGGCAGGTGGATCTTTTTGAGTTAGAGGCCAGCCTGGTCTACAAAGAGAAGATAGGAGAAAAAACAACACCAAAAACGAGGTGCTCGTAAGCTTCTTGGCACCAGTTAGCCGTTATTAATATCAGATTTTGTGTGAATGAATGTTTGCTGACGAGTATGTCTGCACCCTACTTTTGTGTCTTGGACCTATGGAGGCCAGCAGAGGATACCTGATCTCTTGGAACTGAAGTTAGTAGGTGACCACCATGTGGGTGCTAGGACCTGAAATGGGTCCTCAGTAAGAGCAGCTGGTGGTGTTAACCCTGAGCCATTTCTCTTGTCTCAGAGCCTGGGTCTTGGGTTTCCTCGTCACACAGTCATTAGTGAACATGTGGTATCTACCTAGGCTCTTTTAATCTCATGCTCCTGCATTAGCTTCAGGTAGCTGGTATTTCTTTGTTTTGTTTTTTTTTTTTTTCGAGACAGGGTTTCTCTGTGTATTTCTGGCTGTCCTGGACTTGCTTTGTAAGACCAGGCTGGCCTCGAACTCAGAGATCCACCTGCCTCTGCCTCCTGAGTGCTGGGATTAAAGGCGTGCGCCACCACACCCGGCTGGTAGCTGGTATTTAAGTTGCCCTGATTTCTCCCTTAAGCAGGCAAGAGAAGTCCTCAAGGCGGGCTGTGACTGTCTGTGCTCTTCTGGTGTTACAGTTATGCTAAGAAGGAGTCTGATCTCAGTGGAGCGCAGATGAAGCTTCGAGAGTATGAGGCGGCACTAAACTCTAAGGATGCTGCGCTGGCTACTGCCCTTGGGGACAAAAAGACTTTAGAGGGAGACTTGGAGGATCTGAAAGATCAGATTGCCCAGGTAAGATTCTTCTCCCTGACCCATGTTTGACTGGGTGGTTGGCCCTGATAAGCCATGGTCTGTGGATTGATTGGTTCCCCCCCCCTCACACCCCAGGGTTTCTCTGTGTAGCCCTGGCTGTCCTGGACTCACTTTGTAGACCAGGCTGGCCTTGAACTCACAGAGATCCGCCTGCCTCTGCCTCCCGAGTGCTGGGATTAAAGGTGTGCGCCACCATGCCCGGCTGATTGATTGGTTTTTAAAAAATTAATTAATGAATTAATTTTGAAACCCCGTTCATGTTCTTTGGCGGCTTCCCCAGAGAACAGCCTTGGTAACTAGCATGTGGCTCCTCACCCTCCAGACTGGGCTTTGCAGACCATGCTGCTCTCCTGTACATTCACCTCCCCTGCTTTCAAAGCCTGTTCATTATTGACCAGAACTGGGAAGAGAGGTCATCATCAGACACTGGAAACATGGACGTGGTTAGCTAACAATTATTGGATTGATTGACCGCTCCTCTGTTGAGGAGTGCAGCTGGATAGGATAGGTGATGTGAGGTGACCCCTTGGGCTAGAACCACGAAATTAAAATGAGATAATCATGTTAATAAATGTGTAGCAACTCTAATGTTTGATCTGATTCATATCTTAGGTCATTACTAAATGATTGCCATGTAATTTTTTGTCACTCTTTTTTCTTATAGCTGGAAGCATCCTTATCTGCTGCCAAAAAGCAGTTAGCAGATGAAACTTTACTTAAAGTGGATTTGGAGAATCGTTGTCAGAGCCTTACTGAGGACTTAGAGTTTCGTAAAAATATGTATGAAGAGGTAACAACAGAAAAAATTTCTTTTTTTTTTTCTCTGATGTTTTTTTTTTTTGGTTTTTCAAGACAAGGTTTCTCTGTGTAGCCCTGGCTGTCCTGGACTCACTTTGTAGACCAGGCTGGCCTCGAACTCACAAAGATCCGCCTGCCTCTGCCTCCCAAGTGCTGGGATTAAAGGCGTGCGCCACCACCGCCCGGCTCTCTCTGATGTTTTTTAGGACAGAGTTTCTCTGTGTATCTGGCCATCCTGGACCTCGCTCTGTTGACCATGCTGGGCTTGAACCCAGAATGCTGAGATTAAAGGCATGCACCACCACTGCCTGGCACATTTTTCTTTTAAAAGGAAACATAGAAGGGGCATATCTGTGATCCTAGCTCAGGAGAATTAGGATTTTGAGGTCATCCTCACTGTGTAATGAATTTGAGAGTAGCCTAGGGTACTTGAGACCCTGTGTTAAAAAGTAATGGGCTGGTGAGACGTCTTATCAGGTAAAGGCCTTTGCTGCCGAGCTCAGCAACCTGAGTTTGATCCTTGGAACCCACGGTGGAAGGAAAACCTGCTGCAGATCGACCTCTGACCTCTCTGTGGGTGCCGGTCATTTGTGTGACCCAGGTCCCTCTGCCCCCACTAAATAAGATAAAACAAAGTATTATTTCTTTAATATAAGGAAGGGGTATCTAATACAGAGATGGTAGGATTTGGGAATACTTTGCAAGTAAGTGCACAAGGTACATTTTCCCTTTTAATGGTTAAGAGAATAATGAGGAAATATGCAGGAGAAATACAGTTAGGACTAGGCATTAGGTACAATATGTACCTAATCTGTGAGGTCTTGTGTTCAATCCCTAGCATTGTATGAGAAGCTACAACTGAGTTATATTGCCCCCTTGTGGCGTCTTTAATTATTCCCTCTTAAGACAAATATGTTCATAGTGAGAGGCTAAAATGGATAATTTTTATTAGTGGGCTTATCCACAGATTCGCTGTCCCAGGCTGTTTGGACAGGACCCCCAGCCCCCCAACAGGGTTTCTCTGTAACAGCCCTGGCTGTCCTAGAACTCAAACTCACCTGCCTCTGCCTCTTAGGTGCTGGGATTAAGGGTGTGTGCCACCACCAACCAGCAGGATAGTTTCTTAAAACAGTGAGGGATCACAACCACTACTCCTGTTCCTTAGTGGTGGATCAAGTTAGTCAAGAGGCAAGCTGCTATGAATAAGACCCTGCATACATTGTTATTGATAGCGCAACATCATAATTCTAAGAATCAAGTAAAGTGTTACTGTATCTAAGAAAATGTCTTTTTTAGAGGTGTCCATAGGGATTGCCAGTAAAGCAACTTAGAAACACACTGTTTAGTGTTTGGTGTATATATTGCCTGGCGCTTTAGTAAATCATCAGGCCATTTCTTGCTGTCAGAGAAATGAAGTGGCCATACCCTTAAAAAGAGCTAGGAAGTTCCTGAAGTACTGTCATCATGTCATTAGTTACACTCAGAGATCTTCTGCCTGAAAACTAACAGGCAACACTGTCATCTCGGACCTGTTCCTAGAAAGGACAGACACAGGTTACATATGAAGCATGAAGTGACCCTGTGGTACTCAGGTTAGTTCAGCTCTTGGAAGCAACTTGGTCTTATGTTGTTTTCCTCCCTGCAGGAGATCAATGAGACAAGAAGGAAACACGAAACACGTTTGGTGGAGGTGGATTCTGGGCGTCAGATTGAGTATGAGTACAAGCTGGCTCAGGCCCTGCGTGAGATGAGAGAGCAGCACGATGCTCAAGTGAGGCTGTATAAGGAGGAGCTGGAGCAGACCTACCATGCCAAGGTGAGCCTGATCATTCATTTATGTATACAGGTGCTTGTCTGCATGTACTTCTGCATACCGGAAGAGGACATTGGCGTCCACAGAACTACAGTTATAGGTGGTTATGAGCTGCTTTGTGGGTGCTGGAAATTGAACCTGGGTCCTTTGCTAGAGCAGCCAGTGCTCTTAGCTGCTGAGCCTTCTCTGTAGCCCCAGGAATCGGGAGCTAGAGAGATGACTCAAGTTAAGAGCACTGGGGTTATTATGAATTTAATTCCCAGTGCCTATATGGCAGCTCACAACTATCTGAAATTGTAATCCCAAGGGATCTAATGTCTTCCCTCTACATCCAACGTGATACACAAATACACATGCAAGTAAACTACCTGTACACATAAAATAATGAAAGAAAAAAAACTTTAGAAAATTAGAAAAATAAAATGGATATATTTTTAATGTAGCTTCATATAGACTAAATGCTCTTAGGATATGGATAAAAACGAGGTTATTCCAGTATTAGAAATAAAGGTTTCTGCTGTGTCAGTGGTCACTTATGTCATGCCAGGTATTTAAGTCCAAAGGTGTCTTAAATACTTTCTAATGCCAAGTGTGTCTGGTGCCTTTCCACATACTGTGGCTGCTTCTGACTTCCACATTGACAGATGTGTCATTCTCTTTGGGGTTTTGTTTCGTTTGATAGAAAGGCCAAATGGTGACAGTGATCATTTCAGAAGTGTGGAAACATGCCACTTACATGAAGAGATCACATGATACATCTTGGCTTTGTTTGCAAATTTTTTCCCACATGTCAAATGTTATATGACTGAATAAAAAAATTATTACTTAGAGGCGGGAGTTAGAAAATTGATGAAATCATTTAAAGTAATTTCCATTGCTTGGCCTCAAACTGTTCATGTTGAATGTTAGTCATTTAATGAGGTAATAATGGGCATCACATACACGAGACCTTACAGAGTTCCTGCACCTCCTAGGACTTGCTCAGTGCTTGCATTGAGCTAGATAGTGGAGGAGTGAAAGTGAACCTATAGGCTGTGGATTAGAAAAGTACGAGAAGCAACAGAAAAACTCCCTTTTCTCTTTCTGTCTCTGGCTCTCACTCCTCTCTGTTACACACACACCCATTTGGAGATGTAGGCATTGTTTTTTATGAGACCTGCTTTTGCTGAAAGGAGGAGTCTCTGGTTACAGAGTCTGCTCTGTCTTAGATTTGGTATGTTTGAAAGACAGAATGTTTCCTTTGCAGACATCACAATAGTCAAATTTCTTTTGTCCAGTTTCTTTGTTAGTGCTACCGTAGATAGTAAATGCTTAGTGGATAAAACACTGAGACATTAAACTAAGTCAATGGCTTAGACATTGACATTGTTTAAATTCATAGTTCTAGAGTCTGAAAAGACAGGTGGATGGTGATGTATATAATCATGTAAATCAGCTATGCTTTTCCTGTGTTTCATCATTCCGTTCCCATCAGGGCTTAGGTTTGAAGGGTGTTGGTGACTCATGCTTCCTTATTTGTTAGTTCTAACTGACTAGGTAAGGCTGACTGGCTTCTGCTCTTCCAGCTTGAGAATGCCAGACTGTCCTCAGAGATGAACACCTCCACTGTCAACAGTGCCAGGGAAGAATTGATGGAGAGCCGCATGCGGATCGAGAGCCTTTCCTCACAGCTTTCTAACCTGCAGAAAGAGGTGAGTAGAAGTTAAAGCGGAAGGAAGGCTTGCGACCTGTTCCGTCGCTCGCTAACTGTTCTGCCTACCTGGTGCCATTTTTCCTTTGACACAGATAAGACATTATTCCCTCCTCTCTCTCTTTCTCTCTCTCTCTCTCTCTCTCTCTCTTTCTTATATAGTGCTTTTTAAGATTTTTTTCCCCCATTATATAAATATCTTCAAGCTTTGTGGTGCTGCACAGTCCCAGCGCCTGACATGCAGAGGTAAGAGGATTGCAAGTTCAAGGCCAGCCTGGTCTACATAGTGAATTTCCAGTCTTCCAGAGCTGCATAGTGAGAGGCTGGTTTTTTTTTTTTTTTTTTTTGGTTTTTCGAGACAGGGTTTCTCTGTGTAGCCCTGGCTGTCCTGGACTCGCTTTGTAGACCAGGCTGGCCTTGAACTCACGGAGATCCGCCTGCCTCTGCCTCCCAAGTGCTGGGATTAAAGGCGTGCGCCACCACCGCCCGGCGAGAGGCTGTTTTAAAATCCCTCCTCAAAACCCCTGAGCAATATACTGTTATCCCTAGTTAATTAGTAGGTTATGTGGAGGCCTGCTGACCCCTCGCGGGATGGACACAGCGCTGGTGTTCGGAAGGACTGCTCAGTCTGTCATCTTTGCAGTGCTGCTCCCTACTCATTCTTTCGGGTCACACTTGGGAACCAAAGTGGAGAAAACATACAAAAGTTGTGTGTGGGGGTGAAATGCCTTCTTTCTAAATTCTCCTTGCAGTTGAAACACTTAATGGTTATGCGAATTTCTGTGCTCATTAATAAGTCATGGGACTCATTGAGTTACCTCAGTGACAAGTGATCTCATTTCTCCTTGTGTTGGCTTCCTGCTGTGGTGGCATGCTCCAGGTGAAATGAAATAGGCCTGGATGTGGCTTCAAGCCAGCTTTATTCTGGGGTGATGCTGGATTAAGTGACAGGTGGAACCGTGCATGGATTCAGCATTGCCTGTCTTTAGTTACCTGGGAAATAACTTCAGTCTTTACTTTCCTGTGGGGAGAAAATCTTGTTTAAACTTTATGCTTTTTTATTGAGCAGGTTTTTCTTCCTGTTTCTTTTTTGTTATTTTATTTTTAGCAAATTCTTTTTTAGGTATCAAAGCATTTATTGTAGGGTTTATAAAATAAAGCAGAAAAGTATGATAGAACAGTTAACAGATTAAACAGTTACCAGATTTACACTGCTGCCTTGTGCATTTTACACTTGAGTAATAAAACTTTAAGTTATTTCAGAATTAGTTTGTTCTGCCAGTAGTTTGAAGTTTTCATGTAACAACGGACTTAATGAAGCCACAGACCGAGGTGAATTGAAGACTTGCCCAGAGGCTTCAGGGTAACAAAGGGTTTCTTCTTCCTTCCTAGTACCC
The DNA here is from genome assembly GCA_907164525.1 of Lophiomys imhausi. Taxonomy (NCBI): domain Eukaryota; kingdom Metazoa; phylum Chordata; class Mammalia; order Rodentia; family Muridae; genus Lophiomys; species Lophiomys imhausi. The sequence continues at coordinate 3,266,948 of CAJQZJ010004801.1, forward strand.
CC
>CAJQZJ010004801.1:3266959-3286356 GCA_907164525.1 Lophiomys imhausi
CTTTACTGACTGCAGTATCTCTGTAGACCCCAGTTCAGGAGTTGGGACGGCCAGGGAAGATTGAGAGGTGAGGTGCTTTCTTGTGTGTTCTTGTGATAAGAGGGCAAATACACTAAGTACCCAGGGTCTGCTTTATGGAAGTCCTAATTCTAGTCGTAGGGCTGAACTGAAAGGGCCTCTCTTGGTACTGCCATGTTGGAGAGTAGGATTTTCAACATGTGAAATTGGGGAACGTTGACTGGTACACGCCTAGAAATGGGCCTTTCTGCTTAAATGATGAGTTGATAGCAGTCGCTCTCTGTTAGATAGTGTCTCGTGTTTGTGTGGCTGTTGCTTTTCTTCTCTTCTTTGTTTTATAGGCGGGGAGTGTGAGACTTGCTGTGGTTACATTGCAGTAAGTTCTGGCACTTGGAAGCCAGGTCTGGGTCCTCTGACCTCAGGTTCAGTGTTTGCCTTGCTGTTTCTACTCCCTTCCCTACAAAGTGCTTTATTTCAGATTAAAATTTCAGGATTTTAAACTGTTGTCCTTGGGGTTTCTAGGAGCCTAATGCCTTAGTAAATAGGAGACAAGCACCTGCTGTAATTAGAGTGGTTTTTAACGTATCAGGGCAGAGGGAATCTCTTCCTCTACTCATTACTGGTAGGTTTTATGTTGAAGAATAAGTGAGTACACTCACATACGTGCACATATTTGGTCCACTCCCACTTTCAGGGTAACCTGGGCAGGCCTAAGACCTGCCCGATCTTCCTGCCTCATACTGTCAAATACTGAGATTACAGGTGTGTGCCACTGTGTCCATCCTGAGAAAGGCTTTGGTGAGTGTTTTCAGCCTTAGGGGAAAGGAAGTTGTGCTAATAGTTCTCTGCCGTGTGTCTGAGTGTTGTTGACGCAGGGTACTTGCATCATGCTGGTGTCGAGCCATAAGAGGTTCCTTTTGCTAACTTGACCTATGCTGCTGACGTTCCTAAATGGAAGATTGAAGAAGTAACCTTTCAAGAAATACTTTCAGAAGCTGAGTATAGAGATGATGGCAGTATTTTGGGTATTAGGAATTTCCTACAGTCCTAGCGTTTGTTTGGCCCTCGTCTGCCTGCTGTACAAGAGTCTGCAGTGGCACACCAGAAGTGCCCATGACTCTGCTTCCTAACGCCCTCTTTTTCATAATGAATCAGTATCACTGTGTTATGAATAATAAATAAATAAAACCTGAGGCTGGTGCCATGGCTCAGTGGTAGTTAAGAACATTTAATGCTCTTTTAGGATCTGGGTTTGGTTCCCTGCACCCACGGGACCATTTGAAACCATTTGTCTTGTCAGTTCCAGAAGATCTGACACTTCTTGTGGCCTTTGTGGGCACAGGCACTCATGTCATGGCAGGTGGTACACATAATATATTCAGGCAAAACACTCAGATCCATAAAACTAAATATAAGAGTTAATGTCAGGCCTAGAGTTGTACTAAGGCAGGATCTTGGAGGTAACGTTCCTTCCTTGTATGGTGGGTACTGGCTTAGGATAGTGGTGGGTGTCTAGGGGTGAATGGCAGCTCTGCAAAGCAACTAGGCCTGATCTCTCATAGTCTTTACATGTCTACACAGGCACAACCAGATATTTAATGTAAAACATAAACACTATCATCAAAATAGTGAAACAACTCAATGACTTAGAAAAAGGTTTTTACACTTAGGTTAATCTTCACTCTTAATTCTGAATTATCAAAAGTAGTATAAAATAGTCATGTGATTTCTGTACATTGTCTCAGTGCTCATCTGTAAATCGTGAGTAGTTTATGACTTACTGATTTTCCTTCACGCGTATGTGCGTGCATATATGGAGGGTAAGAGTGTGGCTTGTGGAGGTTGAAGGAGTTGACTATCTCCTCCTTTTATGTGGGTTCTGGAGATTGTACTTGGTCTGTCAGGTTTGGTGCAAGCCCCTTCTACTCGCTGAGTCATGTCTCCGGCCCAGCTCTAACTTTAGTGTGTGTTCTGTGGCCCGTTTTCTCTCCTACCTCCCACATGTGAAATACACTGAAGAGATTGAAGATGGTGCGGGTGCCTCGTCCTATATGGCCCTGTAAGTGCAGTTTAGTAGTGCAGGTTACCTGAGGCTGTAGTATAGTTTTCCCCCATTTAATATTGTGTCTGCACTGACTGCTTTGTGCGGAGGTTAGATAACTACTTTTCTGTAGTTGGTTCCCTCTTTTCACCATCTTGATTCCAGGGTCCAGGGATGGAACTCTGCTCATCAGACTTGGTGGCATGTGGCCTTTCACTGGCCCTGCATTTATTTAATTTTTAGATTCAGACTAAAGTAGGAACTAAAGGACACTTCTGTGTCTGGTTTGCTCATTGGTAGTATCTTGTATTACTGTGAGACCTAAGTCTAGCTCAGAGTAAACTATAAACAAGACAGTTCTCCTGTGCCTTATCTGGTTTGCTCGTTGGTAGCATCTTGTAGCATGGTGCCATACATAGTACCCACAGTAACATGGGACATGGGTCAGAGTCAGAACTGGCGGCAGTAACACACTGCTGTTAACCAGACTGCATGCTATTTGGATCTCACTAATTTGTCTCTGGTTGCCCTTTTTCTGGTCCAAGGCCCCACATACTTTTCTTTTTCCTGATCTAATGGTTTTGTAGGATTTTCTTGTTTTTTCACGACTGAGTGTGAAGGAGGATGGGCCTGGTGTCCCATTGGATGCTCTTCAGACTCAGTTTGTCTGGGATTTCACATGATTAGACAGAGGCTGGGTTTCAAGTGCCTGTCTCATTACCTCATATCAAGGGCCACATGCAAATATGATTTCAGTAGCATTTGCCAGTTTGAAAAAAAAAAAAAAAACTACTGGTAGAGTCAGTGGTTTTTCATTTCCTGCTTTCTGGCCCACCCAGACAAGAATTAATAAGCTCCGTGTCCTAGAGAGGGTCTCTGCTCACCGGGTAGAGCTGCTCTGTGAAGGGCTTTCTCGCTTCTTCCCCCTTTCTCTCGTGTGGACTGTGAGCATTTTTAGTGCTGCGGGTTTTAATCCACTGCTGCATTGTTTGCTTGGCTCACGTGGTTCTCCTGGTGGGAGTGCTGTAAGTTTTGCTATTTTTCAGCAGTTTATTTTTAAATTTTATTTTTATTTATATTGTGTGTTTTATTTGCTTGTAGTATATGCATGTGAGCACAAGTACCTTTGGAGGCCAGAAGAGGGCCTCACATTTTCTCAGGCTGGAGTTAGAGGTGGTAGTGAGCCATCCAATGTGGGTGCTGGGAACCAAACTTGGGTCCCCCTGAAAAGCAGCAGGAGTTCTTAACTGCCAAGCCACCTTTCTAGCCCTACCACTGATTTGGAGGTTTGGTTTTCTTGTGTTGCTGGGGATTGAAGCCAAGCCTTGTGCATCCTATGCAAACACTCTACCACTGAGTCAACCCCAGTACCATCTTATTACCTGGTTTTATAATGTGCTTTAGATTTACCATGTGTTTTCCCTGCCCTAGCCTGAGAATTATACATTTTTTCTAAGAAGTCCTGGTTTGTTTTATTGGAGAATGGTATGTGAATGCTAGGATCTGGACAATGAATGTGCTGCCTTCTCATAGAACATGTTTTAAATATCTCCTACCCCACCACCACACCACACACCTGCACCTTCTCATAGAACATGTTTTAAATATCTCCTACCCCACCACCACACCACACACCTGCACCTTCTCATAGAATAGCTTGTGCATACACATACATCTTCAGGTTGCACATGTGGTAATTACCATAGCCATAATCTGTAATTGTTTTTATTTATAGTCATATATGTATTTATATTGAGTTAAGCAGGAATAATGACTTTGTCTTAAGTCTAACACTACAGGGTTCTTTTTTTTGCTTTGTTTCTCACGTATTTGTAACCTCTGAGTTCGAGGAACTTGTTTTTTGTCATCTAGTTACTTCTTGAGTCCGATTATGTCTTAAAAATTTGAGCCTGTACTTGTTCAATGAATGAATTTGTTACACTGTCTTCCTTCCAGAGTTATTATTACAGTGTCTTCTTTACACAGTAGGTCCCTTCCTGTGCCACTGGTGCAGGTACATGGGATTCGCGCGGGCCGTGGCTTCCACCATTCTTTTTCAGTTGATTACTCTTGTCATTTTGTGCGGCTACTGAAATGAATTCTGTCATGGAGAAACATAGGTGAAAGATTACTCAGTGAGCTAGAAGGTTTTGAAGATGAGCTTCCTGATGTAGAATGTGGGATTTTTTTTTTCCACTCTGTATGCCAAGTACAGCTTCTGTATTTGCAGTAATAAAATATTACACATCTCTGTAGCACATGTGCTTTGTATGCCAACCAAACAGATGATGAACTGTCTTCAAGAGACTTTGGTGCATTCAGCATGGTAGCCTGGACCCGCATTTTAGAATGTGCCCTAGCAGTTCTTCAAAGTGTATTCTCGTGTAACCCTTTTATGTTCCTTTTGTAAAGGAATATGCTGGCGTTCTTTAGGTAATTGATCCTTTTGAAGTGAGGACCTTGTAGGAAAGTCAGACTTGAGGTTTCCATAGCTGTAGGGTAAACATTTATTTGGCTAGCACTGAAAACTTACTTGGACATTTTCAAACTTTAATTTGGGGAATATTTCTTCTTAGGCTTTTGTTACCCTAAACTTTTTAAAGAGCTTTGTTTTATATTTTAAGGGTTTGGGGGTTTAATTTCTCACAGTCATGATCTTTTCAGTGAAAAGTAGAGCTCCTGCAGGGTTGTGTTTGCTTCCTAGCTCAGGAATGGTTTAAAATAGCTGCCTTGTGCTCATGTTGAAGTGGCCGAAGAAAGTAAATGTGTTCCTTTGACTCTGAAGTCTAGAGCGTGCTTGGAAAGGATTCAAGAATTGGAGGACATGCTTGCTAAAGAGAAAGACAACTCTCGCCGCATGCTGTCTGACAAAGAGAGAGAGATGGCGGAGATCAGGGACCAGATGCAGCAGCAGCTGAGTGACTACGAGCAGCTGCTGGACGTGAAGCTGGCGCTGGACATGGAGATCAGTGCTTACCGGAAACTCCTAGAAGGCGAGGAAGAGCGGTAAGGCTCTTAGGTGTGCGTATGTGAGTCCCCATGCCTGCAGGTTGCTTCTCTGCTCTCACCTTTTCTGCCTTTTTAAATAGTCAGCATTTTAGGACTCTAAAATCCTCTTAAGTTAAAACCTTTTCTCCTGTCTCAGATTTGCATCAGATTAAGACATTTACAAATGGTTCATAGCAAAGAACAGCCCCACTAGGATTTAGCTCTCCTGTGTAAGGAACTCAAGCCTTTGAAAGTGTCTCTAAGAAACCCAGTGCACTCTCCAGCATGAACAGCACAGCTTTCTTTCCCAAGTAGTTTTTATGTCTCTGCATATTTCCAAGTGTATCAAATGGAAAGAAATGACATCATTAAGTGCCCTCACTTTTTTTTTTTTTAAGATTTATTATGTATACAGTGTTCTGTCTGCAGGTATATCTGCAGGCCAGAAGAGGGCACCAGATTTCATTATGGATGGTTGTGAGCCACCATGTGGGTGCTGGGAATTGAACTCAGGTCCTCTGGAAGAGCAGCCAGTGCTCCTAACCGCTGATCCGTCTCTCCAGCCCCAGGACATACTCCTTTTCTTTCTTTCTTTTTTTTTTTTTTTTTTTTTTTTTTGCTTTTTCGAGACAGGGTTTCTCTGTGTAACAGCTCTGGCTGTCCTGGACTCGCTTTTATACACCAGGCTGGCCTCGAACTCACAGAGATCCTTCTGCCTCCCAAGTGCTGGGATTAAAGGAGTGTGCCACCAACGCCCGGCTTGACATACTCCTTTTCAAAAGGAGGGAAGCAACTTCAACAATTTCCTCTGTCATTTGTTTTAACATCTGGTGACAAGTAGAAATAGATTTTAATTTATTGCCATTACTTTAAATATTGGTGGACTCTTTCATTGGAGAGTTCAGGTGTTTTACTAATATAATTTGAGCATCCCAGCCTGACCAAATGTTACTTTAGTTAAGACATTTATTTGCACTGTGTAACATGGTAAGAAGCTCCTTGCTTTGGAACTGCCTGTGTAGACCAAAGCCTAGGTGAGGGCACTGCTTGTACTCCATTGGCAGAACTCTCCCTTCCTGTGTAGGTTAAAGCTCTCTCCAAGTCCTTCTTCCCGGGTGACCGTGTCCAGAGCCTCATCCAGTCGGAGTGTGCGCACCACTAGAGGGAAGCGGAAGAGAGTTGATGTGGAAGAGTCAGAGGCGAGCAGTAGTGTTAGCATTTCCCACTCGGCCTCAGCCACGGGGAACGTGTGCATTGAAGAGATAGATGTGGATGGGAAGTTCATTCGCCTGAAGAACACTTCTGAACAGGTAAACGAACAGACCTGGCTCTGCACTGGGCTGTTAATCTTGATGTATAAAGCTGTGTGCCCCTTCACCCCATACTTGGCCATTTCATGATGGCCTTCCCAAAGATGAATTTATAGATTTTCCTTAGCCATTTTGATGAAGAAGTTGCAGTTATTGATAAAAGCTTTATGGAAGGATGTGGGTGCAGGCTCAGGTATGTTGAATTCTCAAAGTTAATGAATCTGATTTATATAAAAATACAACAGCATGAACCTCCATCTTGTGAATAGCAAGTGCCCACTGCAGGGATTTCTGAGGGTTAGAACTGAGACTTAAAGAGCTCTGTGGCTCTGATGGGCTGTGAGGATGTGGGATGGTGCTGGAAGAAGCAGAGTCTTGGTGAACAGGGGAGAGAATGCCACTTGAACCATATGTTCAGGGTCTGCTAAAGATTGTGAGATCTCTCCTTTTTTCACCAGATTATTTGAACTGTTGTGCATATATAAATGTATAAAAAAGTCAAATATCACCAGCAGTTACAGGAGAGACTGGGCTCTTGGGTTCATTAGCCACAATTTAGAAGCAGAGTGGCAACCAGTGCTGTACCTTGATGTTCCCAGATTCCAGCGGCCCAGCTGCCCAGGAGAACGCAGCTAACCTCAGCCTGGTGAGGCCTTACTGCTTTGTTGTGTCTCCTCACTGGGCCGGCAGGCTGGGGTTGGCAGTGGCCAGCTAGGTCTGACTTACTGCTTCTTTGGCTTGGTTCTACACTACACCTTCAGTAACAGCTTAATGTGTGCAAACCTGGCGCAGATGGGGAGACAAAAACAATTTTTCTCCTTTGTTAGCTATCTGTGTCTATGATTTAAAAACGGAAAGCTATCCAATCTTATGTGCTTTGTTTGTGGTTTTGATGGCTGGTTTGTGTTGTAAATCTGAAAGACTCATGTGATTTATCAGTGAACCTGATCATTTGTTGTGATTTTCATCTTCTCAGGTTTGTCTCTTTTAAAATTCAGACCCTTCAGGTGGGATATAGTGTTCACGAAGTTACTGTTTGCTGAGAGACAAAGTTTATTCATTGAGTATCCTGGGAAGGCCTTGCCTTCAAAGAGCCTGTGTAGGTTCATGGATTTGATTATTTCATAGTTTTCTGTATATGTGAAGTAACTTTGATATATTGTGTTTTGTGACTAGGATCAACCAATGGGAGGCTGGGAGATGATCAGAAAAATTGGAGACACATCAGTCACTTACAAATATACCTCAAGATATGTGCTGAAGGCAGGCCAGACTGTTACAGTAAGTGAAGTCAGTCATTTAACCTCATTATCTTAATCACAGATAAAATGGTTGTAACAAGAAATGAAACAACAGTTTGGTTAAAAGAGAAGCATTTTAGAAATGGGCTTTAAAATACCTTTATATTAGTAGGGTATACGAGTATATAATATAGAAATAATAAGATATAAGGCTAGATTATTGAATCTTCTCTGTAACTTAGAGCTATTGCTATTCTCAAAGTTATTTTTTTGATACATTGGTATAGAATTGTTTATATTGATAAGGTTAGTTTTTTATTCATTGGTATAGAATTTTATATTTTGACACATGTGTATATTTCAACCCTTATATGTGGTATTGTGCCTTTACAACTCATTTAAAAGTACAGGTTTATCTCAAATCTTTTATGGGTTGTTATTCCAGTCTTTTTAGGAGGTTGGGTAATACAGGTTGGTGGCTGGCCAGTCAAGCTCCTCGTCATGTCAAATACTAGTCTTAATTTATCACGAAATAGGCTTACTAAGTTAAACAGATAGTAAATGGTTAATAATATACAGTTTGCCTGTTCAGACATAACATAGATAGATATATAGATTTATAAATAAATAAATAGATATCTTCAAAACCCTCAGAGGCATGCAGAAAATGGCATTTAAAGATGTCTTATTTTAAAAATTGTTTGACGGGGCTGGAGAGATGGCTCAGCGGTTAAGAGCACTGCCTAGTGCCCTTCCAAAGGTCTTGAGTTCAATTCCCAGCAACCACATGGTGGCTCACAACCATCCACAATGTGATCTGGTGCCCTCTTCTGGAATGCAGGTGTACATGCAGATAGAGCACACATATGCATAAAATAAATAAAATAAATCTTTAAAAAAAAAAAATAAAAATAAAAATTGTTTGACTTAAGACAGTCAGCTCTTGACAGCTCCCATTTGAGATGGAAAGAGACAATGAGCATCAAAAAAAAAAATCTCCATCAGTAGATAATTCGTACTGGTCAGAAATGCCCCTGCTCTCTCAATAGACTATATACAATCCAAAGATGGACCAGAGCTTAAATGTAGTTAAGTCGATGGCCTGATTCTGCAGAGACAGAGTGGGCAAATCCTTCCTATTTCCTGCTGTATAATTAGTCTGTGAGATACGCTTGGCCAGAAGGCTGAAGATAATGCTCCAACGGTATTGAGAGATAATTTGGAATATCTAGGCAACAAACCGTCATTTTTACATTCTGGAAGCTGCTCTCCTATGCTTCCTATTCACTCAAATATAACTTTATCCCTTCTTAAGCCTTTGATGGGGTTGAAGACATAATAGATAGAAATTTCCAACTGAGCTTAAATGGTTTAAGATCTAGAAATATATTTTTGAATCTAAGTAAAATCTTTAGGTTCATAAATATAAGATATGATAGAAGATATTTAGGTTCAGAAATTTAGACTCTCCAAGATAGATGATTTTTTTTCTTCAAGATCGCCTGATACAAATAGCCTAAACATTATGTGTGTAACTCTTTTATATGGTTTTCTTGATTGTTTCATATTTGTTCTTACTATTTTTACTCTATGAGTTTAAAAAAAAGCTTTTTTATTAGATAAAAAAATTGTCTAAATTGATAGAGTGATGTTATGTATTCTAAATGTTAATCAACCTGCTCGCAGAGGTCTGTTTACTGTGCCAGACCATAGTACACCAAGGGAAGCTGTGTCACCTTTCTTGTTAACCATTGTCTCTGATTAGTTAAATAAATGCTGAGGCCTGAGACTGTACAAAGAGAGAGGTGGGCGGGGCAAAGATTGGTGTGCTTGGGAAGCAGGGGTAGATGCGAAGAAGAGAAGCCAGGAGCAGAAAGGAGGAGGACACACACCATGGGTTAGAGAAAAGAACCTCATTCCATGTGGCCTGGAACATCAGCATAGCATGGAGAATAACATATATATGGGGGTTTCATATTTGGAGAATAGAATTATAAGGTAGCTTAGATGGGCTAAGATTGCACAATTCAGGCTAAAGCTTGTTAAGATCCATCAGGTATCTCTGTGTGCTCATTTATAATGGCAGGTTAAGGATTAACACCACCTATCAATTAAAAATACAAATACAGGTAAATTTAGTTATTTACTTTAACAAGGGTATTATGTGTGCTTTTAAAGATTTAAATATTCTGCCTTAGAGTGGCGAAAAGAATTGATTTTTTTATTATTTTGTCTGTTTCAGTGGGTATAAAATAGTTTCCTCTTGACTGATACTTGTAGCCTAGTGAAATCCAGATTATGCACGGCATGAAGAACTGAGGAAGCTAATATTAGCTGCCTAGATTGCCTTGGACAAGCTGTAGTGTTTTGCTATCTTGGTGCTCCACTTTACCCTTAGCTTTTTTCAGGGTTGGAGTTGCATACTTGAGTTTCTAACAGAGATTCTTCAACTTTAGTACTTGGGAGGTTGAGGCAGAACATTGTAAGTTCAAAGCCACCCTAGTCTGCATATTATCAAGACTTTATGTCAGAAAATGTCCTCTTGGGCCGAGGAGATGGACCAGTTAAGAGCACTTGCTGCACCTCCAGCCCACTGAAATCCCAACACACAATAGGAAGATAGGCACAGGCCTCAACACCAGCTGAGGAGCCATTGGATTTGATAGCCCTGGGAAAAGGGGACTCAGTTTCCTTTAGTGATGGGAATCCTGATAGGTTGATCATACTGCGACACTGCTTCAATCCCAAGACAAACTGGGCAACACAAACTGGACTTGATAGAGAAAAAAGAAAAAAGTAATCTCAAAGTTAAATGGAAGACATTGTATGAAAGTCTCAGAGAATTAGCCAGGCTTTAACAACAATAAAAAACACAAACAAAACAAAAAAAAAAATACACCTTTAACCTCAGGACGAGGGAGGCAAAGGCAGGTGGAGTTGGAGGCCAGACTTGTCTACAGAGCAAGTTCAAAGACAGCCAGGGCTACAAGAGAAACCTGGTCTTGAAAAACCAAACAAAACACTTACTTGCTGTTCTTCCAGAGGACAGTTTCAGTTCCAGCACCTACATCGTGGCTTAAAACCACCTGTAATTCAGCTCCAGGGAACCTGGCACCCTCTTCTGGACTCTAAAGTACAATAAGTCCTCTTGTGGGGATAGGATTTTGGTATTATCCATAGTAGTAACATGCTTTTGGCATAGCATCATGAGTTTACAGATTTTGAAAGATGGGCTAAATGACATTTTAATTCTACTTCAGGCTTGGTTTTCCATTGATGTGTTCTGAAAGACCACATTTTAAACAGTATAAATCATAGAGCAAACAAACTCTTCCTTTGGTTTTTCTTAGCAAGCAAATTATGAAACAGTAAAATGTGTTGATTTTTTTATTTTAAAGAAGGCATTTTTCTTTTAGATTTTGTTTTTCAAGACAGTTTCTCTTTATCCGTGGCTGTTCTGCACTTACTTTGTAAACTAGGCTAGCCTTGAACTCACAGAGATCTGCCTGCCTCTTCCTCTTGAGTGCTGGGATTAAAGGTGTGAGGCACTCCTCCTGGCTAAAGAAGGCATTTTCATCCTTGAAAAAATGTAGATGTGACTGCTTTTTTTTTTTTTAAATGGGTTCTTAGAAACAAAACAGAACAAAACAAAAAATCAAGTACTGCTTGGTGTGGTGAACACACATTTGTAATCCTAGTACTTGGGAAATGGAGGTCAGGAGTCTAAGGTCATTCACATCTACACAGTGAGTTTGAGGCCAGCTTGGACTATATGAGATCTGTCTCAAGAAAACAAAAAGGTATCTATTTTTGGCTCATCTATAATCGGTCTCTCCTGTGGTGATTTTGTTTGTTTTTGTTTTTGGTAGAGACAAGATCTCTGTAACGTTGGCTGTCCTAAATTAACTGTAGATCAGGCTGGCCTTGAGCTCATTGAGGGCTGTTTGCCTCTGCCTTCTGAGAGCTGGAATTAAAGGCCAACACCACCACACTTAGCTTCCCCTCCCCTCCTTAGGTCTTCCTCTATAGTAGCTCAGGCTGTTTTTGAAGTGACCACAATTCTGTCTTAGTCTCCCACATCTTTATAATGTTGATCAGTCAGTACAAACCTTAATATTTAGGATCAAAGACTCAAAATGCAGATTAGAACTTCTCTAAAGTATAAAGAGCTTTGATGTCTCTCTGAAAATATCAGGTGTTAATTTTGTAATAATGGGTGAAAATGAGAACAAATACCCTAACTACTCTATTCTTCTCTTTAGTAATTATAGTGAGAGAAGATGGCTAGTTCTATTATATGTCTTAGGGAACCTGCATAATGTGTTTAAAAGAATTTGGTATTTTAATTCAGAAGGTTTAGATTTGGATGTTCTCTGTCTTTTGTAATATGGAGCCATTAGGCCAGTTATCCACTTTTCTCGCGGATGTGCTGCCCCGGAGACTAAAGAGATTGTTCCTGTAGGTGCTGTGTGTGGAAAGACTGTTACCCTATGAGATAATGTGGTTTTTCTTCAGTGGCTTGCATTAAGTGTGATCCACTTTTTGGGACAAAAAGTTTGTTTTTGGTTTTGGTAGAGACAAGATCTCTGACCTTGGCTGTCCTAAATCTAACTGTAGTAAGGGAGAGTTCCCTATGACACTGTACAAGGCAAATAGCAAGGATTAGTCTGAAGATCTAGAACAGACATGAAAACCCTAAATCTACCTTCAAAGAATTATTGTTATAGTTTGAAAACTTACAAAGGTATAAAATTAACTTGGAACTATATTTAATCTACTTTGCTCAGAATATCATATCGAAGTAGAACATAGTGGCACATGTCTTTAATCTCAGCGCCAGGAAGCCAAAGACAGGAGGCTACAGACTGAGTTCTAGGACAGCCAGGGATATACAGAGAAACTCTATCTCAAAAAACAAACAGCAACAACACAACCAAAACAAAAATCCAGAATATGATATCAATACAAAAATTACTAGTTTGGTATGTTAACGTTTTCCTAAGTTTTTAAAATCTGGGGTGCACAGCATATCTCTTACTTGATTAGCCACTTTTGGGGCACATAAGCCTCATACTGACGTGTTACTACTCACATTAAACCAACTGTGATTCCATGTAGATTACTGAAAAACTTCTGCAGAGGTTAGAACAGGAAATACGCTGCGCTCTATCTGAAGGCAGCTCAGGTCCTGTTCAGTTGTCAGTTTCATCCTGGTAAAGTACCCCTTTCTGCTTGAATGTTCATGGGAGAGCTGGAAGCCTCCAAGGGCCTTTCTGCCCAGAGCCAGATGAATAACTCAGTTTCTCTGGGGTACCCAGGTCCACTCACCCACTGTGGGGGTTTGAGAACTCTAAGAGCAAGTCCACCTGCTGCAGTAGTGGAACCCCACAGCCTGGTTTTTCTAAGACAGGAGGTGACTTAAAGGGAGGAAGGGCTGCTTGTTACAGAGATTCTTAGACTCCCTCATAGACCTTTTGGATTTGTCATTTGCATTTTTGGTAATCAAGTCTTTTGTATTCTACAATCAGTTACAGATTTTTTTGTGTTCCTATATTTCATTATATTTATTTATTTATTTATTTATTTATTTATTTATAAGATTAAGGCAAGTTATATCTGCCTCTGTGGACAGCGAGGCCATAAAAGTATAATGATTTGTCTAGGATTATACTTAGGTTTTCTTTTCCTTTTTAAAAAAAATTACGTATGTCTGTGTCCTGTTGTGTATATCACATGGCTACAGGGGGTGCTTCAGATCCCCTGAAACTGGAGTTAGATGTGGTCAGTGAGTGGCCTGGTACAGATTCTGAGAATTGAGCCAGGCTTCCTTACAAGGGCAGTGCATACTTGACCACTGAGCTTTCTCTCCAGCCCTCTATACTTGGGTTTTCTGATTGCCAGTGTTTTCCTTTCTGCCTGTTTCCCTCTGCCAAGAAATACATAAAAATATGGCAGAATTTCCATGCTGGTGAGGAGAGTGTATTTTTTTTTTATTTATTTCAATAGCAGTTATATTTTACCTGGAATATTTCCTGCACTCTTTGTGGAACATAATCTGAAATGTGCTGGGGCATTGTGACACTGTCTCTGATTGGGACGAGCCACTCTTCCTGAGTATTTCAGATAGTTAGCTATAGAAGGTCAACTTCTGTTGTTGGAATTGGAGTTCCATGGTGGGGCATGTGTGTTGGAAGGGTGGCCCATGAAGCCCATAGAAAGATTGATGGTTAATTGAATAGTGAATTGGTCATCACTCTTCAACAATCCCACCTATTAGATTTACCATTGTTTGCCCCATTTTTGTGGGTGAAGAAAGTAAGAAAATTTGTTCTAGGTCAACTACTTTGTGGAGTGGGTAGGCCATAGTGTGGCAGCTTTATTTCAGGGCTCACATGTCCATATTTTGTCACATGAGGAAGCTAAATGCCTCATGGAAGCTCTAAGCTGTGGTGAGAACAAACAGCTGTCTAGAGGCAGAGTTCTCAGACATTAGACGTGAGAGTTAAGTAAGTCATCATGTTGCTGGACTTGAAACTTGTGAGCGTTGAGTTCTGGGTGGACTGGTGTCCTTTCTCTTTTCCAGGTATGGGCTGCAAATGCTGGTGTCACAGCCAGTCCTCCAACTGACCTCATCTGGAAGAACCAGAACTCTTGGGGCACTGGTGAAGATGTGAAGGTTATACTGAAGAATTCTCAGGGAGAGGTATGGACATTCTTTCAGGGCCGGAGAGGCACCCATTTCTTCCTGTTGAAATGTGATATAACTGAGGTTTCAGTCAGACCAAGGCTGCCAAGTAACCGATACTGAGTAAGTGGGAAGGAACTACCACACCCTGGAAAAAGAGCGTTTCATAGGGTATTGACTTATCAATACAGACTCGAGGATCTAGTTGTCTTGGTCAGGTTCTGTCTCCACTGCACATTGGATTTGGGACTTTGAGTAATTTCACCTGAATGTTCACGTTTTAGCAAAATACCATCTAGTACAGTATGTTTTCCTAGTAAATGCTTATGCCCTTAACCTAGCAAATGTGTTGTCAATCTTAGTAGTTCTCGGTGCTCAGGAAACTAAGTGTAAATTTACGGCATTTTCACCACGTCAGTCCTAGGATTCTTGTCAAAGAACTGTAGCTGCGTTTGGTGTTTGATAAAAAGACGCAGGTTCTGAATTAAGATGCTGTTGTTGCTGGGTGTGGTGGCGCACTCTGGAGGCAGAGGCAGGTGGATCCCTGAGTTTGAAGCCACCCTGGTCTACAGTGAATTTCAGGATAGCCAAGACTACACAGTGAAACCTTGTCTCTGGAAACAACAGCAAATTAATTAGTAAATGGCAATAAAGCTGTTGTCTGGGTTTAAACAGAAGAATGCTTGTGGCGCTGTCTGTGGAGACTGATCTTGAAGAACAGTCTTCTGGCTGAGGCTCTCTGCCCTCCTCCGCCACACAGAGCCAGCTCACTTAGTGTTGTTTATAGAACATGTCCTTGGATGTGCTTCACATTGAGGGATATGTGTCATGTCGAATCCAAGTGACACTGTCTTTTGGGTTTCTTGGTCTTTTGTTTTAAACCAGGGTACCTGTTAAATTTCAGATGAACTTCCACTGTGGAGTTCTTTCTTGAGTGACCTGTGGACTTGACAGCACTCTCTGGACACAGCCACATGCTGGTCGCTAGGTGGTTAGGTTAGCCTTGTGCTTCACAGGGCGGCGATGTTTGGCGATCTCAGCATTCTCTCCAGGAACGTCATCTGTACTTGAACATTTTAGTAGGAAATGGAAAGAGGTACTTTCTGTTGCACCATTATAAATGGTCAGAATTCTGTCCTACAGAACATCCGGACATCAGTGGTATGTTACTAGCCACTAGTGCCAATCCATCCTGGTTCCATTTCCTGACAGAATGAAAGGTGCTGACTTTGTCTCCTCATGACTGAGGTGGTCTTCCTGCCACCATGGTCCCTGAGGGTACAGCAGTTGGCCTCCAGCTTTGTTTTATTCATCATTTATTTAGCGCCTTTTCTTTGCTAGGAGCTGAGATCTTAAAGCAGAATTCATGTTGAGTTTTATAAAGAATTTAGTATGCCAAAGCACTTGCATAGAATTTTTAGAAACAGAATAGGATAAAAAGCATTAGAAACTCCTCAGTGGGTATTTCAAATTGGATACCAGTAGCTCCCCTGCAGGAACAATTGAGGGTCTCCTAACTGCTGGTAATTATGCAGAATTCACTAGCTAAAGCTGCGATGAAATGGCTTAAAGAAAAATCACTGATCTAGCAATGCTGTTTCCTAAGCAGAGGGAATACCCTCTCTCCCCTCAACCTTCTGATTGGAAGTTGGCTTCTTGCTTTAGGAGGTTGCTCAGAGAAGCACGGTCTTTAAAACAACCATACCTGAGGAGGAAGAGGAAGAGGAAGAGCCCATTGGAGTAGCCGTTGAGGAGGAACGCTTCCACCAGCAGGTATTGCTCTGCTTTAATGTTTCGTAGTAGATTTGCCTGAAAGCTGGTTGTGTGTGTTTCCTTCCTGTTGTCACCCCCAGCAGCAGCTGTCCACCAGCTGGGGTGTGTACTCAGTAACTAGTGCACAAGGCAGCAGACTTGGGTGCTGTGGAAAATGGTAGCCCCTTTACATTTTTATTCTTTGTCAACTTCTGGCTCTTGTCTTTTGTTGTCTGGTGTAGATAATATGTTGTGCTGAGCATGTATATTACTTAAAAATGCATAGATGACATTGTATGCGTCGGAGTTTAGTTATTGGACTGTGAAAAGTTTGTGCTACTAAATGAGAACAGCATTCCCATAAAAACTCAAAACGGGAAACACATCCAGAGCCACACTTAGCTTCAGCGTGGAGCCAGATTCACTGCTGTTCTATTACGTTGCTATTCATTAAGTTTAGCTAAAGCCCGGGCTTTGTAGAACCCTCCAAATAAACTCCAAATTCTGTTTTAACTGATTAATGTTGGGGAAAACTTACATTAATATAACTAATGAGCCTCCAACTCATATTCTCAAGCTGTTGGATGTGGTCATTAACTGGTCTCTGCTTGTTGTCTCCTTTTCTTCATATTTGTCATCTAGGTTGTCCTTGGGTCTTAACCAGTGTTCTGTTGCTGTGAAGAGACACCATGACCAAGGCAGTTCTTAAGAAAGAACACATTTAGTTGGGACTGAGTTTAAGTTTCCTATCATCATGGTAGGGTGCATGGTGAAATGCGTGGTGCTGGAGCAGTAGCTGAGATCTGCTGGCCCACCTCAGTGATACACTTCCTCCAAAAGACCACACCTCCTAATCCTTCTAATATTTTCAAATAGTGCTGGTCTGGTTACTAAGCTTTCAGGTACATGAGCCTGTGGGGCCATTCTTACTCAGATCATCACACCCTGCTTCACTAGTCCATATTTATACATGAGTAGATCTCATGTGTGTAACCCCACATGTGTAATCACCTGAGGTGGGATTTATTTTGATTTGATTTATTTTTTTCAAGAAAGAATTTCTCTGTGTAACAGCCCTACCTGTCTTGGACTGAATTTGTAGACCAGGGCAGGGTGGCCTCAAACTCGCAGAGATCCTCCTCTGTCTGCCTCCCGAGTCCTGGGATTAAAGGTGTGCACCACCATGTACAGTTTGAGGTGGGATTTTATTTAATCTGGATGCTTCGTCATTTTGCTGGCATAGTTTTAAAAAGTATGTTATATTGCTTTTAATGAAAAACAAGCACAGGATCCATTTCCTACCCTCAATGGAAACCTCACAATAACTAGAAGTAAGGTAACATTTGAGGACAAGTGGTCTGCATGAATCCTGGCAGGTCAGACACCTCAGAAGGCATTCTCGGTCTCTGGTGTCATTGTAAACAGCTGTGATATAAAACGCATGGATAGTGTTTTTAAGGACAGGACGTTATTTGGGTATTATAGAGAGAACTGTGATATAAAACGCATGGATAGTGTTTTTAAGGACAGGACGTTATTTGGGTATTATAGAGAGAACTGTGATATAAAACGCATGGATAGTGTTTTTAAGGACAGGATGTTATTTGGGTATTATAGAGAGAACTGTGATATAAAACGCATGGATAGTGTTTTTAAGGACAGGACGTTATTTGGGTATTATAGAGAGAACTTAAGATAGTGTTTGAACTGTCAATAGACAACACCAAATTTGGGATCAAAATCAGTTATTTCTTTTTTTTTTTTTTTGGTTTTTTTGAGACAGGGTTTCTCTGAATATCTCTGGCTGTCCTGGACTCGCTTTGTAGACCAGGCTGGCCTCGAACTCACAAAGATCCGCCTGCCTCTGCCTCCCAAGTGCTGGGATTAAAGGCGTGCGCCACCACCGCCCGGCTTAAAATCAGTTATTTCTTAATCTGGATGATTCTGGGATTTGACTGAGTTTGATTCAGCCCAAGCTTCTTTACAAAATAGCATCTGGCAAAGATGGTAAAAATGGCAAGTCCTAGGCTTCCTAAAAGCTGGCCCAGAGCCTTCTATTGTATTCTCTATAAGTGAGCCTCAGGCTAGCCTGCATTCATTGAGAAGGTCAGTAGTGTCCTTGGTAGAAGGAGACAGAATTGAGGTGTTTTTTCAGTTTTGAGGTTCTATGGATCAGACCTAAGACCCAGCACACTCCTCATGCTAGAGAAGTGCTCTGCCATTGAGCTAGCTAGCTGTCCACACCCAGCTTCTCAGGACACTGTCGCGATGGTGCTAAGTCCATCTGTTTGTTGGTTGTTATTGTTGGGTTTGTGGGAGAGACAGAGCTGGGAGCCTAGTGTTGAGCTGGTGCAGTTCCCATTGCTTAGGCCTGTGGTTTCCACAGTCTGCCGCAGCTGAGAAACTGAATATGCCAGAGTATCACTGGGCGAGAGCCACTGAGGAAGTAAGCAAATTCAGACTCATTGAAATTTATGAATCCTCAGAAGAGAGAAGAAAAGAAAGAGTCCAAGGCGTTGAAGTTTCGAGTTTGTGATCACAGGTGATAGATAGTAACTTCAGAAGTCAAAGGGAAGAAGAGCACAGTGGCAGAAATCCAATGGTCTTGGGACTGATAACTTTCAGTTTTAGTCTAATTAGGAACGAGTCCTAAGTCACTCAGGGAGTGAGTTTTGCTAGGGAAGTGACACTGAGCAATGTCCCAGCTCTCTAAAGATTTAAGATCATGTTATTTTATGTGAAGGAGTGTTTTGCCTGCCAATCTGTATATCTAACCTTGCAGGACCTGTGGAGGCCAGAAGGGAGCATGGGATCACCTCAAACTGACGTTACTGAGGGAATCAAACCCAGGTCCTCTTGGAAGAGCAGCCTGTGCTGTTCTTCACTACTGAGCCATCTGATCTGTCTCTCCAGCCCCTGCTGCAACTCTTTAAAAAACACTTTTTAGAATTTTTCTTTTTTATTTAAGATCAAATCTTGCTATGGTTGTAACCTTAGCTAGTCTGAGTTTCTTTTTAAATGAGAAATTCTTAACTGTTTACAGGCTTAGATCAGCTTTTGTTTTGTTTGCTTGTTTCTGGAAAAAACTGATATAGCCAGAGTAGAAACTCAGTTACAGGATTTGTTGAAGAAAGCCAGCCCTTCAGAGAATGCCACAAAGAGTGGGGCATGAACAGGCCCATTTAAAGTATTTAATGCAGATTTTTGTGCCTCTATTTGAAATGGTTTGTGTTTACAACATTGTAATTTTTTTACAAGTTGGGTTTTTTGTTTGTTTTTGTTTTTTCGCTTGTTTGGTTTTTTTTTTTTTTTTTTTTTTTTTTTTTTTTTGAGCCAGGGCTACACAGAGAAACCCTGTCTCA
>CAJQZJ010004801.1:3286456-3325182 GCA_907164525.1 Lophiomys imhausi
TTTTTTTTTTTTTTTTTTTTTTTTTTTTTTTTTTTTTTTTGAGACAGGGTTTCTCTGTGTAGCCCTGGCTATCTTGGAACTCACTCTGTAGACCAGGCTGGCCTCAAACTCAGAGATCCACCTGCCTCTGCTGTGCGCCACCACTTCCTTTGAACACTGTAATCTTGTTGGTACTGACTTTTACTTCTGTTTCCCCTCTCAGGGAGCCCCAAGACCATCCAATAGAAGCTGTGCCATTATGTGAACTTGTCTAGTCACCTGTCTTCCTCAAGATAGAAGCATGGTAATCCTGTATACAGTGCAGAGCCTTCTCAGAAGCACAAGATATTTTTGTATTTCCTTTATGTGAATTTTTAAGCTGCGAATCTGATGGCCTTAATTTCCTTTTTGACACTGAAAGTTTTGTAAAAGAAATCCTATCCATACACGTTGTTGCAAGATGTGAATTCTCAACACTGAGCTAACTGTACTGTTCGGAAAGGGGCCCTCAAGTTTTTGGCATTTTTTTGTTTTTTTTTATGTGTGTATGTACTTTTTTTTTTTTTTAAAGTTCTTTTAAGAAGGGAGGGGGAGGGTAAGAAAACCACTGCGTGTCTGGGCATAATTTGAAGATTGCTCTCTATCTGGATGGGCAGTCGGCTCTTGATCATTCTCTGCTATATCTAAAATGGTGCTGTGCGGGAGGGGGAAAGTCGTTTTTCAAAATATTGAACTTTTGTATGAAATTTTTTTGTAATAAATGATCAAAGTTACAAATTTTTTTTAAATAGAAAAGAGAAGAACAATTTTGTAAGAAGGCACTATTAATCTAGTCATCATGTAAGTACTCTGGATGGAGGTTCCTCAATGCTGGTGTATACTCAGCTACTTTTTTTAGATTCTTGATTCATGAGGGGACTGGGGGCAGGGTGGGGGAAGGGGTTCTCTTCAAATGCGCTAGTTGTGTTTTTAAGATAGTGTAACATGCTTAAGTTTCTTATGCGACATTAACAAATAAAAAGCTGTTTTACTATTAATCTACTGTCCTTTTTAACCCTTTAGACCAACAGTTCTCAACATGTGAGTTGTGATCCCTTGGGGAGGGTTAGCTGACCTTTTCATGGGGATCTTCTAAGACCATTGGAAAAACATAAAATAAATATAAGTATAATAAATCATATTTACGTTATGATTCATAATAGTAACAAAATTACAGTTATAAAGTATCAGTAAAAATACTTTTGTAGTTGGTGGTCCCCACAACATGAGGAACTGTGTTTAAAGGGTTGCAGCATTTGGAAGATTAACACATAGCTTTAAACAGATCTTGACAGGGTAAAAAATGGTTTAGTTTTGGTTGACTCATGTGAACTGGACTTCTTACTGATCTAACAATTAAGGAGGGTAAATAACTGTTCAGAGACTCCTCGGCAGTGATAACAGAATGTCCAGTACTTACTAGGCCTAGTGAGGGAGAAGATGAAGAGATTTTACAGTCTGGGCTTTTTGTTTTTGTTCGTTTGTTTTTTTTTGTTTTGTATTATATTGTTTTTTGAGACAGAGTTTCTCTGCATAACAGCCTTGGCTGTCCTGGACTCACTTTGTAGACCAGGCTGGCTTCAAACTCACAGAGATCCACCTGTCTCTGCCTCGACTGGGTTTAAGGCATGCACCATCAT
This sequence comes from Lophiomys imhausi, assembly GCA_907164525.1. Classification (NCBI taxonomy): domain Eukaryota; kingdom Metazoa; phylum Chordata; class Mammalia; order Rodentia; family Muridae; genus Lophiomys; species Lophiomys imhausi. The sequence continues at coordinate 3,288,115 of CAJQZJ010004801.1, forward strand.
GCCCAGCCAATATAGACAGCTGTGAGCTGCTATGTTGGTGCTGGGATTTGAACCCACATCCTTTGGAAGAGCAACCAGTGCTCTTAACCACTGAAACTTCTCTCCAACCGTTAGAGTCCGTTTTTTTTTTTTTTTTTTGGTTTTTCGAGACAGGGTTTCTCTGTGTAACAGCTCTGGCTGTCCTGGACTCACTTTGTAGACCAGGCTGGCCTTGAACTCACAGTGATCCACCTGCCTCTGCCTCCCAAATGCTGGGATTAAAGGCGTGCGCCACCATGCCCGGCTAGAGTCTGTTTTTAACTCTTGTTTAAAATAGAAGGGAAAAGAAATTGATTAAGAATCCCCTATTGTTGTAAGAGTAACTGAGTGGCAGTGCAGGCGAGAGTGTGGTGGCCGGTGGCCATGGGCGTGATGTGTGGTGATGTCTAGGGCATCATTGTTGTGGATTTGAGGAGTTCCTCTCCTGCGATTGCTTTAGCAGTCAGTTTCTCTTGTAGGAGTAGAACATCGGAAGCCATGGATGATATTTCAGAAGCTAACCCAAAGCCAGTGTTTGTGCTTTTCTTAAAATATTCCTACAGTAAGCTGTGAAGACACTACCAGCTTTCACTTGGACATAACTCACAAAGGCCCAAATTACTGTGCTTCACAGATTTACTGCCTGCAATGGCGCTATTGGAGACACAAGATTAATGCTGGGTCAGAAATTTTGTCTGTTGAAGCAGATAAAATGATAACTTCTCAACACAGATTTATCTTCTGCATGGCAGTAGGGAAGACAGCTAGCTGTGTGTGGTGGTGAAACATTTTGCCACAAGATGGGGTTCTTGTCATCAAGGTATACCCTGGGTTCTTTACCACTAGATTAATTGTGCTATAAACCCAACACTTTAGGTAGGCATTAAGGGAAGAAATGACAGTTGTAATACAGTAGAATATTGTGTGATCTGATAAAATTTATAGTAAAACTCCAGGATTCAATTAAACAAAATAGTTTGGAGTTTCCTGCCATTTTCAGGGATCAGCTGCTCTCAGCCTGTCTTCTGGACTTTGGGGCGCTGAGGATGCCACTCTTGTATCTCCATCGATGGGGGCCAGGCAGAGGGCACACCCAAACATGCTTTAAAATTACCCTTCTTATAATATGTGAGAGTTCATTACCTTGGTTTCTCTTCCACGCTCTACTTTGACCTTCATGTTTAATTTATTTCTGTTCCTCTCACTTGGGTCTCAATGTTATCTTTGTTCGCTGTTCCTCCAGTCTAGGGTTTTAAGATGAACCCTGAACCTCTCTTGTGCTTCCTGTGTGCTGTATTCTTAGTAAGTCCTTTGTGCTCGCCTCACTAATTCTGCTTAGTCCTGTCCACCTTGGAGTCTGTCCAAGCCATTGAGTCTGAGACTTCATTTCTGAAGTTGCCTTTCATGCTCCCTGAGAGTAAGGAATCAGAGGGATGGAGAAAGGGAGGCTGTGTAAGCCACCAAACAACCTTGGGCATCATTCCTCTGGAGCTGCCAACTTTATTTTGAGATAGGATCTCTCCTTGGGACTGGGGTAAGCTGGAAAGCCGCAGGGTCCTCCTGTCTTCTCCAAGTGTGCATCATCATGTCCAGTTTTTATGGAGGTTCTGGGGGTTGAACTCAGGTCCTTGTGGGACCTGTTTTGTTTTGTTTTTTCCCTCTGAAGAGCTCATTCTGTCATGATGCTTTATTCTTTCAATCACTGATTTCATAGTCTTAGTAATTCTGTCATATTGAGAGTTTTGGGGTACTTATCTTTATGTTGTAGGTACATTGGCTGACTTCCTAATAATAGGCTGTTTGCCTCTTGGGGTTTTAGGGTTGTGACCACCTTCGTGGGCAAGAGTGGCTGTTGTTAGAGATCCCAGGTTTTTGCTGGTATTAGACCTGCCTGCACCATACTACTGAACAAGTCTCAGCTGGTTCTATTTTATTAGTCTTAGAGTGTCATTTTTAATTTAATTATCATATACACCTGTTGTTTAGATACCTATGTGCATTTTTCTAAAAGGTCTGATTATTCTAAGTCATGTGTCTATCAACTTATGCACCATCCTTAATGTTAAAAAAAGTTATTTGAACATCTCTTTTCCCGACCAACATGCATTTTAAAATAAGAAAGGATCTTACCCTGCACCTCTCTCATGAGATTGTGTTTCAGAAGGCTCTGTGTGGAGGAGTGTCTCCGGTTCATTGTTGGAGTCCCTGAAGCAAGGGTTTGATATTTTTTTATGGCAAAACCTAGAATCCTCACACTGGCAGTGTCTTGCTGACTGAAGCAGTGGTACCAACAGAGGTGTGATTTAGAATTGTGCTTCTGTTTGGATGTCTTTTGAAAGGGATGGGAATGGGAAACTTCTTAGGTAAAATAGAAAGATGATGGGGGATCAGGGTTTCACTTTAATAAGCTATCTGGGAGCGGAAACGGCTTGGCTGTGCTGGTTTGGAAGGTCAGTACACAGAGAGGCACCATGGCCACTTTGCCCAGCCCAGTGTGTACCTCTTCCTGTTCACTCCCACAGTGATGATTTCACTTTCAGCAGCTCAGTAAATCCAGTCCTTGGCTGACATTTCTCCCGGGACAAAGTGCACCTCTCAGTTTTAGGAGACAGCCTGCCCAGGAGCTTAATGACTTTATAACAGTAAAACACAGATTCACCCAGGTTTATAAGCCAGTGCTTCCTCCACTGGTCTGGAGTCTTGGCTTCCCCGCGAGCCACCTTGTTCTGTTCTGCTGCTGTAGGTCCCTCCCTGCTTGTGTGGTTCACATGTGAGCGTCCGGTTGGACCTTAAAGACCCCTCCTCATTTGTATGGTGTTTTAAACAACATTGATGTTGGTTTCTTTGATTTGAAGATTACTCTGTGGATAAAAGTACCTGACTGCCTAGATCCTACCCACATGGTGGAGAGGAAGACTGACTCCCAGAAGCTGCCCCGTGACTGCACACACTTGCCATGGTGCATGAGGGCACACACAAACAAAGTGAAAATGATTGCACTAAGGGCTCACTTTGAAGCTACATTTCACGACCTGCTTTCTTCTCTCCTGTGGTCTCCCCAATTCCCTGCCATCCTCCATGAGTCTGCCTTTGGGGAGCCTTCCCTGCAGCTTGACAGGCAGAGGTGCCGCACGAGCCAGTGGTTTTCCTCAGTCTTTGACTTCAGCACAATAAGAAGGCTCAAAATGTCTGGGTTGGTTGGTTTTTTTGTTTTGAGTTCAGTTCTCACTATGTAACCCAGCCCACTGCAAATTCATTTTTCTGCCTCCTTTTCCTGATGTGTGGGGGTCACGCCATGCACTCTGCCTCCCACCTTAACTGGTCTGGTCTGGTCTGAGGGGGTCAGCCAACCCCCTTGTTGTCCTGTGACCCAAGTCTGGCCACAAGTGTTAGCCATGGTGTGTGATGTATACAGCAGAGGGGCAGCTACCCCATTGTGTCGGCTTTCTAGTTTAGGAGCTGACAGTGATCTCCAGCTAGCTGTTCATTATGTAGGTCCCAGGCAGAGCAACTCTGATATTTCCCTCCATCTGAGCCAGGCAGCCTCTTGGCACAGTGTGCCAGCACTGGGTTTTTTTACTTAGACTCTGCAATTCACTTGATGTGGTCCAGTGCCCGAGGCCATGACCCTCCCTTCCCCCTTTGCCAGTTTCCCGGTCCCTTGTTCTAGAAGCTTGGGCCAGACATTGTTTGTGAGCCATTTCCCCTGAGCCTTGGTCCTAAGAAAAAACACTCTTAAGACATTTGAACTGGGGGAGGGGGCATAGAGTGATGGATGGACACGGGGTCCACACTCCAGAACACTTTTTAAAATTATAAAATAGTGGCCTGGGCTCCACCCTGAGAAGCCGCCATGGAGCCAACAGGAAAAGCGCCAGTCCTGGAAGGGGCCTTTCTATGGAGAAAGTGGCTGAGGACACCAGGGTGACCTTACCCCAGAAATCCTGAAAGCCTGAAGCAGTGCTTGGGTTTGTGGCTCGCAGCTGGGGGGACACTTGGAGCACAGGCTCCTGGCACATGGTACTCACATGGGGTGGTGGGCAGAAAAGCAACCCAAGTACTTTTAAGAGGAAAGAATGGGAGGGGTCCATTTGTTGACTGGTTTTTTTTTTTTTTTGGTTTTTCGAGACAGGGTTTCTCTGTTTAACAGCTCTGGCTGTCCTGGACTCACTTTGTAGACCAGGCTGGCCTCGAACTCGCAAAGATCCGCCTGCCTCTGCCTCCCAAGTGCTGGGATTAAAGGCGTGCGCCACCACCGCCCGGCCCCATTTGTTGACTGTTAACAGTCATTATCTTACCACATACCACCTTGACTCAAACACTACCCAGACTTCATTAGTGAGTGGTGTTCTTGTTTTGCAAGTTGCATACTGAATAGGCTCAAAAGGTGTCATTTAATCACTAATTGTCCCCCAGCACTCACTGAGGATTTGGTTCAGGACTATCAGAGGAGAGAGCTGGTTCTTTCTCTGCCTCTCTTGCTGTCTCAGGCAGTGGGCCTCAGTTTACCCAGTTAGAGTTAGCTCACTGATGACACATTCGCCCCTTGGCAAGTGCAAATTGGAATGATTCCAGTTGCTACAGACTCTCCCAATCCCTGTTGTATCCAAACTTCATCAGCAATACTGCATGGTGCAGTTTAGGGGTGACTTAAAGGAGTCCTTGCAGACAGACTGAAGGGCAGGAGAGGGGCTCTGTTTCCAAAGATTTCTGTGTAAGAGCGTTTGCCTGTATGCATGTATGTGTGCCTGGTGCCTTTGGAGGTTTGAAGACCTCCTGGAACTGGAGTTAGAAAAGGTTGTGTGCCTCTGTTTGGGCACTGGGAACCAAACCTAGGCCTCCTGACAACCTCTAGACCCTCATCTTTGCCTTCCACTAGTCTCCAAAGACATGAACCACAGCCCTGTGGAGGACTGATGTTTGCTAAGCTGGCTCTGTTTCAGGATACAGTCTTTGTTCAGGGAAGCAATTAAGTGTTCCTGCTAAAGTCTCCTCTAGGAGGTGGTCAGTATTCATAAGCTATGCAGAGGTTGTTGGAGCACACAGAAAGCAGTCGAAAGTGATTGGCCCGCGTGAAGCAATGTGTGGACAGTCTATGCAGATCGTTGACTGTGGCCCAGAGTGTGTGCCAGGACCTCCCAGTTACCCATGTGGCGCGGGGTGGCTGAATAATGGGGATTATTGGAACTGGTGATTCAGCTGTGATTAGACTAGAAGTAAAAGGAATTTTAACTGGATTGACCATTGTTTAGGACATGCCAAGTGTGGTCATGGTTATGTTCCAAATTTGTACTTTCCCAGACAAGCTTCCATAGTCAGGGTTCAGACAGAAAAACATTGATGACCTTTGACCTAGCTCTCTGAATGGAAAACCTCTTATAAGAATAGTGTAACTGACACCAGTTGCTGTTGGTCAGTAGCATGGCATGGTCCCGAAAAAACCATCCATTCTTATATCTCTGTTTTGTTAAGTTTAGATTAAAAGTCCAGTCTGGTATGGGTGGGGGAATTAAGTTAGATCATGTGAAAAGATCATGGCAATATAGTAAGTTGTAAGTGCACAGGAATGTAAAACTGAGCTTAAGATTAATTGACCAAGGGAATTGGGGTGAGGTTAAGGAGACTTGGTGTAGAATAGTGAGGTTTCTGCGAGTTTTAAGTGTTCATGGTGCTGCTCAGAATCAACACTTTCCCTTGAGTTGATCAGTGGTTCATCAAGGAAAGCTGTTGAGAATACCAGGAGCACCACAGTTTTCCTTCAGGAACTAATAAATCCACGAGCATTGTCTTCTAGTAACTGCCCCACGCAGCCCGGGCTGCCTGGTAGTTAGTGCAGGGCCCAGGGAAAGAGAACCCTTCCCTGACTCTGACATTCGGAAAACTCCAGTTCTGGTTAGGAGCTGCCACCCAGGCTGCATGGGATGCTGATCTCAAGACAAATGGCCTTTGGGAAGGATGTATCTAGTGTTGGTTTCAATAGGACACCTTTCAACTCTGAGGTTAGAACTACCATGACCACAGGGTTGCTCGACCCTGAGCCTGTTTCTCTGGACTCTCCAGGTGGTCGGTCCTAGGGATGAAATAGATAAATTAGTAAACTTTTGGGCAGTGGTTCTTCTCATCCTGTGGGTTGAGACCCCTTTGGGGGTTGGGCGACCCTTTCACAGGGTTCACCAAAGACCATTGGGAAACACATATTTAAATTGTAATTCGTGACTAGCAAAATCATAGTTATGAAGTAGCAACAAAAATAATCTTATGGCTGGGGGTCACCACAGCATGAACTATAAAAGAGTCGAAGCGTTAGGAAGGTTGAGAACCAGGGCTTTAGCTAGGGTCAAGGCCAGACTAGGGAGCCTTCTTGGAAGTGGAGCCTACAGAGAAAGGTTCCAGCCTGGCATGGCACTGAAGGTTCTCTGGGACACAGCTCTTCCCGCTCAGAAGATGACATCTGAGAGTGGAGTTGCTGGACAGGTGGGAACCTACTACAGCACCAGCAGAGCCTGCCTCTCCCCCGCATGGTCGGATATTCCCAAAGGGCCACTGACTGTCCCCTTAGAAGCTTTGGGAAGTACAAATGTCAGTTCCTCGTGTAATTCCCCCCCCCCTGTCTGTTCTTAATTATGTAGAGCATCCTCAATGCCAGAAACCAATTCCTTTGTCTCAAACTACCTGGGGGAACTTCAGTGGCCCTGTTGGAATCCTCTGCTCTTCTGGTAGGAAGGGTGCATTTGTGACACTGCCAGCCTTTGTGACAGGCTGGTCCATTGGTGCCCTTGCCATTGTTTAAAACTGAAGATGACAGCAATCCCAGAGGTACTATGTGCTCAATCCTCAAGCAGGAAATGGAGAATTCTGGAACATGTTTGGCAGTCATTTCTGAATTTCCCACCGAGACCCCAGGCACTAAGAGTTGTTTTTGTTCCTGCCAACTGGCCAACCTCTGAGCACTTTATGAGTTGCCTGCGCACTGCTGAGCTGTCCTTCTTGCTGGACACTTGCGCTTCTACTCTGAACAAAGCTGGATACTTGTCTGCTTGATCCACAGAAGTGAGCTGACAGCAGTACTCCTGTCCTGGATGAAAGCTGTAGTTCTATGTCACACTGTCACTTAAATAATGGAAGCCTTTAGCTAGGAGAGATTGATGTGCCAACAGACAGCCTCAGGCATGTTGGAGCCACAGCTGCCCCAAGGAGGACTCTGCTCTGCCCCTCACCCGAGCTGCTGAGGAGAAGTGACGAGGTGTCTTTGGCAACTGTTTTCCCCCACCAAAAAAAAAAAAGTGTTGGGAGGTTTGGAAACACTGAATTATGAAATAAAGGAAGCAGAGCCTTTGTCATCCTTGGCATCCGGTGTGCAAGATACAGAAATGGGATCCGCCTCTGAGGCAGGAACTGGAGGCCTCCTGCTGTTAAGCACTTTGTTTTTTCCATGTTTGTTCCCACAGACTCTGTAGGAAAGGGCTGGATGATTATAGTGGGGGAACAAGCCAATGCTAATACCGTCTGGGGAAGTGAGGGTAGCCATGGCCTTGCAGGAGTGCTATTAGGAGACAACGACATGGGACAGGCAGGGGATGAGCGCGTGTGCTGTTAGCTGACTTCCATCACACAGACTGTCCCTGTCTGGGAGAGCTACCAGGGGGCCAGGAGACAGATAGTCCCCATGTGGAGGGGGCATGGACTGCTTGCTCTCTGTCCTGAGCAGGTCTGGCGCACACACTTCTCCCGGACTGGTACTAATGTGGTCCAGTGGAGTGAGCAGTCTTTGGGAGAGAGGGGAATAGCACAGGAAACAAGGGGGCCTCTTAGGTGTTCACTTTGACATTGGCCTGCCTTGGGATTCTGTCATTTTTCTGTATTTTCACAGGTTTTCTGTTTGAACTTGTGCATGCTTGTGTGAGTACACGCATGCATATGAGTGTGGCTGAGGTATTTTCCCAGTCACGGTAGCCTGAACTTCCCAGGTTTTCATTCTCTGATTGATTGACTGATTTTTCTTTCTTGAGACCAGGGTCTCTGTACACAGCTCTGGCTCTCCTAAAACTCACTAGGTAGGCCAGGCTGGCCTCACAGAGATCAGCCTGCTTCTGTCTGCTTCCTGCGTGCTGGGACTAAAGGCGTGTGCCACCATGCCCAGCTTCTCTGGATCTATTCATTTGGGCCTCTGAGGGCTCTGATTCACAAAAGTTTTACCTCTACTTGTGTGGTAGAGGGTTCTGCAATGTCCATTGGGCCACATTGGGATGGATCCTAGAGGACCCTGTTTGCAATGGGGCCTGTTTGTCGCCGGACAGGGAGAGATGGACATTCAGGGCTGCTGAGCAGTCTGAAGGATGTGGATAATCCACAGCTGGGGACAGACTTGATCCCAGTCCCCACCTACTTCTATAATGCAACACTCAGCATCGAGAGCATGCCAGTGGAGGGGGTGTCTCTGTTCCTGTAGCCTCGGCCCACACCTCCATCCCGTTCTGGCTTTTGCCTTGCCACCTGCCCTGTGAAGGTAGTGTTGGCTCCTTGTGCCTGGCACAGTCTCTTCTTGGAGAGGAAGGGATGCCCCGTTTCACTATAGCTCTGCCTAGCAATGGCAGCCTCGTCAGATCACAATCCTGTAATTGGAAGAAGACATAGGTTTGACTTTTTAGCCAGATGTTCTGAGGCCTATTGGCCTTCTGTTCATGACTAAAAAAGAAAAAAAAAAAAAAAGCATTATGCTTGGGAGGGAACTCAGGCCTCTTCTCTGACATCCATGTATCTCAATCGTGACTGACTGCACAGTCAGCACGTGCTGGACTTCTGTCAACTGACACCAGAATAATTTACCTTGATGTACATAATGCCTCTGTAAAAGGACCAGCGCCCGTGGTTACTCCATCATTGGTTCTTTTGCTCCCCAGTGGAAGTAGCCTATCGCCCTTGAGGCTCCCACCTCCACCCCTCCCCTCCACACCACTGAGAGGCCAGAATGCTACTTGCCTCTGTGGGGGCAGAGCCCCTGACTGCTAGTTTTTTCGTTTTTAGGGTTTTGTTTGTGAGTGATGGAAAAAAGCCCAGTGACATTTTATATATTAGCAAAGTCAATTGCAAAGTGCCATAAAGCTTGTCTGTGCCTTCTGCTTAAAGGGTATAGGAAAAGGTTTGTTATACTGTAAAAATATTGCAGCCGACCCATCCTTGGTGGCCTCTATTGCCCTGGTTACTTGGGTCCTGCAGAGTCACCCTCTCAGAGGCCCAGATCATACACTGAAAAGCTCTGCACACACAGCCATCCTAACAGCAACATCCTTTGAGTTCATCAGAGTAAACACTACATGTAGTGTATGCAGGCAGCCAGGACGGTCATGGTCACAGCTGACTCCTTCCTCGAGGAGGGTTGTGTAGCTATTTTTGTATAGGACAGACACTGTTGGGCTGTCCTACCAAGTGCACTTAATTACTCTTTGTACTGACTAGAATCACGCCCGGGAGCCAGGGAGCCAGGGACTCTACCCAGAGAATGTTAAGGATTTAGCATTCCAAAGCTGATATGTAGCAGCCGGGCCCCTCGGTGTGAAATCTAGCCCAGATGTCCCGCTCTGAAGCTGGAGAGCTAATCCCAGGGTTACCGGGTCTCTTTCCCATATCATGTTCCCCCAGTGCAGCTCCATAGCTCTGAGAGAGACATTGTGCTGTTGCTGAAGGTAGGCCAGCTCCTTCAACTGTTCTCCACCCTGGTCACTGCTGGAAGGCTGGACTGCGACACTGGATCTGAGGGAGAACAAAAGAAGCGCCATGGGCGACTTGGGTGGAGGGGTGGGCTGAGAGGTGGTCTGGCAGGAGATCCCTTCCCATGCAGTGCTTCACAAACAGGACACCACATAAGAAGTCAGTGGCATCAGGCAGTGGGGTAAGAGGTTAGGCTGCAGTGCCTGCTTGCTGGGTAGCTGCATGCAGAGTGTGCAAGCGCATAAGAGCCACATGGAATTCCTCTCTATAAGCCCTTCACTTAGAAGGGCATGCTGATTACAGTTGGTGGAGATGGGACCTAGAGGACAGCACATCTTGTGTGGCCAGTGAAGATGCTGGGTCCATATGCAATGCCGGAGAACCCCATCTGTCTTCTGATGTGTCCCCTAGTCCCTGTCACCCCCAAGAGATGCATCTCCTCTTATCACCAATCCACATTGGAAGTCACAAACCACGGGGCAAAAATGAGACGTGAAGATAGTGGAGTGAAGGCTGAACAGCAGTAAATGAATGTAAGCTGGCAGAATTCGAGTCTTAGATTATATATTTTGTTTTTATTTATTTTTTTTGTTTTGAGACAAGGTCTCACTGTGTAGCTCCTGTTGTCCTGGAACTCACTCTGTAAATCAGGCTGGCCTTGAACTCACAGAGACCATCCTGCGTCTGCCTCCCAAGTGCTGAGATTAAAGGGGTGCACCACCATCACCTGACATTTTAAAAAAGATTCTACCATTATGTTGTCTACAGGAGACTTAGAAGATTGGAAGTATGTTTAATATTGAGCAAAAGAATTTCAAAACATCAAAATGAACAAGTAGGATATTAATATATTTTTATAAGAAACAAAAATTGAGATGTGATGATAAATATCAATATAAACTTAAATACATAAAGCAGCTACTAGCAAGACAAAGGAGAAATAGACAACTGTAATCAGAATTTATTCCTGCCAGGTGTGGTGCCTCCCAGCATTTGGGAGGCAGAGGCAGGTGGATCTCTGAGTTCAAGACCATCCTGGTCTACAAAGCAAATCCAGGACAGACAGGCCTATTACACAAAGAAACAATTGAAAAACCATGGGGGAAAAAAGGAAAGAAATTTATTCCCTTCTCAGAACTAGGTCAACCTCAAAGTAAGGTACCGCCTACACAAAAGCTGTAGTTTATACATTCATGTAACAATTGTTTAGTGTGTGGGTGCATGCACAAATGCACGTGTAATATAGATGTAGGTATGTTTGAAACAACCAACCATGTGTTAACCCAGAAAATTTTCATGGTTCTAGCTGGGTGGTGGTGGCACACACCTTTAATCCCAGCACTCCGGAGGCAGAGAGACAGTCTGATCTTTGTGTTTGAGAATAACTTGGTCTACTGAGGGATTTTCACAACAGTCAGGGCTACACAGAGAAACAAACAGTTTTAAAGAATACAGGTCACAGTTGGTCATAATGTAACTGGAACAAAATACCTCTCAATCCCCCATTTCTGAAAGAAACTAAGAACCCACTAGTAAAGAAAGGGCTCTTAGGTTAAAGAAGGAAACAAAACATTCAAAAGTACTTAGAACTAAAACTGAAAAATTTCCAAAAATTATAGTAGTAAGATCATTCTTAGAAAAAAAAATTAAAATAAATATTGAACTTGGAAGAAAACTTGTAATCTATGCCCTTTGTCCAAAAATTCAGCCAAAAGAGGGTGGCAACAAATCTGAATTAAACAAGAAGGGAAGGAATAATGAGTAATGTAGTAATAGTGGGAGAGGGCAAAGATAGTGGGAGGAAGAGAAAATTGAAAGTTCTAAGCCAGGTGGTGACACACACCTTTGATCCCAGCACTCAGGAGGCAGAGGCAAGTGGATATGTGAGTTCGAGGCCAACCTGGGTCTACAGAGAGTACCAGGACAGCCAGAGATATACAGAGAAGCCCTATTTCCAAAACTGAACAAAAACAAAGTTCTAAATTTCTTCAAAAAGATTGTTGAAATGCATACGGTCAAACAAAAGAACACTAAAAGACAGAACTAAGGGGCCCATCAAACCACGATGGGAACGTTAGATGCAAATGGAGATGTGGTACATTGGGTGTACCAGAGACGGGTGATGTGGGCATCCCCATATAAATGGGCCAGAGTGGTGCTGCTAACTGCCATGCAGGGGGAGGGGCAGTGGCGGAGGTGGGGAATGCCTTTCACAAAGAGGGAGTGATTTATTTAATAAGCAAACAGGGGAGATGATAGTGCCAGTCTCCTCACAAGACAGGAGCTATAAATAGGGAAATGGAAACAGACGACGTTCAGTTCTCAGATACAGTATGGGAATGGTGGTGTTAGTGTGAACTTTTGGGTTTTAACAGAACCAGATTTTAAAAAAAAAAAAACCCGTTAAAATGTACTTAGCAGTGGAAGAATGGCACACATCAGTGTATCTTATTAGAAATGGGTTACATAGAAAATTATATGTATTTCTCAACGTTATTATATTTAATTATTTTAGGAAATAGAGGAATTCAGAGAGATTACATGAGGACTATTTATAACAACAATAGTGAAGAAACTGGGTGCATTATGCCTGAGAGACCAGCAGACATTTTGGTGTCACAAAAAGGTTGTGGTAGGATGAGCCACTGCATTAAGAAAGGTAGGCACAGGCTGGGCAGCCATAATGCCCAGAATCACCCAGGTATGAGAACAAACACAGGACAGAGAGGGCTACACAGAGAAGCCCGTGATTTTTTTTTTTTTTTGCAGCAAAGGCGTATTCTGTGCTAGTCACGGCAGACTAGGGAGTAGGCTAACAAGCTAGGACTGGAATTTTATGCAAATTCCACAATGCAGAGATATAGCTCTGCAAATTCCAAAGCTGAGCTAATGGAACGTGGGATCAGTAGAAATTGTAAAGTTATTGATTTTCATGAAGTTTATGTATAAATTCACTCTAATCCCAGACTTTTTAATTCCAGCAAGACTGCCCTCTGATTTAAAGTTTCTACACAAAAGTGACTAACTTGATAAGTCAGCCAATTGTGGGGTGGGGATGGAGTTGGAAGGTGGCAGGGACTGGCTGTTGTTCCTTGTGGATGTTGAGACACTGGGAAATTACATGAGAAAGGTGAGATTAGACAGACTGCAGCAGGACATGGTGCCCCAAAGCAGGTGGGGTTCACACAGAACTGGGTGAAAGACATGGTTGACAGGCCAGGGAATGAGCAAGGGAGAGACCATTTAGTGGAAGGTGAAAGGAAAATTAACCTCCTGTAAGGAGATAACGTTGAACCCTTACAGACAGGCAACCCCCCCCCCCCCCGCCCGGCTTTTAAAGACAGAAGAGTGGAAGACAAATCCATAAAGCTGGAGAAGAAAGTGTAGGAAGATACTTTTGCATTTGGAATGAGACAACACTTTTAAAATAAGTCCGCTTGTAGTTAGAGAAAACACTACCAGATTTGACTATGAAAATTAAGTATTTCTGTTCCACATGTCAGCATTAAGAAGAGAGTAAATCAGTCAGCACAGCACAGCAAACGGACTGAGAACTGCAGAGGAGACAGACTGGAACAAGCAATAGAAAATTTGACCCTAAACAAGATGACAGGTTTATAAGATTGGGTGAAGTGCACACATAAGATATGAGTAATAGTGTTGGAGCTGGAGAGAGATGGCTCAGTATTTAAGAACACAGGCAATTCTTTCAGAGGACCCTACTCCTATTTCCCCGTGCCTACATGATGGTTCACAAGTGGTTGTAACTCCAGTTCCAGGGGATCTGAGGCCCTCTTCTGGCCTCTGCAGGCATTGCACTCATGTATACAGACTGCATTCAGGCAAACCTGCTCCCAAAGAAATCTTTAAAATATAAAATAGAGAGCACTGGGAAAGCAACCACACTGTGCAGTGAACATAAAAACAGTGAGGATAATTTGCCATGTCATGACCCAGCATCCCCACCAATGGATGCAAATCCAGGCAAGTCCCTCTTGTGAAGACGTTATGTGCCCCATGTGTGCCACAAGATGATTACACTAAGGAAACACAGTTACTAGGAGCTAGATGTACATGTAGCTGTACACAGTAAATGGTGAACTGGTTGTGCTTTTAATGTTAGTCAAACTACATTTGCAAAACACTTTACAAAGATACACAATGGGTGAATTTCTCTATCAAACTGTGGTGCTTCTTGGGGAAAGATGGGAGGAGACTTGGGATGGACAGAAAAGGAGATAAAGGTTAACTGCTTGGGACATCATAGCACGTTGGCTAAGAGCCTGGACCGCTGACTACCTGGCTTTGGAACCCTGATGTGCCTCTTACCAGCTCGGCTAAGCCTCTTTACTCATGAACCAAGCCTGATAGTAATCTCCCAAGATGGGCCCCACACTAGTCTATGGAGCTTCTCGCACAGGAGGCAGAACCTAATGTGACCTAATGGAGGGCTGGCTAATAGGATGCAGGGGAAGGCTTCCTCCTTTTGCCTGGGAAGGATGGACAAAGGAGGACATGCCACGAAGTGCCTGCACCATCTGACCACGTGAGACCACCAGAAGGGGCTCTGTGCATGGAGTGCATGGCCAGGCCCAAGCCAGCACATGGGAGGAAGGCATTTAGTAGTATTCTTTTTAGACCTCTAAGTTTTGTCATTGTGGTCATAGATGAAGTTGCAGTGAACATATTTTCCTTTTGCTGGGCAAATGGCTCACTGGAAGTGTCTGGCACTCTATTTGTGGAAGCCAAAGGAACTAGGGCCAGTGCAGACTGACCGTGATACTATACCTCAGAACTTGCAGATAGCTGCAGGTATGTATGGAGGTCTTGTGTCTGTGTCCCTTTGCCCATACCTAGCCATATGCATTGATTCTGGTGATCTGACTAATGTTGTAAGACTTTATAATAAGCCAGTAACAAAATGCTCTCAGATTCCAAGCACAAACTGACTGATGTCCGAGGTCTGATACCCTAACAAATCCAAGGAAGGTCAGCGAACCCAGCACCCAGGTGCATGGGCACTTGGGGCAGTGGATGGAATGAGAAACTCCTGCCCTCTCTAGCCCAGCACCCCAACACTGTATATGGTTGTGTTTTGGGGGAGACTAAAGAAACTGTGTCATGGACCTAAATGTAATGGATGTAAATTTAATTCTTTGTGCTTGGTATCCAAAAAGAAGATAAAATCTTTGCTATAGAAAAATGTCTATGCATTTTTGTGTTGGGGAAAGTGTGTGCCACAAAAAGATTGTCTTGGCTGGCAAGATGGGTTAGTGTGTAAAGACTTGTTACCAAGCCTGACTCCTTGAGTTTGATCCCAGGGACCATATGGCAGAAGGAGAGAATTGACCTCCATACATATAATGTGGTATATGTGTAGGGAAAAGGTTATTGTGTAATTCAAATACTGATTTCTGTAACAGTAATTTTTTTATTTATCACACATATATTTATTAATATGTAACAATTACTTAACAATTGTCTATAAAATTCCTAAATCCGAAACGCAAACCCTAACTATGAAACCTAACACTTAAAACTTCTTAGTATCCATAATACAAACATTTAACATTAACCTATGGTTTCTCAAAAGGATATTTTTCTCTGAGCATGGGACCTGATGGATGGCTGGTCTTCATACAATTTTTTAGTTTTAAAATCTCTTAAAGTCTCTGAATTTTGTTCGTCGCCTTTGTGGTGTTAAGACCAATTAACATATGAAAGTTTCCCCGGGCGGCTCACCTAGTCAGATGCTTATGGCCTGCAAAGGCCCAAAGTCCTGGAGCTCCGAGTCTGAGCACTCCGGAATCTCAGGGGAATCCGTCTTCTCTCCAGACCCGAAATGGGTCAATATCAGAGGGTGAAACTTTCCCATGAGATTGTGATGCGTGTTTCTCCACCAGTCGAGGAAAATATTGGTGAGTGAGTCAGAAAAAGGAGAGAGAGAGAGCCTGCCGTCCACGTGGATCCTGCCTTATATTTCACCTTTCGGCAGAGGCTTTCGTGCACTTTTCCAGTTATGTCCCTGGGCTCAGTCTTTTTCAAAAAAGCTTTTGGCAGAGGGGTGTGAATTTACAGGTGGTCCATGGGCAGGTGCCTCAGGGCATGTCATTCAGATGCTTTTTGCAGAGAGCTGTGAAATGACAGCAGACCTCTGCCTGCCCCCAGCCCCAAGATCAAAGAGGTCCTGGTTCTGGGCGAGTTTCCAAGGACAAGTAAGTAAGTCTTTTATCTTAAAGTCCAGCTTTATTCCAAGTTCTCTTATGCTATTATATGCTAACAGTAAACCTACCACAGATTTCTGTAACCCCCCCCCACGCATATCTGGTTGCAATCCTTAGAATCTCCTATCTGAATGTTGTATAAACACGCTGCCCAATTACCCCCTGATATGCCAATAAAGCAGCTTTCACACTGAGCAGGGGAGAGAACAGGGCTAGACTTCCTGCCCTCCAAGGGAGGAGGAGTTAAGAGGGGAAGTAGGGGGATATTCAGCACGGGGAGGCCAAGGCAGGAGAGAAGAGGAGGGAGTAAGCTGAAGCAGGAAAGGTACAAAGTGCAGGTATCTCTGGGATTTAAGCCGGCGGGGGTGGGGAGGGGGGGGGGGGGGGGGGTGGGGGGGGGGGGGGGGGGGGGGGGGGGGGGGGTGGGGGTGTCAGATTACCTTAGGTGGTTCAGAATAGAATAATAACTGTTCAGTTTATGTGCTGTGGAGTTTGTCTAACAAATAATAAAGTAGAGTCTTAATTATTTGGGTGATAGCTGGGTTAAGAGAAACAATTTTATAAAGTCACACTAACACATGTTGTACCCACATACATTCACACACGAAATCGATAAATGCATGTAAGTTAAAAAAAAAATACTTAAAGCAGGGCTCTCCAATGTGTCTTTGGTACAGAATTCAGCCTTCCAGGTAGCCCTAATTTTATGATGACAGACAGTCCTTCATTTCTGGGAATGCAGAAATGGATGGACTATTTGTTTTTCCCTGAAGCTTAGACTCAGAACTACTAAATTTTTATCTGTAATGAATTCTCAGGTAGCTCTCTAGGCTCTGTTATCAAGAGCTGCAAGAGTGAACAAAATCTACACACAATCTAAAGACCTGGTTAGTGATTTTGGCATCCAGGAGGGTTCTTTCATACACAGTGCTCAATACAGTTGTGCGGATTGTTTTAAATGGGTCCCTCTTATTAAAAGAAACATTTCAAAGTAATTTGTTCATAGTCTTTCAAATAGATTATCAACGTTGTTCATCAAGATCCAGGCTAGGCCCAGTGTTGTGGTGCACACCTTTAATCCCAGCACTTGGGAGGCAAAGCAGTCAGAGCTCTGTGAGTTGGTTGGCCTGGTTTACACATTGAGTTCCAGGCCAGCCAAGGCTACAAAGTGATACCTGTCTACACACACACACACACACACACACACACACACACACACACACAGTCCTGTTGTGTGAGAAGAAATGGCTCAGGTGGCTAGCAGCAGTGAGTGACGGGAGAGGATTGGAAGATTGTAGTATCTCTGAACTACTGAGAGCTGAATCTCAGATCTCACAAGGACTGTAAGAGAGTTCCTATGTTGTAGTAAGAAAGACGGAGGTTTTGCTAGGAGGTCCTTTATGATTTTCTTTTCTCTGGCTCTGATAAAACTGACCAAAACCAACTTGGGAAGGATAGGGTTGATTTCATCCTACAGCTTAGAGGCAACAGTTTATCCCTGTGGGAAGTTAGCACAGGGACTCAAGGCAAAGACCATGGAGGGTGCTTTCTGCTTACTGGCTTGTTTCCCATGCTTTACGGTCCACTTTTTCATACAACCAGGACTCTGCGCCTAGGGGTGGCATCCCCTATAGTGGTCTATGCCTTCCATCATCAACCATTAATTAAGAAAACACACCACAGATGTGCCTGTGGGTTAACCTGATGGAGCTGGTTCCTCATTTGAGGTTCCCTCTTACCAGGTGACTCTAGTTGTGTCTGTCAAGTTGACAGAAACTAAAGAATACAAGACCCTTTCCCCATAATTGTCAGCTGTGGCATTGGAGAATCAGGATCTGAATTCAGGTAATTTGATTTTTATAGCTAGTTCATGTCCACTCTTGCTTTATTGGGAAATGGCTTCAATCACCAGGATTGACAATATGGAAATGTAAAAGCAGAAGAATGTCTGCAAGCCAACCTCTAGACACCGAGGCTGTTGCCTAGCCAACAAAAAGCTGGCTAGGAGCCCATGTTTCTGTTGAACTGCCTCATTTTTGAGTGTCAGCAGTTACCCAGGTATCACTATCCAGTGCCAGTTCTCATGACTCCCATCATGGAAGCATCAGGCATCATACAGCCTGATCCTCTGTTGAGAGATTCCCCTGTTCCCAGCCAAGGGCAATGCCAAGCAAGTTCCATCATGGTCCCAACCTTCACTTCCTTAAACAATCCCAAACCCTCTCCCCAGACATAGGCCTAAGTCCTGCCCTACATCTGGCTTCAGGGTCACTCTCTAGTCTTCTCATCTAGTATTAGGGACCTACAGCCTGTGTGGTTGGTCTTCAAGTAGCTTCTAGAACTCCGCCAGGTTGAAGTGGAAAGGAAATATTTGCTGATTTAATTTCTTGGCTGTTTTTCCTCCTTGGATTCTTTTGATCTTTGCCTTTCTTTAAGCATGGGAAGCTGGGAAGGTATGTGGGGTATCATGACAGGCTGATGGGGTTCTCAAATCTGGGACAAGTAAGTGGAACAGGCACAGGGCCATAGCTGGCTGGAGGACAGCGTGCAGAAGGGGACAAGGAGCACCCAGGGAAGAAATGGGGCCTGCCGCTGATCTCAAGTGTAGAACAAGGGCTTCTCTCCCATCTCTTTCTTTGGCGCTTCCATGCCCCAGATGACTTTTACTGGAAGTGAAGTGGCCATGGCTATTTCTCAGATGAAAGCGCTAACCTGTAGCAGTGTCCTGGCAACCGGGACAAGGGCACTGGGATGACTAAAGACAACATAAATTTCAAATCACTTCTTTTAACTCTTCCTGTTGGCTCTTACAGCTTGTCTGACATATGCTATATAGTTCACGTGCATGTCCCGGTGCCCTCTGTTCCTTCCCCAGATGAGGATACTTGGAATCATATACATGCACACAGGGCAGGCAAGAGCATACCGGGCTTGTTTGCTGAACTCTCATCCTGGCATCACTGTAATACACTGTTTGTTTCTCCATGGCAGTCTCAAGATAAAGGGCTAGGAAGGGAACATTGCCCGTTGGCTGCTGGGATCCTTTGCTCTGCTCAGATAGAAATCACGGGTAGGCAAATCTTACTGTTCGTCTTTGACAAGCTTCTGTTTGTCTTGTGGCAGCAGAGTGTGATGCCAGCAGGCGGGTGGGAGCAGAAGCCAATGGCACTTTTTAGCATTACGGTACTCCTGTAGACCATGGGCATCTCATGCTTAGTCCTACAATGTTACTGCTCCTTTGTGGGCCCAGGAAATTGAGATCATCATCACCTGACTATAGCTGGAGTGAAACTTCCAGGCAGGCCCAAGTATCAGGATCCCTCTTGGCCTGCCTGGGGTCTCAGATTCTTTTAGGTTTTTCAAGGCAGGGCTTCTCTGTGTAACAGCCCTGGCTGTCCTGGACTCACTCTGTAGACCAGGCTGGCCTCGAACTCACAGAGATCTACCTGCCTCTGCCTCCCGAGTGCTGGGATTAAAGGAGTGCACCACCACTCCCCGCCGGGTCTGAGATTCTTTTTTTTTTTTTTGGTTTTTCGAGACAAGGTTTCTCTGTGTAGCCCTGGCTGTCCTGGACTCACTTTATAGACCAGGCTGGCCTCGAACTCACAAAGATCCGCCTGCCTCTGCCTCCCAAGTGCTGGGATTAAAGGTGTGTGCCACCACCGCCCGGCAAGGGTCTGAGATTCTTGACTGTAAAGCTGCAGCAGCTTTCTGGAATTTAGGGTGACTAGAGCCTGCGATTTCTTCTCTGATTCATTACTTCTTTGTATCCTTTGTTATCTCTGCTCTCTGACCTCTATTCCCCTTTCTCACTGCCTTCCTTCCTTGCTCAGTTGCTGCTGCTTCAACTGTCAATCAGCCAGCGGCCTTGCTGCTTTCACAGCTCAGCGCATTGGCTGCTTAGCTGTTGCTTCCCTTCCCCTGCCTCTTTGCTGCCTCCCTGATCCAGCAACATGAAGTCTAGTAAAAGGCTCCTCTCACGTGATCATTTCTTGTTTACTTTCACTAGTACAGGGTGATCTGGTAACAGAAGGAGGCAGCACAGGGCTGACTTAAAGTTCTAGCCGCCTTATAAAGCTTGAGAAAGGATGCTTTGGCCCAATCACAGACTTTCTTTTGACCAATCATAGCCTTGACTCTTTAGCATCAATCACAGCCAGATTAGTGTTTGGACCAGTCACAGCCTTTATCTTTTAGCACCAATCACAGCAGTCTCTCCGTTAGGTAACCAGGGTAAATGCCGCCCTCCCTCCGATCCCTTGGAAATGGTGGCAGGGCCATCTAAGTGGAGGCTGTGAAAGCAGGAAGTCTGGCACGCCCCTGGACGAGGTTGCTCCTTTAAGGCAGCACAATCAGCTGTGATATTTGTGCATTTGTCTCAAGGTTTCTGTGGAGTGTTCAACACAGCTAACAGTGGAATAAAGGTTTTTTAAAAAAAATTTTAAGCATTTATTTATTAATTCAAGTTATATCTCCATCACAGCCCCCTCCCTCCACCAAATATTTCTCTTAAGTCTCAGTAAAAACACAAACCTGAAAATGATTTAACAGGGCTCTCAATTCTGAAAAGTCCACCATCAAACACTATTTCGTCACCTTCCTTTGGTGTTTCCACAGCTGCCGGTCGGGCGTGCTCTTCCTGCCTCAGTCCTGCATCTTTTATGGCAGCTAGACGATTCCTAACTGCCACCCATCCATCCTCCTGTTTTGCTTTGCTTGTTCTACCAGGCATAGTTTTTGTTTTTTTTCTGGAGGACTTTTTTTTTTTAGTGTCTTTCCATCCAGATTCTTCAAATGTGATCAGGTTGTTGAATTTTTGGTTTACAACATCTACCTGAAAACTAACCATATCCCCAAACCCATCCAGATCTGTGCAGGTAATCTCCTTTTCAGCTCATTTATATTCACAATTATCCACCAGTCCTTCAAACTGTTTGAATCTCTTCATAATAAGGAGACTTGTTCGACCAACTGCTGTTCGAATAAGATCCTTAGTTAGCATCATCAGGAGTGTCCAGTTCCAGCTTCCTGTCCCACTCCAGGCAATGTGAGGTTAATCTGTCGGTTTCTGACTGAAGGGTTTTTCTGAAATCTGATTTTGACTCCATGTTTGATGGACACTTGTTTTACTTAAGGTGGCCAGGGAGAGTGTAATAGCTGCCAACTAGGGGTCCCGCTGGCCTATCCCACAGCCTTCGCTTATGCAGGGGACCAATGGAAGGGGCATCTACAGCAGGAATTTAAAGAACTTACCATGGACACTAATAGTGACTTCTAATAAAATTCAACAGTGCTAAACACCTTCCCAGCACCAAAGAGGAGGCAGGTCCCCTTCCTCTGTTTTTGGATCACAGCAAAGAATGTGGAAGAGCATGTGGTGGTATATGTCACTGAGTCACCTTTACTGTCCTCTCTTGTCCCTTCCTATGCTTCCTTATGAATCATCAAGAATGAAGCACAGGAAGGGATCAGGCTAACAGGCCACTAGTCCCCATAAGATGCCTTTGCACCAATTAGAAAGTAGCCCTCTTCTTCCAGGTCCATAGATTCCCTACCTTGCACAGCCTCCGTCGGGCTTAAATGACTAAGAGGGGATGGAATATTTTCCAGAGGTGTAAGAACCTGAGATGGGTGCTGTTGTTGATGGAGGCTAGCAGGCCTCTCACAAGGACAGTGTGGTTCTCAACCTGTGGGTCGAGACCCATATGAGGTTGTCGAATGACCCTTTCACAGGGGGTCACCTAAGACCATCAGAAAACGGAAGATATTTACATTAAGATTCATAACAGTAGCAAAATTACAGTTATGGAGTAGCAACAAAAATAATTTTATGGTTGGGGGGTCACCACAACATGAGGAAGTGTATTAAAGGGTCTCAGCAGTAGGAAGGTTGAGAACCACTGCCCTAGGAGGTTCAGGCACTGATGCTATTCTTGGCTACCAGAGGTAACCATCCCATACCCCACATTCAGCCTTCCAGTGGGCACCCTGCTTTCCTTCCTAGGGGTGGGTTCAGATTTGTAGGAAAGATCAAGGTCCAGGCATAGTACCATTTTTGCTGTCCTCCCCAGTGCAGCCACCCCAGGGAGGCTCTAGGAACCACCCTACTTTTAATAGTATTTTCATCTCATGACCAAGGCAGCAGGAGGAGTTCTCAGCAAGCAATCTCAGCAGACCCTCAGAGGCCACCACTTCCTGAATTCATAGAGGAGGCGGGGAAGCAGGGGAGGGGGGGGGGGGGAATGAATCTTTCCCGAAGGCTGTGCCATTCACTGGAGGGGGGTCACTGGTCTCTCTGACAGCTCAGGGCCCAAGGCTGGATGGACATCATTTATCAAGTCTATTGCAGTAGAGCTATTCACAGGCTGCCGAGCTGGACTCTGCTGAGGAAATTCAGATGTGTGGCAGCTGTGTGCAGCCAGTGGTGTCCAGCATTTTAAAAAGGTCAATTAAGAAACGGTTGATGGTGGTACAGCTAATGACAGCCCAGAGGGGTGAGCAGGACCATGTAAACAGTAGGGCTGAGACCTATATTACTAGAATGGAAGCATCAAAGTGAAGCGTGGTGGGGAGGAAACCTATTGTCTTAAGCCATAAAGCACATTTGAATTTTGCAGTGGAGTTAGTACAGCTGTTTCCCTCCCTGGGCAGCATGGGGGGTGGGGTAGCCTGTGAGAGGAGGGTTTGGCCCACAAAAGGGACAGCTGCAGCAGCTTCATCAATCTGCAGACAAAATTGTTACTCTCCTTGCCTCTGCCTGCATCTCTCTGCACTGCTGGAGTGATGCTCAGAATGTGGGTCATGTTCCAGAGATCCACATTTTAAGCTGGACCAGCCTTCTCACCCTGGGCATGTATGAGTGGGTGGCAGGTGGGATGCTGAGAGTGGCCCCAGCCTGTGCTTGCCTCAAAGACATCCGCTCCTGGCTTCAGTGGACACAATGAAGGCTAGGGGTCAGACATCTGTGCTTTGTCGGATAAAAGGAAGATACGAAGCCCTTAGACAAAGTCTATTTTGGCCTGTGACAGAATTGGCTTGTAGCTGGGGAAAGGAAATGTGTGGCACCTTTTTTTTTTTTTTTTTTTTAATTTGACAAAAGGGTCTTCAACTAATCACTAAGCTGCTAGGACAGGCTTTATTGTCACATCCACCTCTCAGGCAAGAAATTCAGTAGAGCAATGGGAATGCTAATTGATATGCAAAACAGGTCTAGGGGTCCTGGAAGCCGGATCCTCAGTTCCCTGCAGAAGCAGAGTGAAGACGTGAGGCTCGGACAGCCATTTCGCTTTGCCCTTTTCATTTTTTTTTTTTTTTGGTTTTTCGAGACAAGGTTTCTCTGTGTAGCCCTGGCTGTCCTGGACTCACTTTGTAGACCAGGCTGCCTCGAACTCACAAAGATCCACCTACCTCTGCCTCCCAAGTGCTGGGATTAAAGGCGTGCGCCACCACCGCCCGGCTGCCCTTTTCATTTTGTAAACCTAGGTGGGAAACTATGCAGGGTTTAAGAGTTAGGAAAAGAAAGAGTAATGCAACAGTAAGGTTTGTCTTTCACACACCAGATATTTATTATTAGAAAATAGCTTCTGTCAAGTGTCAGTACCAAACAGGTTGAAAGGAGTGAACTCCTCGCCATTGTTTTCTCCTTAATAATTAAACAAGCAGCTCACTGTGTGCTGAGTCGCCACACCTTTTTTTTCCCCCTTTAAAACCTGAATAACTAAATGAGGTTTAGTACAAAACACCCTTCAAATGTGACTTGTTCTGCAGTAATTAATACTGTCTCCTTGAGCAAGGGACATGACAGAGATGAAAAAGACCACACGGGCGATCAAGTTAGCCACCAAAGAATCCACAGTAGAAACCGGGAAGTGAATAAGCTGACCCAAATAAAACCCAGCCAAACCAAGAAACCAGTTTGTACATTGGCTTTTCAATTTTGATTATCATCTAAATTATATATTTATAATATATATATATTTGAAATAGTAATTAAAAAAAGGAAGAATTGAGTTGCATCCTCAGCAGGACAGCCTTCCTCATATGTTAAAGAGGTGTTCAGAAAATCCCATACAGTATCTGCTAAACAGACATGTTTGGCGGCTTACCAAGTATCATATGACTGCAGCGTCCATGAGTTTGAGGTCAAACAGCATTTGTTTCCTTCTGGCCGAGTTCCTTACTCAGGCGATGTAGTAACATGGCTCCAGAGGTTCTTAGACCCACAAGACTAAGAGAAGGGCTTTGGGATGGCTCAGCGCGTGGTCCCAGTGCAGAGAGTTCCAAACCCCAAACAAGGAGTCCACCAACTGACCACACAGACATCACACAATTGTCTCTTTTGAGTTCCTCTTGACTGAGTGGAGTCCTAGCAAGGACTGCTGGTTAGAAGGGACGTTGACAGACTTTGGAATGAGGAGAATCACCCTCTGATTGGTCCGACGCCATTCGTTGTACAATCGACAGTGGTACCTAAATGACACCTGAGGTTGGAGAGAAGGATGAAAGACTCAGAGGTGGAAGAAGTTGGCAGTTAATTCAAGAAATGAACATGTCATTTAAAACAGTACTAGGGTGCGGCCAGGACACTGGGCAGGGGTCTCTAGCAAGCAACTGAGTTCGGGGGATGGTGAGTACCCACCAAGCTCCCACCCCACCCTGGGTGGGGCTGGCATGTGGCTGCTTCCTTTCCCTCTCCACACACTGGGAGAGGTCAGGATGTGAGTAAAAAGCGAAGTTCTTTCTGAGTTGGGATTTGTTTCCTGGTGGTGCCCTGGGACCCAAGGCTTTAGTTGCGACAGAGCCTGCCTGCCATGAGAGACAGCTGCAGGCCCTGTCCAGCTGTGGACCCCAGGCAGTGCATCTTCTTCGTGTTCCCCATGTTGCTCAGTTAGAGCGGACACTGGGCAGTGTAAAAGAGCCCATTCACACTCAGCACTAAAGGACACCTTTTGTCCCATGCTGTGACAGGTTGCAAAACTATGCTATGGCCTGATCATGGTATTGAGTCCCACAGTCAACACCACACTTCCTGTCCCTCCCCATGGACCCAAAGTGTCTTGGGAGCAGAGCTCCTGTTGTATTTATCTGGGCAGGCCCAGTGTGTCTCACCGAGACTTTGGAAGTGCTCAGTGAACGAGTGGGAAGACCCCAGGCTTTCTGACCAAATACTGCCTCAAGCTTCAGGACCTAACTGTGCCGCACAGTGCTTGCTTTTTGTTTAAATGCTCTAGAATGAGACATTCAAACTTGTTTGTTTTAGAAAATGCTGGAAGAAACCAATGGGCTGTCCAGAAAATTCAGACTGTAAGTTTGAAGGTGTACCTTTTTTTTTTTTTTTAAAGAAAATACAGGGTTTCACTATGTAGCCCTGGCTGGCCAGGAACTGGCTATGTAGGCCAGGCTGGCATCAAATTCATAGAGGTCTGCTGGCATTAAAGTCGTGTGCCACCAAGCCCAGCTGAAGACATAAATTTAAAATTGGATGAGAGCTGGGTGATGGCTCTGTCAGGCCGGCACTCACCAACAAGCCTGAGGGCTTGAGCCGGACTCTTGGGAAACATGGTGGGAGGAGAGAACAGATTTCCTTATGTTGTCCTAACCTCACCCCCATCCTCAACCAATAAATAAATGTAAAAAAAACAAAAACATCAAAGTAAGGCTGGAGAGATGGTTCAGTGGTTAAGAGCACTGGCTGCATTTCCAAAGGACAAGGGTTCAAATCCCAGCACCCACATGGCAGTTCGAAACTGTCTGTAATGGCTGAGCGTGGTGGTGCATGCCTTTAATCCCAGTACTCGGGAGGCAGAGCAGGAGGATCTCTGTGAGTTCAAGGCCAGCCTGGTCTACAAAGCAAGATCCAGGACAGCCTGGAGTACACAGAGAAACCCTATCTCAAAAAACCACACCAAACCAAACCAAAACCCAACAAACTGTGGTAGGTTTCAGTTTGAGTGTGTGTGGATTCCTTGTTTGTGCCATTAGGAAGGTGCCCATAAGCTCAGGGTGGCAAATCTCCTGGGTCTGAACTGTTTAATGGTCTTAGGATGGGAGGGGATCTGAGACCCCAAGAAGGGTCCACGTGGGTTGATCTGATAGTTTCATCAATATCAGATATAGCTCCGTGTCTCTGAAAATAAAAAAAAGTACAAGCTTTGATCAAGATGGCTTGGCTTGTTGGCTTCCACAGCTGAAATCCAAGGCCACCACTGAACTTTCTGAGGTGAGGAAGCATATGGCCAGAGTGAGTGCCCTGGAGGTTTGGGTATGAAAACACAAGCTTCCAACTCTCACGGATGTACTTCCTCCAAAATGCCCTGACCATGCTGGAGTGGATCCATCTTTTTTAAAAATCTTGGTTCTCTTGTAATGGACTATGTTTGCTGTTGGTGCTTCCCTGGAACTTGAGAGGCAGGTGGGAAAGCCAAATGCCAGAAAGACGCGGGACACAAACACAAGCGAGTACTAAAGAAGGTTTAGCAACCCGAGGAGCCGGAACCCAGAATCTGTGCTGACAGCTGGATCTCAGATCAGCAGCTCCTCCTCAGTGCTGTGCCTGGTCAGCCACTGGAGTTAGCAACGTGCGAAGCGGCTGTGGGGAGGAGCAGGCGGCAGACAGGCACACAGGGCTAGAGTTTCCCTCCTCTGCAGACAAGCACACAGGGCTAGAGTTTCCCTCCTCTGCAGACAGGCACACAGGGCTAGAGTTTCCCTCCTCTGCAGACAGGCACACAGGGCTAGAGTTTCCCTCCTCTACCAAGCAGCTGCCTGAGTCTGTTAGGTTGTCATCCACAAGCTTTAGTTTTCCTGCATGTAAAATGTGAACCTGAGGTGCTCCTGAAGCACTTAGTGCAGTCTTGCATGTACATCATTGTTCTGGGCCTGGGATTTCCTTATAGATTATAAATATGAAAAGGGCGATAATAAGGTTGTGACAACTTCCTAACATACTGGAAAACTGAAGAGACATTGAGCTGGTCCTCAGTGTGGTAGTGAAATTCTGGTCCCACTAAAGAAGGTTTAGCAACCTGAGGAGCCCGAACCTATGGGAGTCAGAGTTTTAACAGATCCCGGTGACCCAAAGGTATGACGAAGCCTGAGAAGTCCTGCTCCAAGAGACGCCAGGAGTCAAGGGCTTAGTTCCCTTGTTCTGTGATCAGGAAACTTAAAAAAAAAAAAAAAGCCCACTGTGTAGACAAACAGATAAACAGATGAGACCAAATTTACTGTTAACTACCAAAGTCTGCAGGCAAATTCAATCAATGAGAACATCCTTCTCAGGGAAAATAAAGGAAGTTGTGCACAAGGCAGAGGGGACTGCAGGTCTGCAGTGGCCCCAGGCTACTATTTTCTCCTGTTTCCAGATGCTTCAAGACACCGCCTTCTTACAATGCAGTATCACAGTGGGGAAAAAGTAAAGTTTAATTTAGCGAAATGAAGAAAAGTGAGAAAAACTAACTGAAAAGATGTTGGGATGAAAAGAAAAGACCCTCATTTAGATCTTGATCTCTGGGGGTTTAAGCAGGGGTAAGAAAAAAGGGTATAGGATTATTATTTTAAAGTATTGTTTCTTATGGATCGATTTCCAAAGTTTATTTGCCTGTTCACCTAAAGGACATTAAACTCCTATCCTGGATGGTGTGTTCACTGTGAACTCTGGTAACTTCAGCACCCACATGTCCCTTCCAGGGAAGCAGCTGAGGCCTGTGGTGATGCCACAGCAGGTTTTGGGAACTCCAACCAAATCTTCTCTTGGGAAATTTTGGGGTGACTAAAGCATATGAATGGGACCAGGGTTCTGCCTTCCTTGAGGCAGGCCTAGCTCACTGTCGAACTGTGAGATCTGACAAGGGTTGGATTGACTGTGGAAGAAATCCTGCTTAGGCCAAATTTGCTGAGAAAAGCCTGGTAAAATCTGGGTGCTTGGGCTCACGTCTGTAATCCCTGCACTCCAGAGGTTGAAGGGTGAGGATAGCCATGAATTAAGACCAGCTCAGGTCACAGAGTCCAACAGCAAACCCCTAACAACAAAAGCCAGCCATATACCCCTAAAGGACACAGAACATGTAGTTGTAAGGCAGGCCCACAGTAGCGTGGGTTGGCAGGATGTAGAACTGGAGGCTCCTTGTGCATATCCAGAATTTAAATGATCAAACCATGGGACAAGTCTAACCAGGGACTTGGTCCTCCATTCCTTGGGTTGGGCCTTGCCGCATCAGTAATGGGCACATGGAGAGATGATAGCCTGCGCCACACACTTCAGCCTACACAAGGCTGATATCAGTTCACTCTGTCTTCATGCTACGGAGGACCTAGTTCTCAGATGTCTGTCTGTCTGCTCACAGACTTAAATTCATGTACCTTTCTCTATTCCAGTGATTCTCAACCTTCCTAATGCTGTGGTCCTTTAATACAGTTCCTCATGTTGTGGTAACCCCCAACCATAAAATTATTTTCATTACTACTGTTAAGAATTATAATGTAAATATCTGAGATGCAGGTTTTCTGATATGTGACCCTTGTGAAAGGGTCAATCAACTCCCAGGGGGCTTGAGAACCTCTGCCTTAAATAAAACATGGGGCATGGAGACTGTTGAGGACCTGCCCTCCTGTGTTCAAGGAGGGCTTCCGGAACACAGCAGATTGCCTGGCACAGGCCTCTGAGTTCGCATTATGACAGGGCTCTTGTGGCCGTGAGTTACCAAAGGCACTTTGAGGTTTGTAGTGTGAGTGGTTGTCCCTTGTCAAAGCACCTGGTGAGAGGCTCTTCCAGGAATAGCCCCTCAGAGGAGCCAGGCCTGGACTGATACCGTGTTTGTTTATCTGAGACATTTTCACAGCATATTCTCCTTAAGCTTGACAGCTTGTTTACAATGGCCTGCTGCCGGAGGGCACTTTCCAAGTGCTGTCAGCTCCTGAATTACGGCTTTTGCCAGGGCTGCTCAGTACAGCATTTATCTGGGAAGGAATTATTCTATATTCAGTAACCTATTGCTGAGCTGACTCCACAGTGTGCTTTTTTTCACACCAGTCAAGGGAGAGGAGAGTCATTGCCTCCTTCTTGCTACTCTGCATTTTTCTGGAGGGCTGGGAGAAGGTGGAATTTGGAGGATCAGGGAAGACACAGGAAGATGACCCTGGGCCTGCCCTGTGGTCACTCCATCTTACCGTACTTAATCTTCATGATAACCACAACCCAGGTGATAGCAACTATTTCCTCCATTTCTCTCTGGTAAGAAGGATGAGTAGGAAAGGTTAAGTGTCCTCTTTAAAGTTACTTAGCTGTTAGGAGGCTGAGCCTTGGGTTTAAACACGGCTCCTGGATTCTAATGCGGGTGGTACACAGTACTGCTTTCGAAAAGCATTGTGGAATGTGATCTGCCAAGCCTAGCCCAAGGTATGTTTTCCACCCAAGCCTTCCTTTCATCTGAGATAGAAGATGAGGCAGGGCCAGTTGCATTTTTCTCTTAGCTATTCATCGTCTTTCTCATCTCATTTCTCCACCACTCTGCCTTCCTTCCTGTCTGGCAGGTGTAGAGCAAGTTTTCAAGACCTCAGTTGGTTGTGGAGGCCCAACATGTGGGTTACACCTTCCTTCACTTTTCATCATAGATGTGGTTCCATGAAAAAAAAAAATCACAGACTCCAAAAGGCATAAATATGGTGTAAAAAAAATTAACCAACCCCCCCCTCAAAAAAAACCCTTTTTGCTTAATTATTCCTTTCCAAAGTAGTTTACAGTGTATTCCTTTAATTCAATGTCATGACACCGGGAGACGTGGGTCATGATAGGGATAAACAAGGCTCACAGAAGTGACTTACAAGGTGTGCAGGTGACAGAGGAAGATGCAGGCTGCTGAGTCTGTGCACGAGGCCAGAGCAAGGCGTAAGGTGTCTTAATCTATCACAAGCAGGATTGCCTTGAGAAAGGGTCTCTCGATGAACCAGAGGCTCTTCTGGTCTGCCAGGCTGATCGGCCAGGAAGCTTTTGTGCTGTCTGCGTGTCTTTGCCTCCCCATAACACCAAGGTCACGGGCACGCAAAACCATGCCTCACTTCTTATGTGGGTGCTGGGGATCTGAATCCACTGGACTTGTATCTCTTACACAGTGAGCAATCTCCCCAGCCCTGCTCACTTCCTTATTTCTAACCATTCTCTCTTCACAATGAAAGCTTGTGATCAGTTTCCTTGTTTGATTTATAGTGAAACAGGACATACTTTAAAAGCACGGGCCATTACAGGAGGGAAAAATTAGTTTCGAGTGGGACTTTATTATCTGGGGAATAGAATTTCTGAATCGACCAGAAGTCTCACTGAGCTCTTGGGCATCGGAATGCACCCAGCTTGCTGCTGCTCAAATCATGTCCCTCTTCCAGAAACTGAAATGTGTCCCCTGACTGTCACCAAGCATCACCAAGCTAGAGGAGGTCCAGTGCCTGAGAGCTCACTATGAGGGAAATGAACAGAAGGTCTGATTGGCAGCGGAGGGAAGAGGGAGAGAGGGGAGCCGGGAACATTGTGAGGTGCTGACACTGCTATGGGATATGGGAAGGGTACGCTTTTGACAGGAAATACTACTGAATAACAATGGGATGTGATCGGATTACAACTGAGAGTCATACCAGGGAGCAGGAGGCTGGCCTCTGGTCTATTCTCAAAGCAGCCTCTCCCCTTCAGCTCCCACTGGACAGCACAAAGAGGGAGCAAATGCTGCACTCTGTGGGTGCTTCCAACTGGTGCCTCAACAATCAACTTACTGCACGAAGTTAAATGAATGAAAAGGGGAATGCTTAAAAGTTATTCCTCATACACGGCAGGAACAGTTATTGGGAAATGGCTTCTCTTCAGTGGCAGCAAAAGTCTTCTCAACTAGATAAATTAGTGCTTTTATGGGCAGCAGAGTCAATTCCCCAACACACGGAATAATCATCAGGCACAGTGGAGTACCACGTCCAGCAAAGACGTTAGGCTGTGTCAGGATGCAGGAAGGAAACAGCCAGCAATCAGGATTAGTGATTGGTGCAGGGGCTGCAGTGTAACAGTCATTCATAACCTACCATCAGCCCAGCAAAAGTGAGAAACGACTGGAGAAAGCAAGCGCCATGCCTTATACCAACTGGGATCCTAGTCCACCAGAAGGGAACATACAGGGAGTGTCTGACTGGTGAGGGCTGGGAACCTGGATTTTCCTTACTTGATGTGCCCTTCCTTGCGGTGTGTCTGTACATACATTCCCATTCATATTCTCTGCCCCCCAACTCTTCCAAAGCACATATGTGCGCCATGCCGACATTTGAAGATCTGTTGTCAATTGGGCAGGTGGGAGGTACTGCAGACGTGAGGGAGCCTGCCGTGACAGTGCTGCCAGCTCCAGCCACCCAAACCCCAGCCACGGCCGTACTCACTAGTGTCCAGAAGAGGTAAATAGTGAAGAGTGCCACAGTGAGGGCAATCAGTCCGACGGCTTCCAGCCGACTACTGAAGTGCAGGTGGTCCACAGCGCCCCGCAGGCACAGCCAGCCTGAGATGGTAGCCAGGGGCGTTATAAACAAGAAGCACACCATGTCTCCAAATAGAGTCCGCTTCTCATGCTGGGGGCCAGGGTTTCTGAGCCACTGCCAGAGAAAGAGACAGAGAAAAATGTCAGAAGGCTGGGTGGCAGCGAGGGTTGGGGACACACTGCTCTCCAGTTGCCTTTGCTTCAGGATCTGGGCAAAGGTGCTTTTGACTCACCTAAGATGATAAGGAGACACTGAAGGCTTATTCTCATGCCCCTGTCCCTTGAATAGTAATGTGTGCAACAGTTCATCATATCCTTATGAGGATGACCTGCTTTTTGTCAAGAGTTCAATGGCTGCTGTTATGAATTGCAATGGTCCTACGAGGTTAGAGGAATGTTACTCTGCTATGTCCTGTAGTGAGTGGTCCCCGGGCTTTCATATGTGAAGGCTTGGTCCCAGGGTGGTGATATTAGGTACTGTGGCAGTCCGGGAAGTGTGAAGGTTATCAGAATATAGCCTGAGGGGAGATCATGGGATGTGGGTTTAATTCCTTTTCTTCCTTAGGATGAGACCACTTGCTCTGACACATGCTCTGACCCTGCGCTGCCCTCATCAGAGGACCAGGCCAATATGGCTGCCAAACTTGGACTTGCACTGCAGAAGCATGCACTTGAATAAAACTTTTCTCTTTACTAGTTAGCTGCATCAGGTATTTCCTTGTAGTGATGGGAAGCTGACCAATGCAGAAGGAAGCAGCTGAGGTCTGAGGCCTGTGTTCATGGACCCAACTTGGCTTTCCTGTATCTTGACTCTGGGAATGTGTGCAGAGACGGGTTAGCTCAGCAGGCCTAAGCTGCTGAAATCCTGCAAATCCCTAAGAAAAGTCTGTTTGTTGGATTGGCTTTGGATTGGCTCTTAAGAAAATAATAGTCTCTCTGATAAGCATTTTGCAGGCCTGAGAGGGCACATGGTCAGATAGTTTATGCCAATAATGTGATAATATTTAATGCCTGTTTTTGTCAGGACAGTCTGTAGTCTAAGTGGCTGAGGTCAGTTACATGGGTATTCAACACCTATGTGACTGACCCCAGTGATTCTAAGACTCAGCTTCCTTGATAGACAACATTGTACAGATAGTAATACAAATTACTGCTAAAAATTCGCGGCCTATTTCCATAGTCCTACCACCTGGGAGGAAGAGGCAGAAGGATCATGTGTTCAATGCTACCTTCCGCTACATATGAGATTGTGTCAAAAATTTTTTAAAGTACATCCATGCAACATCACTGGGAAAGGACATTTGGAAGCTGGGACTGTGTCCTAGGTGCCTTGTCCTGTCTCTCCTTTGATGTAATGGACCATAGCTTTGAACGTGACAGCTTTTCTAAGTCCTGTGGGTTCCAGTGAATCAGTGAAAGGACAGTCTTAGGACTCTCAGCACAGAATGAGTCTGACCTAACTCCATGAACTCAGTAATATCCCTTGGTTGGCTTTTCAGACCCCTAATGTCCTCACAAGATCACTTCTAGCCGGGCGGTGATGGCGCATGCCTTTAATCCTAGCACTTGGGAGGCAGAGGCAGGCAGATCTCTGTGAGTTCGAGGCCAGCCTGGTCTACAAAGTGAGTCCAGGATAGCCAGGGATATACAGAGAAACCCTGTCTCGAAAAAACCAAAGAAAAAAAAAGATCACTTCTGACACTTTGATAGTGCTGCAGATAGACCAGGGATGAGAATTTCTTATTGAAAGATTATGAAGGGATATGACTGCTGTCCCACTCTGTAACTGCCTAAGATGGGGGAGTGCTTCCCAGCACAGTCTACAGTGGGTTGCAGTGCAATTCTGTATTTACATATGGGAGTCAGCATGCCCCACACCAGGAATGAAGCCCAGTGGCTTTTCTACACATTAGCATGAAGCAGAACCCTACCAAATGGACATTTCTAGCTCACCTGTCCCAGGTACTGACAGAAGAGGCCAATGACCCCTGAGAAGCGAGGTACTGTAGGACAGCTGATGGGGTAGGTGGATTGACATTGTGGACTGTGTCTTCCGTCCTGTCCCTACCAACAAACAAGTTCATGCATTGTATGTCTGTCAGCAAATGCACAGTGCTGCCATTGATGGCACTAAACAGGAGCCCTGCAGGATGCTGAGGAGAGACCCCAACTGCCCAGCACAGCAATTCCTGTAATACTGTGATGGGTCGACAAGGGAGAGTGGGAATGACTGAAGAAGGAAGGAAGGAAGGAAGGAAGGAAGGAAGGAAGGAAAGAAGGAAGGAAGGAAGGGTCATATGTGAGGACAGAAGCAAAAACAGTTGCTACATAGATGGCAGGCAAGCTGGGGCTTGACTGGCAGAAGCCTCAAGAATAAGCAGAAGGGGCAGGAGGATAAGGCACAGAACAATGTCTGTGGGAGGGGTCCTTCCTTATGTAGCCAGCTTCTAGTTGATAACCCCCTGGAAAATTGGGCTGAGATTCTGAAAGAAGTCAATCTCAGCTCAAAAGTGGGCATGAATTAATTGAGGGCACAGATAAGGGGGAGTCCACTTGTTTGTGAATATGAAGCCCACATCATGAATATTTAACACAGATACCCAAACGATCAAGTGCAAATATATTAACCCTGCCATGTGCTGTCATGGCACCTCACACATTTCAGAAGCCTCCAAGAGCTCTCATTAATTAACATTTTCTTGCCTAAATACTGGCACAACCCCTAAGAAGTGGAAGTTAGAAACAGGTCATTATTATCCCAATTTCACAGATTCAGAAAGGTTAAATGATTGCCCCATATGACACAAAGGCTGAAATGAGAAGAGGACTATAGTCAAGGCTCTCCACTGTTATCCAGATATGTTATAAGTAAAATATTTAAAATTTAAATGGCAAGACATTACTCAGGTTCCTAAAACAATGACAATCAAGGTGTAGCACAGCAGTCCCTTTAGAGTCTGGCTTTCTCTGGAGCACACAGGAAGTCTATACACTCACCTCTGCACCGGCTGTACCCACCTTTACAGCAACACGGTCCTCAGTAAATGTCCTACACGTATGCAGAAACTGGCTAGCTTCCTCCACAATAACTTCCCTTTCTTTAATGGGGAATTCTGGACATGTTTCATTTATTTAGAGACAGGGTCTATGTACCTCTGGTTGGCCTAAAACTGACTGTATAGATCAGACTGGCCTCTAAATCACAGAGATCCACCAGCCTCTGCCTTCCAAATGCCAGGAATAAAGGGGTGAATCACCACACCTGGCTGGACATATTTTATTAACATTAATTTATTACTTATCTATGTGGCTTCTGACAATGCTCTGTGCAAGGGATAATCTGGCTATTAAAGTAAATAATTATGAATCAGTATTTGCTTGGTAAACATATATTAGATTTCTATTTATTTCTCTAATATATCTTTGTGTGTGTGTGAGTGCAGGTGTGTGTGTATCATGGTGGATATGTAGAGGTCAGAGGACAGCCGTGAGTGTTGGCCCTTTCTTTCCACCTTGTTTCTGGAGACATACTAAGTGGGCTTGACATTTCTCATGGGTACAGAAGCAGAGAAAATTAGAACACCAGACACAGGGAACAGTAGTTTCTGCTGTGCCTGTCACACACTTGTTTACACTGGTGGACACATGAGGCTAGCTAGTCCATGAGCTTGTGGGATTTTCCTGTCTCTGACTTCCATCTTCCTCGAGTATGATGGGGCCGGTGGTGGGATTACAGATAGGCACTATGTACAGTATCTGGCTTTATGAGGTTCTGGGGATCCAAACTCTGGTCCTCACCTGTACACATGGCAAGTGCTTTAACCACGGAACCATCTCCCCAGCCCCATATTTATGTAGTAAAACAAGCACACAGGGGCTTAGGAGGCAGCCTAGGAAGCAGCTCAGTGGCAGAGGGAATGAGGAGGCACAAGCCCTGGGTTTAATTCTGACTACTCCCCTTCCTCCATAAAAGTGAGAACAAGCGTGTGACAGACACAGTTGAAACTATGATATCCTGTTCCCTGTGTCTGGTGTTCTAATTGTTCTTTGTATCTGTACCCTGAGAAATATCTGGCCCACTTTGAATGTCTCGAGTTGTACTTTATTAGTACCGTTGTGGGGAGGTCCTGCTTACTTTCCTGGTTATATTTTAATGAGGTGTTCTTAGTACTGTTATACAAAGTATGTGCTCTCTTTGAAACCCATGTGTCACTCACCACTCTGAGCAAGAAGAGTGGCAGTGATCTGCTGTTGAAATAAGATGTTGGCAGATAGCCATATAAACCAATACAGGGGTATTCACTCAAGAAGAGTTTGTAACAGAGTATTTGATTGGCTTAATTTTCTAACAATATGAAATTATCTAAATAAATTACTGAATTTACTTAAAATAGTAATATCAAATGATAACGCACATCTTTTGTTTATAAACATGGTATACTGCTCAGTAGAAAAGACTTCTCCTAGATAGAATATATACTCCGATTCTGTGATGTAGATATATTTATACAGACTTAGAAACTTACATTTACTTAGACATGGTATGTTGCATGGACAAAGACTAGAGGGATACCTGACAAAACAGTAGCTATTCCTAGCATGGAATTATGAGATTATGAATGGTTTAAGATATTGTTTTTCTGAAATGAATATGGACCACATAATTCTATCTTTACATCCTTTGTATAGAACACACATATATGTGTGTGTGTACACATGCACGTACAAATTCATATTTGGAGAGGGAGGAAGGGAAGGGAGAGGAGAGGGAAATGGAGAGCGAGAGAGAAATAGAGAGAGGAGAGGGAGAGAGTGAAGAGCAGCAGACAGCAGGGTAAGTAGGAGTCTAGCTAGTCACAGGACCAGAGCAGTAAAAGCACTTACCTCACAACACTGCTGTGAGACAGAGCCTCAGATTTCCCCATGTCCCAGATACAGATATGGGGAGCAGGGAGTATGAAAGCCTAGCTAAGGATAGCTGGCAAGTGAGTGGTAGAGGTGGGATTCCAACTAGTCTCCTCTTGGTGTTCCTCACTTTCTGTGTTAACATTTTTGTTTTTCACCAAATGGTAACTGTATGAGTACATGTATATGCTAGGTTTTTTTCAACTTAGGCGGCATGTGACAAGTCATAGTAATTTTGTGTCGTGCAAAGCAGGGAGTTGGTGGATGGACATCAAGTTGCTGAGTAGTTGGCTGCCTAGGGTGTTACCATGGTAATTCTACAGTTTCCTGGGCTGATGCTTTGGTTGATGTTCATTCTTGTATCTAAGCAGAATGAGGTCCAGTTTCTGGGTGTTAATCTCAGCAACGCTATCATGCACACTGGCCTAATTGAGAACGGGAAGAAGGCTGCGGTGCCTTTGCTTTTCTGGCTTGTGTGGCTTCTGTTTCTCTGTCAAGTTATGCTTACCATACGCCGAGCAAGGTGCCCACTGTGTGGTGGTGTCTCATTGCCTAGACCGCATGGAAGGCATAGGCAGGCACCCTTGATTTTCCTGCTGGGCCCCATCTACATCAGCGGCACCCAGCACAGTGCTTGCCACACACAGGGTACATAATCACTTTCTTTCTTTCTTTCTTTCTTTCTTTCTTTCTTTCTTTCTTTCTTTCTTTCTTTC
>CAJQZJ010004801.1:3325192-3348845 GCA_907164525.1 Lophiomys imhausi
TTCCTTCCTTCCTTCCTTCCTTCCTTCCTTCCTTCCTTCCTTCCTTCCTTCCTTCCTTCTTTCTTTCTTTTTTAGAGGTTTTTCGAGACAGGGTTTCTCTGTGTATCCTTGACGTCTTTTGTAAACCAGGCTGATCTTGAACTCACAGAGATCTGTCTGCCTCTGCCTCCCGAGTGCTGGGATTAAAGGCGTGCGCCACCACACCCTCTTTCTTTCTTTTAGTTACATCTCCATCAAAGTCCCCTCCCTCCATCCCTCCAGGTCCCACCCTCCCTCCCTCTTTCCCATCTCCTTCTCCTCAGATGAGGGGAGTCCCCACTTATCAAACTTCCTCAGTCCATCAGTCACAAGAGGATCAAGCGGTTCCTCTTGTATTGGGGCTTGATATGGCATAGGGTAATGTGTTCCGCTAACAGGTAAAGGGTCCGTGATTCACTGCTGGGTGGAGTTTTTCACAGGATAGTTATGCTAGGTTCCTGTCTGTTTGGGTCTGTGGGTTGTAGGATGGTTTTCCTGTGCTATGTGGTTAATATCCACTTATAAGTGAGTACATACCATGTGTATCTTTCTGGGTCTGGGTTAGCTCAGTGAAGGTGCATAATCTCAATATCAAACCAATGATAACAGTTTATTTCCTGAGCCCTTACTGTACACACCCAGCATTATCTTATATGTGACACGTAATAATTCATACAGTAATGATTAAGTAAGGTAAGCTGTACAAGAGTGGCCTTGGCTTATGTCCTGGAAGTTCAGCTCTACTGAGTGTGTTTGTAACCATTCCACAGTGCCCTCATCCTTCCCAAAACCTGAGGCGAGAGGATAGAGGAGGAGGCCCGTAATTTAGCAGTTCTTACAAGCACAAAGACTGTCTGCTCAGGGTGCCCGCCCTGCTGTGAGACATCGCCATGTCACTGTGGCTAGCTTTTGCAGCTAAAAGGCCAGTGCTGAGCAGTTTAGTATTCCTCTTCAGTTTATGCTTGGCCTACAGCTGCATTTCAAAGGCCAAGGTCAATGCAGGAGAACACTGATCTGTATGGCATCTTCCACCTGGATGGCCCACCCTAGTGGCTGTGGGGGCATTCCTTCTGCTTTGTTTCCTCTGGTACCATAAAAAAGAGGCATGCAGGTATGATGACTCCTGTCTATAATCCCTGCATTTATTTGGGAGGCAGCAGTCAGTCAGCAGGGACTACTGGGTGAGATCTTGTCTCAAAAAGTCCAAACAAGCCAACAAATGAACAAACTAAACAACCCATAAAGCAAACAAAATCCTTGTGTTAAAATCTCCAGCAGTAGCGGGGCGTGGTGGCGCACGCCTTTAATCCCAGCACTTGGGAGGCAGAGGCAGGGGGATCACTGTGAGTTCGAGGCCAGCCTGGTCTACAAAGTGAGTCCAGGACAGCCAGGGCTGTTACACAGAGAAACCCTGCCTCGAAAAACCAAAAAAAAAAAAAAAAAAAAAAAAAAAAAACCAAAAAACTCCAGCAGTGAGCTGGGCTGCCTACTTTTCTATGGAAATCTCATTTTAATCAATAACTTGTTCCTGAATCATGATGCTGATCTATTCTTTGAAATAAGTTCAACCAACAAACAAACCAAGGAGAAACTCAGCCGTAATTAGCAGAGCAGGGCCGGAGACAGTCCAGGGAGTTAATGCAGCATCTATACTGGTGACACGGTCTGACTCACTGGCTGGGATGAAACTTCAAGGTGGGTCAGCTGTGGGCTCAACCTAATTATAGTGTCATTATGTTAAGACCCTGTCTTAGCAGGGTGGGCAAGTCCTTCCTAATTCCTGCTTTACAATTAATGTCTGTCAGAGATACTGGGCCAAAAGGCTGGAGATAGATGCTCCAACATTATAGAGAGAAATTGGGGACTGTTCCAGTTGTCTGTCATTTCTTAGTTCTGGAAGCTGCTTGTTCTGTATTTCCTGTATATTCAGATCTATTTATCCTTCTCAGATCTCTGATGTGGTTGAAGACTAGATAGTTATAGTTTCACAGTTAAGTTTTAAGTTGCTTAGGAATTGAAAGGATGTTCTTAGTCTAAGAAGATTCTTTTTTAAGTTGGTAATGCAAGTTAGGATGGAAACTGAGTTAGGTATAGAATTTTAATCTCATTGAGATAGATAATAGAATATTATTATTATTTGCCAACTATATATGGACTGGACATTGGGAATGTATGTTATACCTTATAATTTTCATAATTGCTGCCTAATTGTTCTTATTGTTGTGTATTGTATTTATTGTTATAAGAAAAAGAGCCTTTTATTAGACTAAAAGGGGGAGCTGTTGGGGGGGTAGATACACCTTAAAAATAACAAAAAGTGGATAGGAGGGAGAGGGAGAAGAAGGTAGGAGGATGGGACTGGGAGGTGAGGAGGGAAGGGGACTGTGATTGATATGTAACTTGAAGAAATAAATAAATGTTGAAAAAAGAAAAAAAAAGACCCTGTCTTACTTAAGGTTTCTATTGTTGCACGAAAACAGCATCACCAAAACCTAAGTTGGGGAGGGAAGGACTTATTCAACTTACAATTCTACTGTCCATCACTGAAGGAAGTCGGGACAGGAATTCAAACAGGGCAGGAACCTGGAAGCAGGAGCTGATCAGTGGCCATGTCAGAGTGCTGCTTAGGACTTGCTCTTTATGGCTTGCCTGGCCTGCTTTCTTACAGAATCCAGGACCACCAGCCATGGTACCACACACAAGGGGCTGGGCCCTCCCCTATCAAACACTAATTAAGAAAATGCCTTACAGCCAGATCTTAGGGATGCTTTTCCTCAATTAAGGTTCCCTCCTTAGCCGGGCGGTGGTGGCGCACGCCTTTAATCCCAGCACTTGGGAGGCAGAGGCAGGCGGATCTTTGTGAGTTCGAGGCCATCCTGGTCTACAAAGTGAGTCCAGGACAGCCAGGGCTACACAGAGAAACCCTGTCTCGAAAAACCAAAAAAAAAAAAAAAAAAAAGGTTCCCTCCTTTCAGATGACTATAGTTTGTGT
Source organism: Lophiomys imhausi (assembly GCA_907164525.1). Classification (NCBI taxonomy): domain Eukaryota; kingdom Metazoa; phylum Chordata; class Mammalia; order Rodentia; family Muridae; genus Lophiomys; species Lophiomys imhausi. The sequence continues at coordinate 3,328,203 of CAJQZJ010004801.1, forward strand.
GTCAAGTTGACATAAGACCAGCCAGCACAGTCCTTAACTGGGGGGTAAATGTGAAGGGACAGTAGTCTCTGCCTTGAGACCACACTAGGAAGGACACCTTGCAGGTGAGTTTGTACTAGAACAGATCACATCTTAGTGGCTAACAGTTCTTATAAGTTTCGTTCATCGGAAGCCTGAATGAAAGACATGGGAGAAGGACACTTACAAGTTTCTGGACCTGGAATTGAGGCAGAGAAGCAAGGTTTCAGTGTGCGTCACTTGGGGTTCTTGTCTGAATGTGCCCTGTTACCTTGGCCCTTGGGAGAATTACTGAGCCAGCACTTAAACTTCTTGGGATAGTTCTCACTTCAGAAGTGCACACATTCTAGGCTGAACGGTCTCAGTTTGTCTGTGGAGCTGGAACATGGAGTGGGCAGTGTGATGATAGGAGGTGTCAGATCCTAAGGATGTTTAAAAACTGGAGATAAAACCTGAAAACATGGTTTTTCACTTACCTGAAACAAAGCAGGGAGCACAACCACACACTACCAGTGTTTGAGTCCCTGAATCCCCATGCTGTCCGAATATGCGTTTCTTGGTCAGCTGGAGCTGGGCAGAGGGAAAGCCTGACTCTAGGAGATGCTCACTGCAGATGCCCATGCAGGTAGGCTGGAAGCAGGGCACCTCTCACCAGAACTTACCAGATGATTGCTCAAGCCTTAGCCTCCTTCGAAAGCTCTAGCCAGTCATACACATCCAACTACCCACTCGACAGCACCACTAAGATGACTGACAGACAACTCAAATGTCATCCTCTGACAGAACCAGCCTGAACCTTTGTTTCCACATCTGGTCTTTATCAGTAAATGACAACACTGCTATCCTACTCACTTAGGAGTCCTGCTTCCTTCTGTGTCTTACCCCACTCCTGTAGTTCCCCTGGAAGTCCTGCTAGCACTACCTTAAATGGACAGCTATGGTCTGTGCATTTCATTCCACCCCCACTGCTGCCAGGTCAGTCCGGGTCCCTATCATGTGCCCTGCCTGCAGACAATACCTCCCTGTTCCCTCCCTGGCCATCTTATAGTCCATTCAGAAACAATAGTCATTATCATCTAGAAATACAGAACAGAACATGCACTCTTTATTCCCAACTCTCCAGCAGTTAGGATAAAATGCAGCCTTCTGGGAAATACAGGGCCAGACCATATCCTATCCTGATGGTCTGACTGTATCTCCCACTAGCTTCCCCTTCATTTTAAACCTTTACCTATAGCTGTCCCGTACAGAAAACAGACTTCACCCATGTTCTTGAATGGCTAAATCCTTGTCATTTAAGTCTTAGCTCAAAGACATCTTGAAAATGCTTCTTACAGGGCTGGGAAGATGGCTTAGTAGGCAAAATATCTGCTATGTGAGCATGAGGACCTGACCTTGGATCTCCAGTGCCCATGTAAAAGCTGGGCATGGTGTGTGTTCCTGTTACCAGAGGAAGGAACAAGAGGCAGAGACAGGGGATCCCAGGGGCTTACTGGCCAGCTTGTCTAGCTAATCTGTGAGCTACAGGTTTAGTGAAGAGACCCTGTCTGAACAAACAAGGTGGCCAGCAGTAGAGGAAGGCATCTGTTGTCAACTTCTGGCACAAACTCACACACACATACACAAACACATGTTCACATGCACACATACATGTATAAACATCCACATCACATACACATATCTATGAACACATAGCATATTTTCTACAGGGTGCAGAATGACTGTCTGAAGGACCAGCAGTCCTTTGTTCTTATTCATTTGTTGATACTCATTGCAACAAAACCTCCTTGAAGACATTCATAGCTACATAACAACATATTGTTATGCACACACTGTGTGTGCGTGTGTGTGATAACTGGTGAGTACATTTAGTTCAGCTTGTATATATGCAACTTTACAAAGCTGACTACTTTGTGTTGGATAACCAATCGGGGCTCATCTCTAGAAGAGGCTTCTTCTCTTTATGTAGTTACAGTATTATTCTAGCACTATTCTAGTTTTTAAAATTGAAAATAGATTTTTTTCATACAATGTATTCTGATTAATGTTTCACTTCCTCCAACTCCTCCCCGATTGTTTCCATGTCTCCTTCCACCCAAATCCACACTCTCTTTTCTCATTAGAAAACAAACAGGCATTTAAAACTAAAATAAATAAAATAAAAAACAAACTAGAATAGGATAAAAGAAATAAACAGAAAACAAAGAGCCAGAGAAAAATCACAGGAAACACACAGACACACATATGGAAATCCTAGAAAAACACAAAATCAGAAACCATAATATTTATATTATGGTTTAATAATATAAAAGACCTGTAAGTAATATGATACAAAAAAATGAGACCAAAAGTGATATGAGACATTTGTCTTATGTTCTTTTTTTTAAAAAATACGCATTTTTGAGCCAGGCATGGTGGCACATGCCTTTAATCCCTGCACTCAGGAGGCAGATTTCTGAGTTGGAGGCCAGTTCCTAGTGATCGAGTTCCAGGACAGCCAAGGCTAAACAGAGAAACCCTGTCTTGAAAACAAACAAATAAAAACCCAAAACCAAAACACTCACTTTTAGCCGGGCGGTGGTGGTGCACGCCTTTAATCCCAGCACTTGGGAGGCAGAGGCAGGTGGATCTTTGTGAGTTCGAGGCCAGCCTGGTCTACAAAGTGAGTCCAGGACAGCCAAGGATACACAGAGAAACCCTGTCTCAAAAAGAAAAAAAAAAACACTCACTTTTAGTTTATGTGCATCAGTCTTTCCTGCATGTATGTATACACATCATGTGAGTGCCTAGTACCCAGAGAGTCAGAGGGTGGATCCCTTGGAACTAGAATTACAGATGTTTGTAAGCCACCATGTGGGTGCTGGAAACTGAACCCTGGGTCCTCTGCAAGAGCAGCAGGTGTTCTGAACCACTGAGGCATCTCTCTGGCCCCAGGGACTTGGTTCTTGTTCATTCATACATGGTGTGACCCGAAAGCAATGCTGGGATGTGTTAGACACTTAAGGAAAATGAGCAGTAAAGAAGTTGTCCGCAGCCCTGACCAGGGATTCTCCTATGGTATTAATTAGACTAATTAAATTGACTGCAAAGGAAGGATTTTCTTGTGTGAAAACACCAAGTCATCAAGTTCATTGCTTTTAGTCTTCTAGACTAAAGACAACCATATACAGAAAATGTCACTTGATTTCTGAGAGAAATAGCTACTTTGTTGTTGTTATTGTATGATGAAAAACCTGTAGTTTCTATTCAAGCTTTTTTCTAAGATGAAAATGGCCATGGAATGCTATCTTTTTCCACAGGTCTGGAGATAGCATGAGAAACCCAGTGAAATTATTCAAGGTCTTTAGTACTCATTTGGTTACAATCACTGTGCCTTTCTCTATCTCTTTTGAGGAAACTACCTTGAAATAATTGAGAAGTCCACAATAAGCAAATATGCATTTACAAGTTAAACAATTCTAGTTTAACCAGAAATATGCATTGAGTGTTTCTCATGTGCCCATAGTTTTCCTGAATGCAATAATGCTGGTTGGTGTCATTATTCCCATTCCAGATAGAAAATTAAGGCTCAGGCAGTCAAGTTGCTTGTTTAAGGTCAGATGGGGGAGGAGCCAACACTTACAGCCCCCAGCCTCCACTCTCCTAGCGCTTCTTTCCCCTTGCTCTTGCTCTACCTGAAATCTTAATTCTCATTCTTCTGTCCTGTGTGGGTAGCATTGGGAGGGCAGTAGGCAAGGGTAAAGCGTAGGCTTGGCAGAGGGCGTGGGGCACAGTCATTTGTCTCTATGTAGGTTTCCCTGACACTGGTCACAACCTTTTTCAAGTTCTTTCACCTTTTAGGGAGTAAAAAGTGGGAGTCTCCCTTAGTAGGGAGTAGAAAGTTCAGCTTTTTCAGGGATGATAAAGGTCCTTCCCTACTTGACACAGAGATGATGTAGAACTTGCAGGTTCTCACATGAACTGACAACATCAGGCTCAACTAAAGAGCATGCACATTGTCCTTCAGGCTGATCCTCTGTGAGCTCTGGGCTTGGGTGCATGGTAGCTTACTCTATGCCTCTCCATGTGTGGAATAAGCAGCTCTAATCTCACAAGTAAGACAATGGAATAATGAACTAACCACCCACCACTCCAGTGAACCCATGCCCCTCTCTGACTGGGCTAGACCAGCATGCAGCAGCACCAGTGTGAATGACCAGCGTACTGCCTTCCATTTCTTCCTCTCCTCTTAGCCCCAAATACAGTCTATCAGCAAGTCCAATCTCCTAAATGTGTTCATGTCTCTCTAATGCTATCACTTCTTCCCCAACCCCAGTAGGGTCTCACTGCTAACTCAAGCTGGCCTCAAATGCCTCCTGACTGCTAAGACTGATGGCAGATGCCATTACACCTGACTTCTAATGCCATTTGTTAGTTTTTTTTCCCCCAAGTTTCCTTTTTATCTTCTTTTCTGAACCACACAACAATCTTTTCTACTCTTCCTTCCACTCCTGTTGTCCTGGAAGCCAGTTTTCATGGAGTAGCGAGAGTATACCACTTTTCTTGCTTAAAGCTCCATATTCTCTAAAGAGTCTTGCATGATTTTGGTGTTTATATACACAGACCCAAGGGGTCCATGGTAGGTTTACAGGATCTATGGTTTTGGATGGGGGGAAAATATTATCTTTAGTTTTACAAACTGAACTGTAGTTGAGCCTTCCTTTGAGTTATACAGAAAATCTCAATGTCATTAGCAGCACTTGCCAACTCAAAAGCCATAGATATTTCATATCACATCACAACTGTTGCAGGTAGTTTGAAATATTGCTTTTTCAAAGATAATTACTTGGTCTGCCACAAAATGTATTAATAAAGAAGAATTCGCCTTTCATTGCATCGCTGCCTTTTAAATATTTTGATAAGTACACTTTAATGTAATTTGTTTCCTTCATGTTCTTTCGCAATTATTCTTATGCAGTTAAAAATATAAGGCTGCAGCAGACAGCTGAAGGGTCCATGAAGAAGTTTCAGCATCCAATCTGGCTCTGTATGTTTCTTCCCTTTCCGCCTTGGGGCCTTTGGGGTGGCTGCCCCTCCTGCCTGGAGCTCTTCCACCCCTGCTTCTTTCTCAAGCACTTTCATTACAGCTTCTTCTTAACAGGACTTCCCAGACCTACACCCATCTCCACTCCACCCTTCTGTACCACAAGCACTTGTTTTAATTCCTTTATGACTTTTCTCACCTTCAGAAATGATCTTGTTTGTGTACTTTGTTACCCTGTACCTTCTGTCCTAGCATATAAGCCCTCTTAGAACATCACACGCACCTGGCCTTGCCCACAGCTCTAGTTCTATTCTCTAGACTCTTTAACTTGCACTTGATAAATATCAGCTGAAGAAATAAACAAATCCTTGCAAATCAGAGAATCTCTCTGGGTAGAATTAAGATGAACAGAACTGATGCACGCACGCACGCACGCATGCACACTAGCGCATTCTCTTCCCATCAAGTACAGTAAAGTAGGCTTACTAGCTACATGCAGAATACAGATGGGCTGACTTTGTTGACATTAGGTATGCCCTAGCACAAAGAGGGCTGGGATCTTCTCAGGTTCCACTTGAGGCAATGGCTTAAAACCACGAGGCACTGTTGTTGGTTCCTCCTAATGTTGTTTGATGACTCTGGGAGCCACTTTCAAAGGGAGACCCTACTGCAAGAGTATTTTGGGCTGTGCTGAAAATCCACATTTGTATCACGTGATCTGCTCATGCTCTTGATTTCAGACAAGCTCCTCACAGAAGGACTGAGGAGTCTCTCACTTGCTGTCTAGCCACCATTCTTACTGCTTCCCTGGACTTTCTGCATATCTCTCATAGGGCTTGGTGTAGATTATCAGAGCAGGTGAGGACGTGGTGCTCTGTCACAGAGGGGAAAGGAGTCTTGTTTATTGTGGTGGCATTACTTTATTATGTTCAATGTCTATAGATCACTTAGTTAAGTAGAGATACCTTCAGGGAAGACATTCTTTTTAAAGATTAATTGTGTGGTGGTGGTGGTGTGTATATCTGTATACGCCTTGTGTATATGGGTCCTTGCAGAGGCCAGAAGAGGGTGTTGGATTCCCTGGAGCTAGAGTTACAGGTTGCTGGGAACTGAACTCAGGTCCTCTGTTAAGAGCAGTGAGTGCTTTTAACCAGTGAGTCATCTTTCAGCCCCCAGAGAAGAGTTTCTTAAAGGGTAAGGGTGATCTCTCAAATCTACACATGAGTCATGAGTTCAGGGACTGATGTGTGGGAGGGCAAGGAGGAGCCTGGCTGGATGAGTAGTGCCTGTCTGTGGGAAACATCTACTCCAGCTGGAAGGCAGACACATTTTGAGCTTCACTGGTACCCACAACCAAGTCAACTGTGGATGAAACCAAATTAATAACTAGCTCAGACCCTGCTTATGTGCACAACTGAACGGTAAACTCTCACCCAAGACAGCAAATCACCCAGTGTCGTGGTTCGTATGATATAATGTGGCCTCCTTGTGTGAAAGCTGCTATGAAATGTTGAGAGCCTTTCTCAGTTTTCTAACTTCAGATGTTTTATGAGTGCTGGACTCACTTTTGGAAGAAGATGGTTTCATTCCTTTTTAGTTTATACAACTTTCTAGATGAGGACACTTTAGCATATGGTGAAGAGCTTGAGAAAACTCATCATCCATTTGAACCTGCATTTGAACATAAGCTTTTACCAGATTCTCAAATATCTCAAGAGACACAGGACAGAGTAAGAAACAGTGTTGAGAATATGTCTGCTCATTTTCTTAAGATACTCCTTGGTCCAGCATGATTCTCTGGGGTTTGATGAGTTGGAGATGGGTAGTAGGGTTTGGTTGCCTGAGAATAAGATTTTTCATTGGACCCTGAGCACCATCCACCCCCTAAAAAATGCAAAGATCAAAGAAAGGCATAAAATGTGAGATTTTAAGAAATGAGCTCTGTAGGACATAAGGCAGTAGAAGGAGAAAGCAAGTAAATTGAATAAATGAACTTTAGGAAAGCTTGCTGAGGAAGAATGGCAAGGATTCAGATAATATAAAAGAAGATCAATGTACAAATGGAGTTCCGTAAAATGAGAGAAAATATGAACAAGGTTTCATCATCTTACCAAGAAAGGAAGAGAGCCAAACTTTAAGACGGAAAAAATCACTACCACCCCTGTACCAGTTTTCCAACTGCTAACATGGAGGTGGTTGTGCCTATAAATAGGAGAACATTAAATGCTCAGAACAGTGGCTCAGGCTATGGCCACAGGAGGTGGCTGGGAGGACCATGTGAATGGAAACAATCAGAGGTGAAGAGCACACCCACAGCCAGGAGGCTCAGGATCCTCTTCCTGTGAATTCGAAGCTAGATCTTATAAACCTTGTGCTGATAGAAAGAAGCCAATTGCAAAGGGCCGAGTGGCATGTCCCGAAGGCTGCAGGAGGATGAGTTGTGTGATGCTCCTCTGGAGGGGCAATGAAAATGTTCTAAAATTGGTTGTGGTGATGGTTACATGGCTCTGCTAAGTTGGTATGATTTAAATGTAGGGTTTCCTGGCATGTGAATTCTAGTTGAATGTGTAAAGCTGTTAAAAACAATGGAGATTTGAAAATGCCTTGTTTAAAAATACCTGAAGTACCCTTCTATAGATTTTTCTCAAAGAAAACCTCTGTCTTGCAAGATAAGTCTCTCAGGTGACGTCCTGTTACTTTGTTACCCTTAGGGTGTGTGTGTTCAGATGAACGGCAGGTGCATCGAGAGGCAGCTGGAATACTGACAAATGAGTGACTTCTGGGGTTCAGTACTAAAGCCATATATTTAGGGACATATTGGAGCCATTTGTACTCCTGTTTCTTGAGGCTTTTCTCATACCACCTATGTGCAAACAGCGAGCCTTTGGAGGGAGGCGGGTTAATTAGGAAGTGTCTGTACAGTCGGTCTTACACCTCTCTTGACGCTGTTACTCCCAGCGTCTCATGTGAACTATCTCAGTCATTGGCCCTCAGGGTCCTGCAAGATCGTGAACCTCACCTGTTCCGTCTTCCAGTTGCTAGTACATCACTAAGGGGAGAGCCTTGACACAACAGTGAGTAGGAAACACTGCTTCTGTCTCAATCTGGTCTCAGTCTTCACTGGGTCTTATACATTTATGCACCCCTCCAAGTGGTACAGCCAAAGAGCAAGCTTAATTTTTCAGAATTAAAAAAAAAAAGGAGAAAAGAAAGCTTAAAAACATCTCCCTGTCTGTTGTGTTATTTGTGTTACTCAAGCACAGCTCAGGCCACCGCCGGTGCACTTCTGTCCCTGTAACTTGTGATGATGGACTGCAAAGGATGAATTTACCCGACAAGCTCACAGGGTCCCCGTGTTTTTGTAGTGAGTGGAAGCCATACAGCAGAAAGGCAAGTGTAGAAATGTATGTATGGAAACTAACACAGCAGGGCAGAGCTTGTGGACCCAGAGACCGGGCGAGGGTCTGCTCTTATGCTTCCCCAGATCTGTGAAGACAGAGAGGCAGAGAACTGAGGCAATTACCCAAGTAATTCCAGGGGACATTCAGGGTTGATTTTCAGAGGTTGGGAAACAAACTTTGACAGAGTGAGTCATTCCAATGAGCATCTTGGAGAACTTAACCTCACTGGCCACCACCACGCATAGGAGGAGAAGTGAGGCTCGCCACACTAGTGAGTTTCCTGGCTTTCTAATGTACCTCTGTTTTGGAAGTTGTCACAGAGGAAACCAGTGACATAATGATTCAGTGAAATGGAGACTTAAATACGGAGAGAAAGTAACTAGATAAGAGGAGAGGGGGAAGGACAGGTAAAGGTCTTTGGAAATGAAGAACGGTTCTTCTACCTTTGCATAGGGGGGTATGGCTAGCAGTCTAAGAGACAGAGGAGAAATGCCATTCTGTTATCCTCTGCTATCTCTGCATTCAATCTGGTACATTTGGGTATTAAAAAATTATTATTTTTGAGTGTGTGTCATGTGTAGAAGTCAGGGAACAACTTTGTGAAGTCAGCTCTGTTCCATCTTTACATGGGTCCTGGGAACCGAGTACAGGTTTTCAGATCTTTGTAACAAATGCCTTTACCCACTGAGCCATATTGCTGGCCTCAGAATTTTTCTTTTTTTTAAAAGAGACTACATTTTAGAGCAGTTTTTGGTTTTTAGAAAAGTAGAATGGGAAGTACAGAATCCCCACCCATCCACTGTTCCCACTCATAATATCCACTGAAACACCCCCCTTCGCATGTTTGAACACTTGGTGCCTAGCTAGCAGCACTGTTTTGGGAGCTTCTGGAACCTTTAGGAGGTGGGGCCTAGCTGGAGGGGAGGCAGGCCTTGTGGGTTATAGCCTGACCCCAGTTTGGGCCTGTGCTTCCTACTTCTTGGTTGACCATGATGAGAGAAACCAGCCTTATGCTCCTCATGGGCAAAAGCTAGCCCTGCTACCAAGCCTTCTCTGTCATTATGAATTTTACACTCTAAGTTGTTTGTGTTGCAGAAATAAGAAGAGAAACTAATTCCTGCCACCATCAACGTCCCCTAACAGAATGGCACAGCTGTTAATCAGTCTAAACTGATATGTCACTGTTACTCAAAGTCCATAGCTGACCCTGGAGTTTGCTTTTGGTGTTACACATGCTATGGGTTTGGCAAATGTGTAATGACATATGTTCACTGTGATACTGTCATACTGAATTGGCTCCACCTCCCTAATACACTTCTGTGTTCCACCTATACATCCTTATTTCTTGACAACCAGCTCTGGATTTAATAGACAAGCCCAGTATCAATAGGAAACAAAGGCTTTATTAACAATGTTTTCCATTTCTCTCTTTCTCTCTCTCCCTCCCTCCTCTCTTTTTTCTTTGTTTTTTGAGACAAGATTTCTCTGTGTATACCTGGCTGTCCTGGACTCACTTTGTAGACCAGACTAGCCTCGAACTCACAGAGATCCACCTGCCTCTGCCTCCCTAGTGCTGGGATTAAAGGCGTGCGCCACCATGCCTGGTTCCCTCCCTCCTCTTTACCCTGCCTTTATCCTCTGTAGCAGGGGATGCACCCAGGGCCTCACACATGCCTAGAAAGTGCTCCACCAATGACTATATCTTCAATCCTCATTCTTCTCTTTCTGAAGTATACCTAGTTCTGTGGAAAGCCTGGTGATTGCTAAGGAAGCCCTGGGCTCATCAGCATGGGCTGATGAGCAAAGGAAGAAAGAAGAGCAAACAACCAGGTGGGTGGTATTTACAGGTGGAGCCTTTGGGAGATGACTGGGTCTTGAGGATAGAACTCTCATAATTGGCATTAGTGCCCTTAGAGGCGAGACCACTGAAAGTGAGATATTTCCTGCCATCTGAAGATGTAGCAAGAAGTCAACAACGTACAACATGGAAGAGGACCCTTGCCAGACCTGGTCATCATGGCACTGTGATCATGGGCTTACCAGACTCCATAACTGTAGGAAATAAATGTCTATTGTTTATAAGTCACCTTATTTATGTCCCAATTGGAGCAAGATACCAGATACATAGAGAGCATATGGATTTTGACAAGAGGGGACTTGGTCTGTTCTTCCACCTTACTAGCCCCGAGGCTGAAAGTATTTAAGATCTTGGAAGAGTGTCTTAATATCTCTGAGTTGCAGCTTCCTTATCTACAAAGTAGGACAAAGTTCTTGTTATCGTAGGAATACAGGAGTCCTTGAGAAAGGGTAGCATATATTTTCTCTTTGTCTGGGTCAATAGGAGGGAATAAAACTGATGTGTGAACACCTTAAATTTAAAATATAGGCAGATTCAATGTAAATTAATTAATTCAGGCCTATTCCAGAAAGTGAGGCTCTTAGCACAATAGGGCACAGTAGGGTATTGCCAGGGACCAAAGAACTGAGCCCCCATCAATCTGAACACTCTTCCACTTTCTATGGCAAAGAGAAGTTACCATATCTACATCAGCATGCCAGTAACAGTTGTCCATTAGGCAAACCTACCTTACTCCCAGTATTGCTGGGTGGGTTTCTTTAAAGCAGTGCATTCTTTCTTCAGAATTAAGAGCTAGTTGCTGACTTAAGAGTGCAGAGGCATATGGGGGCCTGGCAGGATCCCTCGGCACAGAGTGCTGTGCATATCCTGTAACTCTGTCTCAGAAGTCTTTACAGGCCTTGTACAGTTTATGCCTCCCTTTGGTTCTACCATGTGCCTTGTACCTTGCACAGGCAACCCCTGAGAGTTAATTGTGCCTCATTATTTCAGCAGGGTTCGGGAGGAAGATGACTCCCAGCTGCAGCCAGCCGTTCAGTGACACTTTGCTGTTCCTCTCTCGGATGCCCCTTTACAAACCTCTCCTGCTAGCAGCCCAGGGACACCTTTGCCCCCACCTCCCCAACTCCTGTGCAATAGCATTTAACCGTCTGCCTTTCAAGGACTCAACCCCTGAACAGCCAACAGTTGCTACACAAACCGGCTCAGCTCTTAGATTGGGAGTCAGCCATGGGAGTTCAGCCTCATTGGGTTGACCTCTTCTTACTCTCTGTCCAGATGTGTTTACAGACAATCTGGCTGGATTCTCTCACATGTGGGAATACCTAGGGATGGATTTGTGAAGAGCACAGACATTTTCTCTGTCACCAACAGGCTGCTCTGGGCAGGTATGCTGCTAATGTCGGGCAGCAGATGCACACCTGTTTGCTGTACTACACGTTGCCTCCTCTCCTTTTTGAGACACAGAAAAGTGAAAATGAAGCCCCATGGAACAATTCTTGGTGTTCTCTGTCTTTGCACGTCATGCCATTGAGATTTTCAGATGGGATGAAGAAGGGGGAGGACCAGGTCATAATGAGAATGTGGACTCCAAGGTGTATCTTAACCCAAGTTCACTGCAAGTGTTGGTACAATTTAAAATAACAGAATCCTCTCATGTAACTCTTTTTAGGCAGGGAATTGGATCCCCCTCAAGTTAATCCTTTACCATCAACAAAAGGGCTGAAAGTACAGGCGCAGAGCACTCAGCTCGCTTCCATCTGGCACGACCATGTGAACACTTCGGTTGGTTTGCTTTTTTAATGAAGTGATTTTTAATGAAGCAAGCTGTGAATTTAATAGATACCTTAAAACAGCTTCTTTGTAGCTAAGCGTTAAGTAACAGAAACAACTGCCAAATTAGCCACCCAAACCAAGAGGAAATCACAAGGCAAATTGCCTGCAGGATCCAGGGTTGCTGAGGCTTCTGGCCATCAGACCTGCCATCTGAATGGCTGGCAGAGTCAGGGTGGTGCCACAAGGCCACATTGAAGCAGATGGCCTGATGGAATACCTTTAAGTGGCCTTGTCAAAGGTCAGGGGAATGTGTGACTAGCAACAAGTATACAAGGGCAAGGCATATAGCTACCGTTATTCTCGCTGCTGTCCGTGCAAGGATAATCTTCTAGAGGACATTTTACCATGTGGTTATAGATCAGCCTCCCCAGCCTGATTGGGATCAAGAGGGAGGAAACCACTGGGTTCATCTAGAAGCCTCTCAGAGAACAATGCTGGTAGAAAGACATGTCTAGACAACACCCGCAAAGGTGGAAGAAATCATCCAATCTCAGTGAACAGCAGGCAGGCAATGCAAGCCAGTGAGAGGGCTGAGTAGGTGGAGGAACAGGCAAGCTGGGGACCTGGAAAGTGTGGGTTCCTCCTGTTGTCATTCAAGCTCTTCAGTGAAAAATAAAGTTATCAGTCCAATGAAGCTCAAGTATCACATGGTCTGCCTGTGGTCTACAGAGCTCACTCCCTGGGCTGCACTCACAGACTTGGATGGAGAGAGAAACTTGCTGGTGCCCCAAAGCAGCACAATTCACCTCAGAATTTCCTCAAATCAGCTTAAACCCCTTATGGTGTTATTCCCCAATTAGCCTGTTGCCACAAGGGATTGCTGATGGATACTCTAAAGCAAAACTCTTGTTTTTAAATGGATGAATATTAAAAATGAAAGCAAAAAATTTAAGAAATCAGCACTGTTTCTCCCTAAGTCTGACATATATGAATAATTGTACATATTCACATATGTATGCAAAATTAATATAGTAATATATAAGAAATTAACACACACAGGTATTAAATATTTATTCAAAGATTTCCTTATTTTTATCTATGTGTATGGGTATGGGTACTTATTTATGTGTATATGCATGCATGGTGTGTATGATGTATGTTGTGCCCATTGAGGCCAGAAGAGAGTGTGAGATAATTTGAAACTAGAGTTTTATAGACAGTTGTAAGATGGCACATGAATGGTGAGAATTGAGTCCTGGGCCTCTGGAAGAGGACTTCTGTTAGCTGCTGAACCATTTCTCCCGCTCCACATACTAAACAGCAAGTGGCAAGGTATACAGTGGTTTCTTCGTGTGTAGCTCTCCCTGCTCTGTAGGTAGTTTCTCCCTGTTGGGCACTGAATCCAGGGCACACTTTAAAACCATATTCCTATAATATCTTAAAAGAAAAAGAGAGTCATAAGTAAAAAAAAAAATTGATAAAAAATTCTTAATCCTCATTCCCCTAGTTTTACATTCTTGTATTGTAAGTAGCTGATATGTGTGCCAAATATTCTCAGTTTCAATTTAGCTAAACCTCTGACTCACAGGGAACAGCTTTTTAAACTGTTCCTACAATTCTTATCAGTTAGATAGGCCTGTTTAAAGGAAATAGGAATATGGAAATCTAACCATGCCCTCTCTAAAAAATCATACCTCTCTGAGGAAGACCAGACTCAGAAAAAAAATTTTTTTTAACCACATTTTCACCATCTCTTGCTGTTGCATTTCAACCACTGCATTGTTGAGCTGATCTCTAACTTCATGAGTTTTCTGGGCAAAAGTAGCTATTTCACATGCACAGTGTGTGTGCGCGTGTGTGTGTGCGTGTGTGTGCGTGTGCGAGCGCATGTGTATTATCAGCTTGCTGTATCTTACTCTTTGTTAAAAAAGAATAATTTCGGACTTCACCTTATCCATAGAACTGAGGAAAACTAAAGAGGAGCTGGAAGGAGATCGCAAACCTCCCAGGCTAGTCATCCAGTGGTTAGTGACTATTTACTCACTAGTTTCTAGTGTGCCGTTTTTCTTGGGGGGCTATTCATCTCACAAACTGCTTCTGGGTACATTTTCATCATCAGCAGCAGCGTACTCACGGCAGCTTGCTGAGGCCATGCTGGTTGTGCAGGTGTGAAGTGCGCGTGCTCATCCTGCCCCTTCTTTACTCTCATAGTTTTTATGTTTTCCTTTATTTCCAGCCATGCACAATCGGACACAGATCTCATGAGACTGCATTAGCTGGACCTTGGGAGGTATTTATCCACACCTGACTAAATGAGGCGGCTGCTAGCTTTGTGCATCTCATGGGTTGGAACTAACTTTTGTTGTACTGGCTTGCTTTGTAGCAGGAAAATATTTAGAACATAATGTCTGCGATGTGGGCAGGTAGCAGTTAGGTAAGAGGGTGAGATTCAGCATGTTCATTTAAAGTGTGGTTTGTTTATTGTGTTGGAGAGCAAACCCAGAGTCTCCCACATGCTAAGCAAGTGCTCTCCCAGTGGGCATTATCTAACCCCACAATGTATCTTTTTTTTTTTTTTTTTTTGGTTTTTCAAGACAAGGTTTCTCTGTGTAGCCCTGGCTGTCCTGGACTCACTTTGTAGACCAGGCTGGCCTTGAACTCGCAAAGATCCGCCTGCCTCTGCCTCCCAAGTGCTGGGATTAAAGGCGTGCGCCACCACCGCCCGGCTCACAATGTATCTTTTAAAAAATCATAAGGATTGGGGTTGGAGAGATGGCTCAGTGGTTAAGAGCACTGGCTGCTCTTACAGAGGACCAGGGTTCAATTCCCAGCATCCACATCCAGCTCACAACTGAGTGTGAACTCCTGTTCCAGGGGATCCAACACCCTCACACAGACATACATGCAGTCAAAACACCAATGCAAATTTAAAAGAAATCGTAAGGACATTTAGCTTTATAGAGACCAAAAGATGTCAGGGAGCACTCCTTGCCTTCCTTCTTCCTTAGTGAAGCAGAGAAACTGAGCAAGCCACACAGAAGGCCACACAGATGGTCAGTGGCAAACTGGGAGGGGGTGCCAAGTAAATAAAAACCATCTATGGGTTTGGCCATTATGAGCAGAAACTCTCCCTTTGAGGGAAAACATTCTGCAACACAGCCTGTGTGTACACAACAGTCTTGGGCTCTGAACCTAAAATGAATGACTAATAGCTGGCTGCAGGGTACAGAAAAGGTGAAAGGGACCACTTCTGGCACAGGGAGCAAAAGGCACTGAAGGGTTGTGAAGAGTGAAGGACCAAAGGGCTTCCCAAAAGTGCAAATCTCAGATGCTGAAGTAACTGCAGCTGGTCTTAGCGTCTCCTTGATGACAAATAAAATTTATAAATGACTTCTAAAACTGCTTTCTCTAGCAACAAGAGCTGTTATTGGCACATTGATTTTAAAATTAAATGCTATAGAATGTTCTTGCTTTAATGAGAAGGCAAATCCAAGTGGTAAACAAAGTAATGATTAAAGCAATTAAGAGGATAAAAATGAGAACTAATGCAACAGTCATCCTAATCCTTTGCCCAAACAGGCAGCTTTGGCTGGCGTACTGAGAAGATGCCTGCTCATCTCCACATGAAATCATGCATTGGCCACTGTGACTATCCTGCCCTTTGGAAAGACTGGGAAAAGTCACTTGTTAAAACAAAACAAAACAAAACAAAACCTTGCCTGCACCTGGTTCTCATTTGTTCTCCGGCTGAGAAACCAAAGGCAACTTTTTATTGCTTGTGTTCAAACAGCAAGTTCACTTCACCATGGGATGATCAAACGGTCAGCCTCCCCCAGTCTGAGAGAGTTTGCCTTTCACCTTCAACTTGTTCAATCATCATTAACTCTGAAAATTGTCACATTCCATTTGTGCAATGAAAATGTCACCGCTGGTGACCGTCTGGGTGAAAGTTTTTGTAGGTGAGGCCCTAAATCTTGTAGAGCACCTCCCACATTCTCAAGGTCATTTGCCTCGTTTCCTTGTCTAATGACAGCTGCCCACCATCCTGCCAGTCAGTCCAGGACCCACGTGACTTTGAAAAGCCTTCTGTACCTGCCACACTCTCCAAGATGGGGGAAGGATTACCGTGTGCTATTAAAAACTACAGTATGAGTGTGTGAACACGCATCAACAGCCCTTCCCTCTTTGGGATATCAGCAAAGAAGACCAGTGGGAAGGATCCATTTAAAAGCCTGATTTCCTCACCCAAGGAAGCCAGCTTCCCGGAAGAGTCTCCAGTGGCAAACTGGAGAGTTTCCAAGAGTTTCTGGAAAGGAGAAATGGACCTCTTTTTCCTTTTGCTATTGGACTTGGGACATGTTCATGTCCTCTGTTTATTATTTCATGGTATCTGTCACTCTACAGGGGGACCTGACCATGATGGGGTCCTGAGACCCTGGTACAGGGCTAGATCCTGACAGGCAATCTACAAATATGAATTTCTGAAGGTGGCTGTCAGGTGGCAAGATGACCACACGGAGGTCACTGGATGCAGCCTTCACAAAAGCAGTCTGCTGGGGAAAGCAAAATAAATGTCGCACTGCTTGGGAAATCAGTCACAGATCACACCTAGCTCTAGTTATGAGACCCTGTTAAAGTCTCAAGGCCAAAACCATGAGAACGCATACACAGAGCTATTTCAGCCTCAGCATCTACTACATGGTCTCCAGGAAGGGCCTTTTGATTTCACGTTCTAGTTCTGATTGCAGTTTCCCTGGGGTAGCCTTGACACAGTAACACGATTCTCAGCATATCTGTACTACAGACACAGTACTTTGGCCCCTCTCAGCACTCTCTGCCTCGTAATGTATTAAAATATTTATTGTTGCCAGTACTGGGGCTTTAATTGACTAGTAGGATTCAGAGGTAGGAGAGAGGGCAGAAATACCCTAATAACCACCCTCCTAAAATTATTCTAAGACCAGCCCAGTCCCTGGGTCTCAAGGAAAATCCTGTGCATCTTAAAACATGAAGGAGAATGTCCTGCTATTTTGGCGACTGAACTGACAACATCACCTTTAACAAAAAGAAATTCCAGTGCGAGGGAATTCACTGAAACCCGTCAGAAAGACTTTTGCTCATTCAAACATTTTCATGTTTCCCGATTGTGTTTTATTCCCAGTGATCACCTTAACCCTTACAGTAGTTCCAAGAGGTGAGCTGACTCACCCTGGTCACAGAACTCAGGGAAGTCTGGGTCTAACCCACTGTGCTACACGGCTATCCTTCCTCAAGAAGACCTCTAGGATGTACAACCCAAATGTCCCTTTATGTGTTGCTTCAAATTTGGCAGATAGTATATGGAGAGGGGTTTGATATGTTCTGTCTCATAGGAATTAACAAACAGAGGTCATGTCTCTAAACTTCCCCTTTCTCTTTACAGTGAATAATTCTCTCTCGTTTCCACCCTTGTGGAAGTCACTCCCGAGTGACACGGTAAGCTATCCCTCTTGGTGTCTGCCCCCCCCCATAGCCTCTTCCTCTATTTCCTTCTCTCTCAGAGCTGTTGCTGAGCTTCAGAGAAGCTCTGCAGAACTTTTGACTGGGCACAGAAGCAGACATCATTTACTCATCACATCTAAGTTCTCAGGATGTGCTCCACTTACTGACCTCCACTAACGGCCTGGGTTTGCGCTCCACTGCAAACCTGAAGTGGCAGAGTTCACAGTAGCTGGTATTTGAGGATGACAGCCAGTGCTCCAGGCAGCTCCGATGGATTGTCCCCAAGGTCCCAGTACATTCACATGGAGAGAGCAGGTCCTCTTGGCTGCTGCCCTCATGGCAGATCCTGCACATTGGCCGGTCATTGAAGGGGCTGCAAGAGAAGGAGGGGTACCTGCTGGTCACTGGGTGGCAACTCACTGCCCTGAGGGTGGCCCTTGATCTGCATCATTTGGGCCATCCCCAGTGGTAGCTGTTTAGAATACAAACTGCTTTAAGCTCTTTTCCTTATAGATGTATGTGTGCCTGGATATATTCCTCTGGTGTCTGTTTGTGTGTGGTGACAGAAGCCATTATGTCTTAATGACTTAACCTGTTAATTTGCTGAATATAGACAAATAATGATGTACTAATTATCACTTTCCTTCTTTCATTTGTTGAAAAACTTTTAGGTATGAATATTACCTTTTACATGGTTACCTAGTGATGTGGTTTGAATTGGAGTGGTAAGATTTATAATTGTTTTATTATTGCTTGTTTTGAAAAATAAATCTTGCATATTCAAAGTGAAGAAAGATTTGGTATCCCTGTGAGTTGATAGGTTTAAATATGTCAATGTGTCTTAATAATTTACAGGTTTCTCGCATGTGTATGGGCACATGTATATATAGGCACACATTCACATGTGTGTACGCTAGGGGCCAGAAGTTGACGCTGGGTGCCATCATGGATATAGCTTTTCATCTTATATTAAGGCAGGGTCTCTTGAACTCAGATCTAGCAAATAGATGACTAGTCTAGTCAGCCACTCTGTTTTGGAGATTCCCCTGAGCTAGCAGCCAACATTTGCTTGCCTTTGACGGGGACACTATAGATCCAAACTCTGGTCCTCAGGCTTGTGTGACAAGTATTTTATCCACAGAGCCAGCTCCAAGCCCACTTCTTTCCTTTCCATATTCTCCAGCCCCATAATTTTGTCTTGAACACAGAAGAAATTCAGGCAAACTACCAATCAAAAAAATAAAATTATGGGCTAAGAGATGGCGCCATAGTTAAGTGCACTTGTTCTTGCAGAAGACATGGGCTCAGCTTCCAGAACCACATGGTGCCTCACAATTCCCTGCAACTCCAGTTCCAGGGGATTCAACATCCTCCTTTGACCTCTGCAGCCACCAGCCACACATGTGGTACACATACACAAACATACATGCAGACAAACCACTCACATATACAATAAAATAATTCTATGAAAATCATTCATCTCTCTTCAGAATAAATTCTTTTAAAAAGCCATTTAGATTTTATTTTTTGATATAACACTCACAAAATATGTGTGAGTGTTTTGCCTGCATGTATGTATGTGCACCACATGCATGCCTGGTCCCCACAGAAGTCAAAAGAGGGCACTGGATCCATGGAGCTGGAGTTATAGATAGTTCTGAGCCACCGTGAGGTTGCTGGAAAGTGAACCTGGGTCCTCTGTGAGAGCAATGAGTGTTTTTAACAGCTGAGTCATCTCCCCAGCCCCAAGAACAAATTCTTTTGAAAAGACATCAATTGTAGTTTCTAGACAAAGGGCATATTTTGAGTCAGATGAAGGTATATGCAAGGTTCCTTTCATTTCTCTCTTCAATAGAAGAATTCTCTCAACTCCAGGAGAGTGAAAGCAGAGAAGGAAACTGGTAACTGACTCTGAAGCTGAAGACTGAACCGGGCACAAGGCTGAGGTGTGTATGGCCCTTTGAGCTTGTGGAAGATGCTCTCTGGGATGCTGAAGACACTGAGAGCAAGTGGTAAGTATGTCCTGCTGAGGTGGTCTCTGTCTGGAGTTCTGTATTCAAGTGTGGAAAGGCCACTCCCTCACATGTCTTGAAAAGAGCATGACACAATTAATGGTTCCCAGCTCTGCAATCTGGCTGCCAGGGCACAAATGCAAGCTCTGGGGCTTGTCAGCTAGCTATAAGCAAGTAACTTCATCTCCCCATATTTCAGTCTCCTGGTCTCTAAAAGTGGGCTTAAAAGTGGAACCTTTCTATATTGTGACTGTGAGGATGTGAGAAAAGTTAGCCTAGAGCAGACTTATACCTAGAGGACCAGCAAACAGACAAACCTATCTAGTGCTACCTAATGTCACTTGCAGAATGACCCAGGCTGAGGAAAATCAAGTAGCACAACCCTCATCATGAAACTCCAACTTAAGATGGCCTCCTTTTTCAATGGGAGGGGTGCATTCCCTGTATGAATGACATTTTAAGAGAACGTTGTCATTGTGGGCGACAATCCAGCCTCCTTTCACACTTTCTGCTTTCCTTCTCCCAAGTTCTCCAGAGATGATGTTAACCTAGGTCCATGCCCCATTACTTTTTTTTTTTTTTTTGGTTTTTTGAGACAAGGTTTCCCTGTGTAATAGCCCTGTCTGTCCTGGATCTCTGTAGATCAGGCTGGCCTCAAACTCAGAGATCTGCCTGCCTCTGCCTCCCAAGTGCTGGGATTAAAGGTGTGTGCCACTATGCCCGGCTGCCCCATTACTTGTTAATGCTATCTCTGCTCCAAATGGAGACAGCCACAGAAACACTGCTGATCCCCAAGGGCTCTTCTGGGAATGATTCTAAGAATGAATGAAAACTAGAGGTGGGCAGGATTGTCTTTTCACTTGCCCAAGAGACCCATCTATACTCTGGAGAGAGGAATGTGAGAAGAAAGGTGACAGTTGGCTTTTGTCTCTTGGTCTTCTTTGTTTACATTGAGTCATAAGCAGAAAAAAATTGCAGCCTTTTGGTGTGCAGTGCTGTGTGGCCTAGGAGTAGGTGAAAGAGAGACACACAACACACACACACACACACACACACACACACACACACACACACACA
>CAJQZJ010004801.1:3361990-3376633 GCA_907164525.1 Lophiomys imhausi
ACTTCCCTCCCTCCCCATTTCCTTCCCTTTCCCTTCCTACTTCCCTCTCTCCCCATTTCCTTCCTATTAACACTTCATAGCAAATTCCAGAAGTCATGTCATCTTATTTCTATGTCCTTTAGGATGTTCCTAAAAATATGAGCATTTCTTATTTCAGCCCAAAGTAATTATGTCTAACAAACTTTATAATAAATTTGCTATTATGAGCTGGGCAGTGGTGGTGCATGCCTTTAATCCCAGCACTCGGGAGGCAGAGGCAGGCAGATCTCTGAGTTTGAGGTCAGCCTGGTCTACAGAGAAAGTTCCAAGATGGCTAGGGCTTTTATACAGAGAAACACTATGTCAAAATACAATACAATACAAACAAAAACCAATAAATAAATAAATTTGTTATTTTGAAATATCTATGCCATATTCAAATTTGTCCAACTGCCTTGAAAAAAATATCCCTTTACGACAGGTTTTTTTTAAAACCATTCAAACAAATTGTACAAATCACATTTACATTTATATATTGAGCCTTTTTACCTTATGTATAGTCCTCCTTTTCTCTCCATGCCTTCTTCCCTCATCTTTAATTTTAAAATAGCATTTATTTATTTATTTGTTTGTTTGTTTATTTGTGTGTCTGTGTATTTGCCATGGCAAGTATGTGGAAGTTGGAGGATAACTTGCAAAAGACCATTTTTTCCTTTCATCATATGGGTCCTGAAGACTGAACTCAGATAGTCAACCTTGGTGGCAAGCACCTTCTCCCTCTGAGTCATGTTACTGGCCCTTTCCTGAAAGCTTATATATGTTGTCTTTAAAGCCCTATCTCAACTTACACTTTCTTTATTCCTTCTTTGTCTTGTGGTATCTTCAACTTGTTCTAGCACCTTTATTTTATTCGCTAGTTTCAGGTTCACCTCTCCATTGATAAGAGCTCACAGATCATATTCTGTAGTTTGTGGTAAATCACACTAGGAGTCCAACTTTTAGTGGGTTGCTGAAAGTTCCCAGTTTTGACATTTTTAAAGGTGTGTACCTGAATTATTTCATTTGTGCATGATAGAAATACTTGTTTTTTTTTTGCCATTATACTTCCCCTTTCTGTTTAGTAGTTGGAATTCTTTTGCAACAAAGAACTTTTCTTCATCAACTAATGCAACATAATTATCCAGAATTGCAATTTATACACAAAAGGCAGGATTCTTGGTCAACTCTTTCTTGACTGTCAATCTTCAGAGTGAGGAATTGGTGTCTTCCTATAGAAATTGGTTAAATCCTATGGTAACCCAGTCATTTTGTTTTTTCTGTTATTCTTAAAGGGCTCATTTGTCTCTAGTGAAACAAAGAATTGGATCATTACAGAATTACAAGCTCTTCTTTTTGAATGTAGAAAACTAGCTGGGGAGTCGGCTCAGCAAGTCTGATAACCTTGAACACATGTAAAAGCCAGTGTGTCTGAATCCCCAGCACTCCTACTGCAAGGAGGAAGGCAGAGGCAGGAGAGTCCCCCAGAAACTCTTAGGCCAGCTACTGTGGAGCATGTAACACAACAGTAAACAAGGCTGCCTCAAACAAGGTGGCAGACAAGAACCAACACCCAGGGTTGCCTTCTGACCTCTATACAAATGCCAGGGCACACACATGCCTTCATACACACACATGAACATACGAACAAACATTTAAATGAGCAGAACCAGACCTGTGACTTCAAGGATGCAAAACAAACTAGGGGCCTGGTCTTCCCATATCATAGCACTCCAGATCAGAGGGCTGGGCATGGTTTCCTTCACCTGCTTTGCTATCCAAGACTATTTTCTTGTGATTGGTGCTGTCGTCTCTCAGGTCCCATACTCTTTGTATACAGAGTTTACTTATTCCTCAGGGTTAGTGAGAACAACTCTAAATCAGCTTTTTTGTTGCTTGCTGCTCTATACGCCTTTGGTGTCTCTTGTCTCCTGAAGGCTTCCAATCTCATGTTATTTATTAGCTACCCCTGTGAGCTCAGCAAGCCCATGGATAGCACTGGCAGAGGGAGGGCTGGAGTGTTCAGACTTTGTAGTTCTGCCCAGTGAGGCTTACAGGTGGCCATGTCCTGCCCAGTGCCACACTGTTAATCCATTAACATGCTGAGCAAGCTTCCACCTGGGGAAATTTCTGTGCATGTATGAGAAATATTTCCCCCTTCTTCTAATAAGGGTGAAAATGTATAGACACTTCATAGGCAGCTCCCACGGAGGCACCCATAAGTCGTTCAAAACAACAATGGACAAATGTCTCTAAGACAGGAAGGAACCCAGGGTCTTTCTCTTCTGTTCTCTCAGAGCAGGGACTTTTTTTTTTTTTTAATCTACTGTCTCCTTGTTTTACTGACAGGCATATGCCAGTTAGACATTAAGACAGAGTGATAATGGGAAGACAATATGCTGGCTCTGTCCACACAGTTCAAGAAGCACTCATAAACAACATGAATTTTGGGAAACTGAGACACTCAAGTGCCCATCTACATTTCCAGTTAGTGTGAACGGAGTGAAGTCTAGCAGAGCAGTGACAGGAGGAATGACAAGGGTGGAATCAGGAAACCCCACATGGCCCCTAAACACCACTGTGAGCACTGCTGTGGTATCTGGAAGGGATACATCGGCAGATATGTTTGAGGCAGGATGGAGGAGGGATTTCTTAGCTTCACTGGGACTTACTGAGAGTTGTTGAACCAAGTAGAGGCAGGACATATCTTGCCTCTGTAAGTGAAGGCCTTGCACATGTTATGAAAAGGCCAGTATGTTCGGAAGTAAAAGAGAAGTGTAAACTTCAAACATACTAACAAAAGCAGTTGGCTGCTGCTGTCTAGTGAGCGGTTCTGATTGGAGAGTGGTGCTGGATATTTCAGTATTTGGATCTCCAACTCCTGACTTTGTTACTAATGAAAACCAAGCCACATCATACATGTGGACCTTCTATAAGTCTGTGCTTATGCTAACATTAACCATAATCTCATACGTGTTGCAGATTTAACTACCATTTTAGGGAGTAACTGAAGCAGAATCAAGCATAATCCCTAGTGCAACATTCCAGTATGGGCACATGGGGAGAAAGCAGGCGTCCAAGGTTAGGAAGCTGGCACAGTCAACTCGACTAGCATAGAACCCAGAAAGCATCATCTGCATGAGTAAGAAGGGTTACCCACCTACTCCCTTTTCTTTCATATTTTGGACAGGATCTTACTATGTAGCCCAGGATGGCTTTGAACTCATGACCCTTCTTCCTTAGCTTCCAGAGTGTTGGAACTACAGGTATGTGCCACCACACCTAGGTACAATTTCCCTTTTTGAATCAGCCAGAAAATGTTACCTACTACAATGATTTGATATGTGAGTCTTCAAATTAGATACTTTGGGTTTGAATCCCTCTGCTGTTCCGTTTATCAGTTATCTCTCTGTAAGCTGTGGACAAAATAGCGGCCATCATGTCTGTTTAAAGATGAAGTGAAATAACATATATCAAGTACCAAGCACAGAGTTTGGAACAACAGCCAACACTGCTGGCTGTGACTGCTGTAAAAGGGTTACCTAACCTCAAATATCTCCAGGGAATTCACTTGTCTTCAGTATTTCTGTTCAAGCCAACACACATGTCCTTTCTAATACTGACATTCATTAATGTGGAATGCAAAACAATAGTTTGAGAGGCAAAGTAGATAAACAGAAGAAATGTGGTTGGGAATGAGGCAAATGGGCTCAATTATTTAACTCCTTCATATAGCTAAGAAAAAGGAGAATGTCCTTGCCATGACTCTGCAGCTGTGCCATAGAGTATTTAAAGGGACTCACCTGAGTAGTCACAGGCTGAGTGGTTGCTCTTTTTAGAATTGGAATGGCCTTGCCACTAGATCTTGGGCCATGGAAGACCAGTCACACATGCCCAGGAAACATCTGGGTAAGACCAAATGCACACATTGAGGCATGCAAGAAATTTAAGGACACCGAGTGCTATTGGAAGGTGAGTTGTGCAGAGAATATCCCCTACAACACAGGCACTACCACAGCACAGAAAACTCTTTACCTTCGGTTATGCCTTAGGGATTAAATATGAGGCCCTGGAAAGAGCCAGATGGGCCACTACAGTGCTTGGCACTTTCTCACTGTCCTCCCTAAACTTGCAAAATACCTTGGTACCATTTTGACTTCAGAATGAGGTAGCTACTGTGGAGCACTCAGTGCAGATACAAAAGGAATGTGTGTCCTATTCTTTCCAGGGGAGGATATGTCTGCACTTTCCTGACAACAAAGGAAAAAGCCTGAAATTCATACATGTGCTTCCATCTATAGATCCTAGAATTTCTACAAGCCAGGCATACTCTCTTCACCTTGTTTACACAGTGCTTGTGCAGGCCTATGTGCATGTTTACAAGGTACACTAGGGAGGAATGTACAGCTTTAAGAAACAAAATAGGGGCCTTTGCAGCTCTTGGATCAGGGTCATAAGGAGACTAGATTACCCTTTATATTTCCTTTAATAAGTTCTACTTTCAAGATGACATAAAATATGTGATCAAAGGTAATCCACGGCAGTATGCATGCATGCAAGCAATCCTTGGTGGTTCTTCCATCTCTGTCTGTTCATAAACCAGACTCATTTCTTCAATTTACAAATGATGATCACTGTGGCAAATCCAATAACAGAATTTTCTGCTGTAAACACGATACTCTCCTCAGCATCTTTTTACAGCTTTTAAGTGGTTCTGATGTACATGGAACTAAAAGCTGGGAGAATTAAAAATTACACAAATAATGAAAATGAGTTCCTAGGTGAATTACCCATTACTGTGGTGGTTTTGGAATATTTTCATTAAAAAGAGAAAAAAGGTCATCTAAAGATGCTTCTGTATCTACAAATGGTTGTGAAGTCATTTTCTTTATTTCTTTCCAACTCCCATAAGCCTCTTTTATTAGTTGCAAGGAAAAAAGCTCCAATCTGCTTCAGTAAACTGTGTTTTTTTTTTTTTAAGTTACAGGAGCATCCACAGTTTCCTTACATGTACAATCTTCTTTAAGAGCAAGGCAGTGATTGGGAAGAAGGCACTAAAAGGCAAATTTCATGGGACTTCTCTCCACCTGATAGCCCCTTTCTACCTTATTTTTTTTTAAATTATATTAGGACCTATTGTTTTTTATAAGCTCCTAACATACAATGAGCACTTAAAGATATTTACTGACTTACCAAGTGAACAGAGGAATTCACTATCTTAAAAAATTTTGTTAAGCCATATAGTCACATGGGTGACACAGACTTCCTACTTAGAAATATGACTTTTCTGGCAATTTTGAAGCACTCTGGTTATTTATGGTTCAATTTTTTTATTTCTCTCTTGAACTTTGAATGACTTTTGTATTCATTTGCACACTGGAAATTAGTCGTTCTTATTTGTTCATTGAATAAAATGAGTAGGCATGCCATGAATTTAAACTCAACATAGTAATGGGTGGTATATATATATAATAAAGCATTCAAAATTTTATTCCCACTCACATGGTTTCTTTAAGTTGGCATGAAGAGAATTGTTTGAAAAAAAATTGGGAAGAGTGCAGAATTTGTGGCTTATGTCTGCAACATCAGCACTCTGGAGCCTGAGGACGGAATGTTGTGAGTTTGAAGACAATTTGAGATATACAGTAAAATTCTGCCTCAAAACCATGACCGACCGACCAACCAATCAACCGACCGACCAACCAACCAACGACCCAACCAACCAACCAACCAACCAAATACTAACTCACAGACCAAAGAATATGTAGATAATCAGAATATGTAGACGAAGAGCCACAACACTTAAGAGAGAAGGGATTCTTCATTTTCCCACCAACTCCGAGTACTCCTGTCATACAGAAAAGGAGCTGACATGCTAAATAAGATCATCTTCCCTACACAAGGCCTATGTCCTTGGTTTGCTGTTTGAGATGCAGTGTGAGCATGACAGGATAGTGTTCTATTTCCTAGATAGAAACTCATGGCTACCTTCTCTCACTGGGGACAGAATGGTAGGAGAGAGTTGGTACCCCAACTTCCATAATTGGAAATTCTATTTTGTTGTTGTTGGTTTTGTTATGTTTGTTTTTGTTGAGACAGGGTTTCTTTGTGTAGCCCTGGCTGTCCTGCACTCACTTTGTAGACCAGGCTGGTCTTGAACTCACAGAGATCCACCTGCCTCTGCCTCCTGAGTGCTGGGATTAAAGGCGTGCACCACCACCAGGTGGAAACACTATTTGTGATTGGGCTTTTGAGTTGGTTTTAGGATCCAACCACCACACAGCCCAGTCTTTTTTTGTTATTATACACTGCCTGCAAGTGGAGGGCCTGCATCCTGTTTCTGAATGGTGGGCTGTAGACACGGCAAGTTCACAAGAAACAGCAGCCGTTGTAAAGAAAGCAAAAGGTTAAGATGTGAAATCATCACCTGTAACTGTAGACTGGAAAAGACAGGCAGACAAAGGTAGCACAGCCCTGTGATGCATAATTTTACATGTTATCTTGACAGGGCCACAGGTGCCCGAATATTTGATCAAACATTATCCTGGATAGTTTATTTCTGGATAAGTTTAATGTTTAAGTTGGTAGACAGATCGCCACCCTTAGTATGGGAATTTAAAGGCTACAATAAATCAAAACCATGGGAGCTTCCCTGAGGAAGAGGGAATTCTTCCTTCCCACCTGCCTTCTAGGTGGACAGAAGCCATTTCCTGCTCTTGAGCACAAACTAAAACATTGGCTTTTTTTGTGGCTTCAGCCTGCTAGATTTCAGACTAAAATTATACCACTGGCTTCCTGGGGTACCAAAAGTTTTTCCAAGCATGAGTGATAGGTGTTTACACAGAGAAATAGTTTGGAGGTATGCATCCATAGTCTCAAGATGGTCCTGCATTCCCTTTTAGGATTCTACTTTTAGGACACAATGTTTGAGTCTTTTCTTTAAGAAACTTATTTTAAAAACATATTCAGAAATGCAAACAGAGTTATACATAATCAGCAGTACCTCTTTATACCCCGCAGTATTTCTTTCTTGTAGTATAATGGGACATAACTATCCAACAGTTGAGTAACAGTTAAATACAGTACCTCCATATCATGGATTATAAGTGGGGCCATTGGCATTACTTTATGATAAATGTTTAATGGTACTAGGAAATAAAATGTAAGAATATATAAGAGAAAATAGTATATGCAGTATTTATACTTAGACTTTCAAGTCTAATTTATCAAAGAGAGAAAGATGGTTTATCAGTGTGTGAACACTGACTCTCACTAAGCAGTAAGTGCTTCCTAGCTCACTTTTGTTGTTTATGCTTTGTATCTTTTAAAAATAAAATACATTTTTATTATACTTTAAAATATGGGTAAACAACCTCCCCCCCCTTTTTTTTTACAGGCCTTACAGGGGAAGCACATCAAACCACTTCCCAAGAAAACAACCAATAAATATAAAAACCAAATCATAGCAAAGTCAACCCAAACTCAGAAAGTATGCGCCTCCATCACAAGTAACCCACACACCAACCAAGGGTCTGCTTTTATTCCAGAGGCATGAAAAGACACTATACATCTCTTGGGAAGAAATTCAGGAAGCTCTCTCTGTGGCTACCTGCTCCAGAAAACAGCTGAGTTAGTGGGAAGATGCTGGGTTGGGCAAAGGCCTCTTGGCTTTTTACCGCTGACTGGCTTTGGGACCACCATCATGTCACTTACTGTCCCTCAGCTACAGGTCTTTTATCAAGGACACATGAAAACTAAATCAGCCTCTGAGCTATAGCAGGTATTGTTGGAAGAAAATGAAGTGGTGAACCCGCAAATTCCCTTCAGTACAAGGCACTGTAGCAATGTTAACAAGTGGTTATCAGTGGCCAGCACCAGGTTCATATTTATGTCCTCCAGTGGTCTCCTGCTCCTTGGTGGCAACCACAGATGCTGGTAGTGGAAGGATACTATGATCTAGACAGGATACTCTCTTTTTTTTCTCCTAGCACAAATACAATGTGCCTAAATTAGCATTTAGTTGACTTTTTTTCTTTTCAACCAGAAATATGTCAAATTAAATCAAAAATCCATATACTTAACAGGAGTCATATTCTTGTGAGAGGAGACAAATCTATAAACAGCAGCTTGCTGCAAAAGTCTGTGGAGCTTCTATAAGGTACCATTTATCATTCCTCTGTGGAATTCATACATCCAAATTGCCTGGCCAGCAGTTATATATTTAAATACGTGGTCTCATGTGAATTGGCGGGTCTCTGTTTCATAATGAGGAAACTAAAAGCAAAGGGATTTCGTAATTTTCTCAGCATCTAAAAGTTAGCAGAAGAACCTGATTAATTCTATTTCTGACCTGAATTTCTATGATGGCTACCATTACTATTATTCTCAGGTATGGATTAAATAACAACAGCCTTACTATTTTTTTTTCCTTGGGGGTGGGTGAAGGCAGGATGAAAAGGAGACAATGGGGCTGCATCCCCCCACCTCATTCACCAAGGTGAGCACAGTAGGTGATATCTTTAGTAATGACAAACACCCTACAAACACTCTTTCAGATTTCCTGGTCACACTGAGTAGGGTTGCAGGCTTAAGGAAAGCACATGTTCTTTTGAGAAGACTTGAATTTTGAAACAGGAAGAATCTTGGTATTTAACCCGTGGACAAGGAGGTGTGAAAGGTTGTGGGATGTCCTGATTAAATTCTATAATGTGTCCTGTTAGTGCCTATCAACAACATGACAGGCACCTTTGCTTCCCTCAGTATTTGGGAGGAGTGTAGAACATAATCCTGTTCTGCTGACCTGGCCCTCCAGAAATCTGTTTATTTAAGCTAGCAGTTCAGAAGCAGAGAAGCAAAATGAAACCACCCCACAAACACGAGGGACCTTCAAAGCAGACACTGGACCCTCTCCTAGTGTCCTCAAGGGTACCATGCACCCTGTGGATGCAGCATCTTACATCTGTTAATCATCAAAAGGTTTTTAAGGCATCAGAACTCATTCGTGTTCCATCTTCCTCAATGATTTAATTTCCCTGGCAGCACTTTAGAACTGTAGGCAAGAAAGTTCTCGGAGCTGTCCTACTGAATTACAGAAATTAGAATCTGGTATGAGGGAAATAACTTCACATGTGCATTACAATGAAGAAAATATAATATTTCCCCAGTATCTCAGGGGCCCAAACAAATAATTTCTCTTACTTCTTACGCATAGCAAAGAAACCCAAGTGATCTCTAGCTATTGAAATCAAACCTAGATTTCCAAATCTAGCATTGAAAACAGAGGAAGAAGTTGAAGGCTATTTCTCAGTGGGTAAAAGTATACCAGAAACATGACAGACAGCTGTTTTTCTTCCCTTTAAAAAACTGCCAGAGATATCTTTTTCCCGATACTGTGTAATAATTGCACACTTACAAGCTCTTGTTACTACAGTTTCACCAACAAAAGTAACTTAATTCTATGGCTAATTTCAACAGGTAATGCTCAGCTTAAGCACTATGATTATCGTTTATGACTTTGCAATTCCATCTACTTGGACACGTCTTCTGCACGGGAAAAGGTTACCATCAGCATGTCCCCTACATAATCCCTGCCTTTAAGCCCTTTCATTGGAATAGAAAGCTTCCTCATGTGGCATGAAGTGGCCATGGCTGACAAAAGGCCCAGGAGTGGTCTGGATAAGGGCACACTACTCCTTCTTCATGGTCCTCTCATCCCTGACCCTTCCTCTAAACGAGTGCTGGGTAAGCACCCTTCAGTCGGACTCCTTCGGGAGCATGGTGTAGAATAATGAAGCAGAGAACAATGGTTTCTTGGAAGAAATTTTGACTAGTACTTTTTGAAATAGTTGTAATTCTAATAGCAGAGAATCTTCTGAACTAAGAGTATGTGATCCCCAAATCTGAGATGTGACTAGAAAGATATCTGAACGCTATGGCTCCTTGTTATTTATCCAAGACAATTGTCTTCTATAAATCACCACAAACACTGAATTAGTGAACACTGAACCATTGCTCCTGGGGAAATATGGAGTTTGGTTCCTGGCCAGAGCATATTCACTTACTAATCAACATATAACATTGTTTTTTGAATGATTAAATGCTAGTTTACATACATTGGTGACTCATTAATATTGAGCTCATGGTCCAAGCACTGTAGGTCATGGCTGAATGAAGCTCATCTGTCAAACTTACCTTCTCCATAAAGTATTAGTTTTCCTGTATTCCAGGGCACTCAAGAGCACTTTATCCTTGGAGGAAAATTTAAAGAGTGTGATCACCAACCCAAAGCACAAATCTGTGAAAACTGTGGCGCTCAACAGACCACAAAAGGACACTTAAAAAATGTCTACTAAAGTGAAAACAGGAAGGCATAGCTTTCACTACCTTGTGTGACCCCAGGTGGACATGCAGATAAGGTGACGCAAGCTTTTTGCCACCCCATGTATGTCTGTAAAAGACTGTGAAATCACCTTGAGTATTGACTTGGGGTTATGGATACATTTTAGTGAGTAAGGGAATGTGCATATAGGGAAGCCTTGAATAATGAGGATTGAATGTGTAAATTCTACTTTTTATTCAATAGCATATCCTGTATTCTTTATCTTTTTTCCCCTAAAGCTTTCGGATTCTCTTTTTCTCTGATACCATCAGTTAATTTTTCATGCTAAATAGAAATATTTTTATTCTATGCAGCTTCCACAATTGCAGTGCAACTTTGTCTTACTGATTCATTTGAAGGAGAGTTGAGAACTTTGATTTTTAAAGTGAAGGAATAATGTGGTTGGTGGAAATATGGCATGGCAAGTTTACAGAACTCTATTTTCCTGTTTTAGAAATTAGGCAAGTTGTGTCTGATTTACGTGAATAAATAACAAGTTTATTTTATAAGCTATTACTGTTTTATAGCTTACGTTGGTTCATAATTTTATAGAATGACAAGACTGAAAGGGACATCACTAAGTATTCTAGGAGAGGTACTAAAAGGAATACCTGGGAAAAATGAGATCTCTGTTTCCTTTAACACTGTGTGCTAAACTACACTTCAGGAGCTTTCCGATACCAGGTAGGATTAGAAGGTTGATCGTATTTTTTAAAAAAAGTTGTCTTCCCTAAACCAGGAAGGTTTTGACACCATCCACCCAACAAAGAGGTAAATACATAAAAACAAACTCACAACAAAACAAGTGAGAGAATTCACACTTGTTTAGAAACAGCTTTCTGAATTGTGCTTAGGTTTTCAAGACCTAAGCCTAAATGCATGTTGTATGTGCTAATGGTGCCCTGAAGAGCAGAATACCAATAAGGCAAGACTGACTGGCACTTCCTCCAACACAGCACTGAAGTAAGGGTCTGGGGGAGTGATTGCTTACATTTGGCCCCAATCCCAGGAAACTGTATTCATTCATCAGTCATTTACTCAACGGTTCATAGGTGAGAGCATCAATGGACTGACTGTCTGGGGTACCTTGTCTTTGCCAGAGTGGCCATCAGATCCTTACCTCATCGCCACACGTTTCCATCCTAGATGGACACCAGCACTTGTCCTGTTGGAAGAAGGCTTGAAGGAGATGAGAGGTTTGTGCTGTAAGGGCGTGCACACAATGAGGGTATCATAGCTACTTGCAAATGCAGTTTGTCTCAGTGACTCCAGAAAGCCTGCACGGTGTGTCATTATTCCTGGTTATATAACTGTGGTGCTCCTGTGCTTCTGGGAGCCACAGTGCAGTCTTCCTGCCTAGCGCTTCATACCTAAAATTAACTTCATAACCCCATTACAGTTCTCTTAAAGACTGAATGGAAACCCTCGAGTATTTTGAGCTATTTAATCACATTGTGGTTTTAAAAAATGGTATCACAACACTGTTTCCACCCTTCCCGCATGGTTTAAGAAGCAATAAAAACCTTGAAAGCCCCAGTGTACTCACTGAGGCTTTTACTAATGACATCTTAACTCTTTAGGGGATCTGTTGTCGTTATTCCAGGCAGGACTTAACAAACCTTTAGTAAGCACTTTAAGTCCTGGAGACTGGGTGGTCTTTGTCACCTTACTTTACTGTGTCACAGCAGCACAGAAACAGCCACAAGCATCAAACAACTGAGGAGAGCTTTGTTTCAATAGTATGCAATTTGAGACACTGAGATTTAAATTTCACATGTCAGTTCATTTTAGTTTTGTAAAAAAAAAAAATTAGGAATATTAAAACTATTATCATAGTCTGAAAAAGCAAATATCGTCCTTGCCCAATAGGGATTCATCAACCAAAGGATAAAACAATAACACAGACATAAACTACAGAGAGATAACTATATACACTGCATGGTAAGATATGGCTTAGGAGCTATTTCTATTGACTGTTAAAATCTCTAAGGTTTATTGGTGGCAGTATTTTGTAAGGCATATCTTAGGCCATTTAAAGTCACTGGAGAGCATACATGAAGAAGGGACATCAGCAGAGCTGTCTATGAGAAAAATCCACATGATTATTGGCTCTCATTCTGACTTGGTGAGTGTCTTGGCATTTCCGCAGAAGCACTTACTATGGGCCAGACTCAAACACTGAGCAGCTTTCCCTCCCTACTCTACTAACAGCAGTTGGCAAGCTTTTCCTTTCCTGGGATTTACTTTAAGAAACTATGCTAAAATATAGTGGTGTCTTATATAAAACACTGGAAGAGGAGGAAGTATTAGAGGACATAAAAATAACAGTGTTCCCTAGACCTAGACGGTAAGTGTAGCTCCAGACACCTGACTTCTGTTTTCCCAGTTAACCCTGTAATGATTCTGGGACAGGAGTTTAAAAAATTGTTATTATTGTATTAGTGGGAATACAATCTATCGCACAGAGGGGTTAAGCTCACTGTCCATGGTCACTTAACAGAGTCTGAACCCAGGCACGAACCCTTGCTCTCAGTGGCTCATCATCCCACCTCCCAATACTGAGGGAAAGGTCTAACCAGCAAGGCTCTGCCTCTTCCTTGGTGTTCCTTTGCCAAACACTTTTACCATATCCATTCATCACAACATTTGCCTCCCCTCTCCCTCTGTAGGATCTAGTGGTCCATTTATTTCCCAGTCCGAACAGGAGTGTTCATATGAAAGCCAAACTGAATAGCAGGAGTGTGGGGCCTGGAACTCAGGAGACCTTGATTCCTGCTTAGATGAGAGATGACCCTGCTTAGATCACTTTACCTCTGGGGGATCTGATTTCTTCATGGACAAAACAACAGCTGTTCTCATGGACAAGATCAGACGACGGCTCCACACGTGTGGAAGCGTTTTATCATCTACAAGACTGGAATAGCAGTTGGTAGTTACTTTCATTACACAAAGCCTTCACTCTTGCCTCTTCCATTCTGACTGTATTCATTGTAAGCAGGCAATATATTTGACTATCGCAAAATTTTGTAGTGCTTTTCTTGGCTGATCCTTCTTTTCCCATTTCTCCTCTTTATTCACTGAGGAGACATGACCTCTTCCCCTTGTTATGACTCCTATCATTAGAGATGATACATGGACACACAATGGTTGCTAGAGCCAGCTTGTCCTATCCCCTCTAGTTCTTCCCAATTCCAATTCAGGGAAACTGCGCTGAAATTTGTGATGTTGGGAGCATTCATACCACAGAAATGGCAGGTTATACACATTACTTCCCCTTCATCCTCCCAACCAGAAAACTACTTTCTGCATATGTACAAGCACATATCTGAATTTAGAAGCAGAATATCAAAACATCACAAGTACCAGGGATGAGAGCATAAGGCGCCTGGGAAGTAGGTAGGGGGTTGGGGTATAGAGCTATGAGGGATGACCAGAAGGAGTTAGAGGTATTCTTGAGGAATGGGTCTTAAGCTGAGACAAAAAGAACAATAGGGGCTGCCAGCCAAGGGAAAGAGTTCCAGAACAAGGTAGAG
The DNA here is from genome assembly GCA_907164525.1 of Lophiomys imhausi. Lineage (NCBI taxonomy): Eukaryota > Metazoa > Chordata > Mammalia > Rodentia > Muridae > Lophiomys > Lophiomys imhausi. Next base: position 3,375,917 of record CAJQZJ010004801.1, read on the forward strand.
GAGAGGGTTAGAGTAACTGAAGGCAGGTCCTTACGGCTTTGGTGCAAAGTATTATGGAGAAGATAAGAATGAGGCCAAAGGGGCGAAGGATCCAATTTACCCTGAGGACTAGGATGGTCTATCAGTGGGCTTTCAGCAGGTATATGAAGGTTATAAGGATGGGCTCAGTGTCAGAGATGTGGCATTTACATTCTGGGTCTTCGCCAGGTGCGGTGGTGCACGCCTTTAATCCCAGCACTCGGGAGGCAGAGGCAGGCGGATCTCTGTGAGTTCGAGGCCAGCCTGGTCTACAAAGCAAGTCCAGGACAGTCAGAGCTGTTACACAGAGAAACCCTGTCTTGAAAAACAAAACAAAACACACATACACAAAATTTCTGGGTCTTTGAGCTGAGTGACTTCAGAAGCACATTTGCCTCAAGTGACAGCTGAGCCTCACTCAGAAAGCCACTTGCTGGGGTGGTCATGGAAGTGCAGATATAGAGCTCAGCACCACACTTGGCTCACAGGAGGTGTTCTGCAGGCATCTAAGTACAGGCCAGCTGGCCAGAAGCACAGCCACTCATCCTGTGGCTTGTCTGTAGTCCTTTGTACCTACCACATGCCTTGTCGGTGTTTCTCATACTCTTGGTGCCGGAGTCTTGACTAGCACTTCAAAACATAAAAATGAACTACACACACACACACACACACACACACACACACACACACACACACACA
>CAJQZJ010004801.1:3386633-3403357 GCA_907164525.1 Lophiomys imhausi
CACACACATACACACACATACACACACATACACACACATACAGACACACACATACACACATACACACACATACACACACTCACATACACACACTCACACACATACACACACTCACATACACACACTCACACACATACACACACATACACACACACTCACACACACACATACACACACACACACTCACACACACATACACACACATACACTCACACACACACACACTCACACACATACACACACACATATACACACACACACACACACACACTCACCATCATCACCACCACCACCTCTGGATGTGTGGTTCAGTGGTAGAGTGCTTGGGTAGCATGCATGAGGCTCTGGGGTTCAACCCCAAGCACCACAAAAATAATTAAGCTGGAGGAAGCATTCAGGACCCTCCATTGCTTTGTTTTTACTAAAATCACTTCTCTGGCTGTGAGTCTCAGAGTCTCAGGGACTGGAACTATCTAAGGCAAAATACTGCCCAGTAACTTGGCAGATGAAGGGACAGAGTAGATGAACTTGCTTTTAGTTGGGGTATCCCAGAAAGATAATTCTATATGTGAACTGACTTCAGAATAATTTATTTTCAACATATGTCAAAACATATCCAGTTTGCCCTTTGGAGTTGCAAATGCTGTTTGGCATTTCTTTTTCCTTTTCAATTTTAAAAATGGAAAATAGTGGTGGGGCCTGACCAGTGTTTTGGCAGGAAAAACAAGGACCCCATGATGATTTAGTTTCCTGAGTCTTCACAGGGCTCACTCCCCAGGCATATGCAATTGGCACTAGATTAGCTGCCGACATTTATTGACAAAGGAATTAATCTTCACCAATGATGTTTCTTACAGCCCATTCTTTACAGGAAGCTGTGACTGACATCAGGGCTCCTTTATTTATTTTCCTCTTTCTCTCTTTTTCCTTCAGATTAAAGTGGCTGAAAATAGCCTCTTAAATCCTTGATTTAACTGAGGAAGGTGCGGGAGAAAAAGAACATGGCGGCAGGGCGGGGTGGCTGGTGAGCAGAACGTGGATTTTTTTGTTCAGTGAAACTATTCTGTGACATACTAGACGGTGGATATACCTCTTTACATCTGTCCAAGCACACACAATGTGCTACACCAAGAATGAACCTTAGTATGAACTCTGCCTTGGGGTGGTTAGGATATGTCATGGTGGGTTCATGGACCTACATGCCACTCCACTGGGAAATGTTGCTAACAGGTGAGGCTATGTGTGGGGATGGGAAGACTTTTCAAATATCTCTGTGAACCAAGAGCTGCTTTATAAAGAGAGTTTTCAGGGGCTCTCGACATGGCTCAATACACAAAGGTACTTGCTGTTCAGCCTCGTGACCTGAGTTCACTTCCCGGGACCCCCAAGGCAATGGAGGGAAAACCAACTTTCATAAGCGGTTGTCTGACTTCCACACGTGTGCTCTGGCATGTGCATGCCTCTGCCCCCCACACTAAATGTAAACAAATAAAATAAAATAACTTAAAAGTTAAAAACATTAACAACAGCAAACTATATATATTCACAGACGATCAGTTCTTCAACTTCAAATCATCTTTTCCCTGGTGCACAATATCATATGCCCACTGAAGGCAGTCACTGAAGCCATATGTTTTATGACATGCCTCTTATGTGGGTTTGGGAGTATGTCTGGGGATGGATAGTATAAGAACAGATCTCAACATGTCAACCTGGTCAGAGATACTCCATTGGTGATCTGCCCATGCCCAGTTCCTGAATTAGCTGCCTTCTCCTAATATGCTTCTCCCTCAGAAAAGGAGCACATATACTCCCCAAATTATTAACACAGTGCTGAGCTGGAAAATTCCCACTTCTACCGGGTACCCAGACATCACTTGGAGACCCTATAACCTCGAGTTCATGGACAACTGCCATGCTTATTGGATGCCTTCAGTGGGACCGCCCATTTTTGTGCTCAGTCTGTTAAGTTTCTGCTGAACAGTCATCGTGTGCACCATGCTAGGATTCATGCAGAAAAAAAAACATAAAAGAATAAGAACAGAAACTTTACCCCTGATAACTTCCATAACACCATGGGAAAATAGTGGAAACAGTACATAGAACTAGGGAGTGAATGAAGGAAAGAGAAGCTGGCAGCACTGTCAACTGGGGCCCCGAGACTTTCTTTGCTACGTAAAATTCTCTGTCCTGATCTTTGGGATAGCCCTAGCAGGTTGTTTAAGTGCCATGAATTTTATGGTATCTGTGATACAGGCTACATGTAGAACTGAGTGGCGGCCCTAGACAGAGCAAGTATGTGCAAGGAGGTCAGAGTCCTCAGAAAGACACACTGTGGGCATGACTATAGTTTGGTGCTAATGTGGTGTTAGAGAGAAGGGTCTAAATGTCCACAGCTTCCATCCCGAATGCCTGCTCAATGGCATGGAAGTTCAGTGAGTTATGTAAATTTTGAGTCTGGTTAATTTAGGCATGTGATATTTTTATTTGCAAGGATTTAAAAAAATTAACAAAGTTTCTAAAATAAAAAAAAAATCTACATTGGGCAGGGGCAATCTGAGGAACATGTCATGGTAAGAGTGGGTTTCCTGGACAGGCAATGTTTGTCCTCAGTCCTCAGCATTTTTGAGCATGTGGTTGTCAGCTTGCAGCTAAATTGGTGGGGGAAGGTAAACCTGTGGACATGTACAGAAAAGGATTCTTTCTATCATGAAATAAGATCTGTCATGTTAATCAACAAAGCTTCCGATACTAGCATAAAAATTCTTTTGAATAGAAGTTTAACTCTATTGAAAGGAAGTCTCAGTGGAGGAAATACTTTAAAATACAAGTCTTAGGAGGTAAACACAATGATAAATGCCTTCAAATCTAAATGCCAATGCCTACATGAACATATGTTAAAGGAAACAAGACACTTGCAGCTAATAAATTATGTGAAATCTCAAATTCATCCTTGCTAGAGGATTTAATTATCTTGTGAAACTGATTTGCCAGTAACGATCACAATACACAAATCATTTAAACCAAGAAAAACACAAGATTCCCATAATAGTTAGTATATTTACAAGTAACTTTTACAGTGGCTCTAGGATAGGAAGCATGGATCCTTCCAGGACAGAGTGGCAGATGGCATTCCATATTGTAAGAACTTTCCAAAGGTAGAGCTACATCAGGGAAAACCCAAACTCTCTTATATTTGCATTCCTGGACCAGAGATCTAGAGCCCAACCTGTAAAAGGAAAACAAAACAAAACAAAACAAAAAGAACCTAATTTTTTCCCTTCAAGCACTCTGACATCTAAGACCTAGTGGTCAACAAAGAGGAGAGCTGCCTACAAGACCTATTAGGGACAGACAAGACACACACAGCAGGTTGGCCTTCTCTCACTTTGTGTTGTAGAAAGAATCAAAGTTTCCAGCATAACTCAAGGGCAGTCCTTGATAGGGAGTTGGGATTAGGAAGATACAGATGCCCAGAGAAAACGGCTGGGTTCTGTTTGGTGTTCTGAGAAGGAAAGGAATGGACTCTGCAAAACTTCCTGTGACCTAATGTGGAAACAGTTGATTGGCAAGGAAGAACATGTACATCTGTAAGAAAGATGTAACTCCTGTGATCCTCCTGTGGATCTTAAGTAGTTAGACAAAACCTATATTTTAAAAACCTACATATACATAAGATGGAACACCACAGGCAGTATCCTGTCCTCTGACCCTGCCCATCTTTCCAGCTCACTTTTTCTACTGTCGGAACACCAACAGTCTTTGTTTCCCCAGGATCTGTGATGCATTGATCTTTCCTTTTCACCTTCTGTCCATCTCTTAGTATCTCCAGTTCCCTCAAAATCCAGTGTAAATAGTGGCCCATCACTAATTAACCTCTTCCATGAACATAAATACTTTGTCTAGTCTCCTTGCAAAACAATGATCAAGTTCTTTGCTGAATCTTTGCCTGCTCTTTTGCTGAGGAACATGCCAGAGAAAGATACTTATCTTGAGTCATCATACTTTAGATTCATAACCAAGAGAACCCTAATGTCAGCAAGCATTCTCACTCCATTCATTTAAACATTCTTTGGCAATGTCATATTGACCTGCCCTGCCCCCCCAATCTCAAATATCTTCTCACTATTAGCTGACCTTGCCTCATATTTTATGGAGAAAATGAGAAATTTGGAGCTTCCACAGACTGCTATGATCCCACTTTTCACATGTGGTGCTGACTGTACAGTGTACTTTATCTCTCACCTGTTCTCACTGTTATACTAAATTCCAGCCCTCTACACTCTTTCTACTGTACAAGATCACTAGTGACCATCTCTCTATTCAATATCATCAGGTTCTCCTTATTTCTGGACCATCCTCAATAGCATACAACTATGTGCTTATGTCTTTCAACTACAAACAAATCCTTCCTTTGTGATGTGTTTTCTGTAGCTAATCATCTCATTAATCAGTTCTCCTTGCAGAAAATCTCCCTGAGAAAAATTTCTATTTCTTTCCTTCCATTCTCTCTCTCTTTAGCTTTACCAAGATATCATTAAGATGTCTAGAAGTAGCCGGGCGGTGGTGGCGCACGCCTTTAATCCCAGCACTTGGGAGGCAGAGGCAGGCGGATCTTTGTGAGTTCGAGGCCAGCCTGGTCTACAAAGTGAGTCCAGGACAGCCAGGGCTACACAGAGAAACCCTGTCTCGAAAAACCAAAAAAAAAAAAAGATGTCTAGAAGTAGACAACGTGAAGTGTGCAGTGTGATCACTTCTGGCATTGCATGCTGTGAGACCTTGCCATGATCAAGATAATGAACCTTCCCGCCATGCCAGAGCATCCTGCTGCACCCTTCTCTTCTTTCACAGCGAATCCCCAAACATTTGTCATTGCCACTGCATCAACACCACCTTTGTCAAGGTCACAGGCTATTGCCTTGGTGCTGATTCAACAGTCAACTCTTGGTTCTCATTTGAGCTCATTCTAGCTTCGGGCTTAATTGTTTTACCCTCTCATTGTGGTTGTGGCACACTTTCTTCACTTGGCTTCACTTCACTTCCGAGATAATACAGCTGGTTGGTTTTCCTTTTTCCTCACTGATGCTGCCTCCTAGTTTCTCTGCTTCTTGCTAATCATTTTTCACCAGAGAACCAGAGCTCCTCCATCCGTGGCTGTCTTTTCTATGTGCCCTCAGTCCTTTGTGATCCTCAGCTAGTAACACAGTTAACTTGGCAGATAATAGGAATTAAGTAAAAATTTGGCCATGAGCATGATTATCCTTTATAGTAACTGTGGAGTTCAAAATGGTAGACTATGTATAATATTATTACAGAACTTGTTTTCATGGAAGGTTTTAAATGATACTGCCACTATTGCAGCTTCTTTTGAGGGAATGATGAGCTTGAGTGGGCAGCTTCATCTCTGTCATTACAGCTCTATACCATTACACTCCTCAGTGTGAGCCCACTCATTTCTCTGTTTGCTGCATTCTCAGGACTCATCTCTTCCTTGCTGATAGGGTGACATTCAACACAACTGGCCCAAGGTTGATTAGATACACCTGATAGTTCCATTTGTAAGTGCCTTTTAATGCCCCTCAAGGTTCTTACACAATTTTTTTTTTCGAGACAGGGTTTCTCTGTAGCCCTGGTTGTCCTGAACTCACTTTGTAGACCAGGCTGGCCTCAAACTCACAGAGATCCGCCTGCCTCTACCTCCCGAGTGCTTGGATTAAAGGCTGTGCCACCATGCCCAGCTCCTTACACATTTTTATCCATTGTTTTGTGTTTCTTCTGTAGGCTTTTGCATTTTGGTCCCACTGTAATCTAGGTTCTCTAGTTTCTAAGAGGCATACAGAATTTGCCAGGCGAATAGCTGCAGCAGCACGCATTTCATGTTTCTCCAGCAAGACTTTGTACTGGCATAGGGAAAGGGAGAGAATCATCATGGCAAAGCAAACCTCAGGTTTCCCTAATTCCCCTCTCAAAACATACTATAAGGCAGCATATTCTTAGGATAATGCGGAATTCCTCACAAAATGGTGACATAGTGTCACCAGTTAATACACCATGTGAAGTCCCAGTGATACTGTGACAATTTTGTTTTGAATTCCTCTGGGAGTGCTTATAAGTAGTCCCTGTTCACTCATCATTGACAAATATTATTAAATATTATCAGTAGCTTCGCTCTTCTCCTTTCCCTATGTTTTGTTTTCTACTGTTCTTGGCAATTTGTATTAGTCAGATTTCCATCACTCTGGCAAAATACATGGGAAAAAAAACAACTTAAAAGGAGGAAAGCTTCGTGGCTTCAGAAGCTTCGGCCACGATCTCTGACTGAGCTGGTGGTGGCCTGTGGCAGGACAGTGGAACACAGCAGGGGCTGTGGCAGCTGGGAGGCAGGAAGGAGCTGTGCTCCCAACATCCTCTTCAAGGAAATGTCCCAAGGATCTAATTTCAAGCCACCAGCCAGGCCTCGCCCACTTCTAGAGGTTTTATCCTTCCCAGTGGTGACACAAGCTGGTAAACAAAGAGTCAATGTGTGAGGGAGCCACTGGGGGATATTCAAGGTGCAACTATGACGCTACCTTTAGAACTTGAAACAATGCCTATACATTTATCTATTAGTCCACCATTTTAAGACAGTAACTCCTAACTGTTCCTAAACGTGCCAATCAAGGAGTCTGCTGCTATTCCATCTCTCCCTATTGCTCCTCCTGTTCTCAGCGCCTGGATTTTCTTAGGTTTAGTACTCATTCCTTTCCTCCCTTTTCTTTTCTTTTTTCTTTCTTTTTTTGTTTTTGTTTTTTGAGATAGGATTTCCCTGGCTGTTCTGGAACTCACTTTATAGACCAGGCTGGCCTCAAACACAAAGATTCCCTGCCTCTGCTTCCTGAGTGCTGGCATCAAAGGTGTATACTACCACCCCTGTCTGTAGACTTTTGTATTCTTAAAGCTTATAATTGAATTTGTTTGTAATTATGAATGTCTTCTCCTGACTCTCAAGAAGTGAATTCCAGAAAATGAAAACCAAGGGAAGAATATTTCAACACTATAATTCTAAGAATGTTATTTATTCTAGAAGCAAGGAGTATGATTGGATCCTGGGAGAAGGAGATACTGGGTTACTCAATCTACTTGAAGGAGAAAGTTTTGAGCATTAAATTAAGGTAAAATCTTATAAAAATGTTGTTTCAGCTGGGTGTGGTGACACACACCTTTAATCCCAGCACTCAGGCGGCATAGGCAAGTGGATATCTGAGTTCAAGGCCAGTTTGATTTATATAGTGAGTTCCAAGACAGCCAGGGCTACATAGAGAAAACCTCTTGAAAAAACCAAAAAAGTTGGTTTCACCAATTGTTCAAAATTAGAACCCATTCTCATTTGCTTCATAGTCAAAGCATGCGTGTGTTAGGCGGTTTTTCTTTTTCCTCGTGGTGGTTAGTGCTTTTATTTTTTCTTTGCCAACAAAAGCACTATGCATCTCACTTGACCGTGAAGACCGTGCAGATGTTTAACTGAATCATTATACAACTTCCATGCTCTTAGGGACACATTTCCCGACTTCTGCTGTATCTAGACAGTTTTCTAAACCTGCTGCCAGCCCGAGGGAGTCTTTGAGATTAGGATTAAGATTTCTTTTCTAAAATGTGCATTCTAGATATATAGACCCAGGTCTGTGCAGTGAGCACTTTACTCACTGACTATCTCCCCAGCCCCACAATTAATATTTCCTAAATGCTTTTTCTTCTCTCTTTTAAGTTCTTTGCTTCTTTTTTTAGAGATTATTTTCATCATTATTCTAAACAGTTCCAATTCTTTATTCTTCCTTTATTCTGATGAATGTCCCAATGGCATATTAATTATAGGTTGGAAATCATCTCCTTGAAGAACTTGAAGGTTACTACCAGTTGCTATAAAATACACCAGCACCATACTAGTTTGACTCTTGTTTTGTTTGTTAAACCTCCTTAATACTGTTAGCATCTTCTGTGTCCTCTATGTTTAAATTTTCCTGAGTAACTTGGAGGCTCTTGTCCTTTCTCAGCTCAGGGACATGTCCTAGAATCTCTTACTGCTTAGTCCTGCTCTGCACTTTTGTTCCCTCTTCCTGAGGCCCTTGTAGGCAGATGCCAGACTTCTGGGATTGGGTATCAATGCCCATTAAACATTCTATTGTTTATTCTATCTTTTTGTTCTGCCATCTAGGAGACTTAATTGACTTTCTTTTAAACCCAGGAAGTAAATTTTGAATTTCATTCGTATTTTAATTTCTATTGTTTTTATTGCTTACTTCTGTTTCTTAATTTATATATTTATATTCAATTTGCCTCTTCTTGTGGAGAAACAAAATGTTCTTTTTATTTTTTATTTTTTATTTTTTTTTTGGTTTTTCAAGACAGGGTTTCTCTGAATATCTCTGGCTGTCCTGGACTCGCTTTGTAGACCAGGCTGGCCTCGAACTCACAAAGATCCGCCTGCCTCTGCCTCCCAAGTGCTGGGATTAAAGGCGTGCGCCACCACCGCCCGGCTGTTCTTTTTATTTAAAAAAGACTACTAGACAGAAAAAAAACAGGAGCCCACATATTTATAAATTAGGATTTTTAAGTTTTATATTTTTGTCATTTGTACTTCAGTTGAGTTTTCTAATCCTTAAAAGAGACACTGCCCTAGACACACCTGAATTTTCCCTGTTCTTTAGCATCCACTGTCAGTCTATTCTTTCCTTTTTCTTACCATCCTTTCCTTCCTTCCCAGAAGTAACAACCACTATAAATTGGGCCTTTTCTAGCCCAGATATTAATGTACTGGTGCATGTATAGTAGTTATGAATAATAAATAGACTGTATTGCTTTGCTTATTACAGGTATGCAGCAATGTACATATTCCAAAATACTTTAGTTGACTCAATGTTCTTTCTGAAATCTACCCATGTTGATACATAACAACATATGCATATTTATTTATTTTTAACTGCTGTGTTTCAACAAAACATTGTGTGCACTAGCAATGTTCCACGGAGTGTTCTAGTGGCTGGGCATACCAAAGAAATGAAAACCATGGTCATTTCTAATTTATTTAATGATGCCTTCATTTAGGTTTTGGCATGGCAAGACTACTTTGGTGACCTCCTTCTACAAATGCTTTTTTAGAATATATTCCTAGGAGTAAAAATGGTGGAAAAATATATATTTCCTGCTTTCTCACCTTATTTTCCACATAGCAGTGAGCTGGGAAAATCCTCCATTCTGTGCATCAGTGCTGGGCATTCTGTGCTTCCTAGTAGACAACATCACTTCTCTATTTGGGCCTTTATGATGGGTGGAGACTTGCTTTAGTGTTTCTCCTACGTGTCAGCAAAGATCAGGATCTCTTCCTCCATTTATTGCTTAAATCTCCTCCCTGTGTATCTCCTGACGATCTCCTTGGCTTCCCATTTTTGTAACCAGTTGTTTCTTTTTTTCATATTGATTCATAAGGATTCTCCAACTATACAGTATGGAAACAAACATTTTTCTGTTTTATGTGCTAAAAACTATATTTTCAGTCCAAGGTTTGTCTCTTAACTTTATTTATAGAGGTTTTTGCATAAAGGAGTTTTACCTCTTAATGTAATTTTTCCTTTATCTTTTTTTGCATACTGAGAAATAATCTCTTCCCTGTAGTCATAAAGATATTCTTCTAATAATTTTAAAGTTTTATTTTTCACATTTAGATTCATATCTAAAATATATCTATTTGTATAGGATGGAACACCAGTAAGTACCCTGTTCTTTTTCATAATAAAAGCTGAATCACTGCTAAACAATTCTTTGTCAGCATTTTAATGCTTCATCTACCATCAGTTTCTATATACATTACGGGGATTGTAACTGGGGCTTTTACACTCACTAAGAATTGATCTCAAATGTTTTAAAAGAAACTTCTTCTGTTCCCCTTAGCAATCATTTCTGCCAATCTCAGGATCTCTCCGCTTTGCTGATCATATTGTAAAGTACATCTCGGTATAGAGGTGGAGCAATGGAGCTGTGGAGGTTTTGCGCTGCTCTCCAGCTCACAAGTGCTTTCACTAGATCTCCACCAGCACCTGACACCTTCCACTAATGCCCCCTTCCTAAAAGCTTCTTCTGCCTGTCCATTTTTGACTTCCACTAAAAGTTAAGTAAAATTGCCCATTTCTCCAAATCTTTGTTAAATCTATTTAAAAAAATTTGTATTAAGTTTATTTATTTTGTGTTTTCATGTGTGAGTGTTCTGCCTGTATATGGATACGTGCATCACATGCATGCTTGGTGCCTGTGGAACTTAGAAGATGGCATTAGATCCCCTGGGACCAGAGTTACAGATGGTTGTGAATCACCATGTGGGTGCTGGGAAACAAACCTGGGTCCTCTGCAAGAACAAGTGCTCTTAATTTGCTGAGCCATCTTTCCAGCTCCAAAATCCGAGTTTTATCATTGGTAACATTCCTTCAAATTGGTGGATAAAGAATGGTGTTTTATTATTAGAGTTTCATGACATATACATTTAAACTAGAACTGGAGAGATAGCTCAGTGGTTAAGAGCACTGGATGTTCTTCCAAAGGACCCAGGTTCAAATCCCAGCACCCACATGGCAGTTGACAGCTGTCTGCAATTGCCAGGCACGGTGGCATACGCCTTTAATCCCAGCACTAGGGAGGCAGAGGCAGGCGGATCTCTGTGAGTTCAAGGCTAGTCTGGTCTACAAAGTGAGTCCAGGACAGCCAGGTATACACAGAGAAACCTTGTCTCAGAAGAACAAAAACAAACATTTAAACTATTAACTATATATAACATACATTAAAACATATAATAGATAGATCTTTAAAGGTTTATTGCGTATTTCTTGGCCATAGAATCTAATCTTTTTCTGTCTATTGTTTTCTCTTTTATTAATGCTGCTTAAGAATTCTATGCAGATTTTGGTTATTTGTCATAATGCATTTTTAGCACTCAAAATTTTTGTCTTTTGTTTTATAATTTTGTTTTCCAGTGCCAGGGATCAACCCAGGGCCCTATGCATGTTGGGCGCATTTCCTATCACTGAGGTACATGCCAAGCACATCCCTTGGTTTCTAAATTTGTTGAACATCTAACTGACATAAGGCTTAGAACTTAGGCATATTGTCATTTTCTTTGCATCTCTTCCATTATTCCTTTATTTTCAGAAAAACAGTCATCCTAAGTTGTCTATAATTTTTATGATTTCATTATTTCTTTAGTCCCTTTGTAGTTTGTTTTAGCATACTTTGTGATGTTAAAAGTTAATTTAATTTTCTACAAATGGTTTCTCCAGAGTGTCAAATTAATTAATTAATAACTTCACTTATGTCACTTTTGGTTGTGAGCCTAGCCTTTAACGGCTGAGCCATCTCTCCAGCCCCACTTATGTCACTTTTAAATGTAACAGATTCTTAGATATATGAGTGTCTGTTTCTAGATTCTGACTCATTTATCTGGATTTTCTTGTAAAACAAGAGTTGTAAAGTTATTACAGCCTTATAATTCATTAAAGATATTTATTCATTTAGAGAGAGAGAGAGAGAGAGAGAGAATGTGAGTGTGTGTGTGTGTGTGTGTGTGTGTGTGTGTGTGTGTGTGTGTGTATCTATGTGTTAGAAGACAACTTGCAGGTCTTTCTACTACTTATGCTCTGGGATTCAATTTAGGTGTCAAGCACCTTTTCTTTCTTAGCCACCTTTACTGGCCCTGATTCATTTTAACACTTGGAAGAGGAAGATGCCTAATCATGTACGTCATATATATTTTATTAATGACCACTTTTGATTATTTTTTTCTTGATCTTTTTTTGGATCCCCTATTTAAAATCGATATTGTATTTTAAGTGAATAAACCTGATAATTAGGTAAATAAATTAAATCTTGAAAACATTCTGTCTTTTCATTTAGAATCAACTTATTTGTGGACTTAAAAAATTTTTGCTTGTAAAGTATTTGTTTCCTAAATTTACATTACCATAAAATATTACAATACAATATTTAAACTCGGGTAAACAGGCTTTTTCCATTGTATTTCTTATTAATTACCCATATGCAATAAAGTTACTGACCTTAGTTTACTTTGCGAATATATTAACTCATTCCATTACTTTTTGTTTTTGTTGTTTTTTTAATAGTGGGCGATTCTAACAACCCCTGATCAGCCCACAGGTCATGTTGGCAAAAATAAACAGAAACAATAGTGTCATATGGCGTCATAGATTAAATACACCTAACAGACAATTACAGAACATTTTATCCAAACAATTCTCAGTACACAGTAATCTCACTAGTACATGGGCTACCCTCTAAAATTTTTGTTGGTTCTTAAAGTTTCTATGTAAACAGAAATACAACATAGAATATGATTATATTGTTCCTCACTTTGCCTAATTTTGGTTCCTTAGATGAACTGTAACTTTCAGAATAAGATGGTCCCAAAGAAAAGTGAGTGGTAGTTTTGTCATTCCTAATTTAAATGAGGTGTGACAGCTCATTAATTAAGTATACTTTAAGTTGTTTCTCTGGCCAAGTCACTTGATTATGCTGAGATTAGTGTGGTAGACCAGTTGATTTATTGTCTTGAATTGTAAATTGTTTTAAGAGTTCAATTTTTAATTTCTAAAACTCTACTGCTTTTATATTTTCAATTTTAATTTTTATTACTCAATTTTTATAATCTAGTCTTAAGTTCCTAATTTTTCCTGATATAAGTTGTTTATCATTACCTTTAAAATAGTCATCCCTTGACTTTGCCTGGGTCAGCACCTAGTAACAGTTGGAAGTATCATACAGTACTTGATAATCAACTTCCTGTAATAAATTTAACAACAGCAAAAAAAAAAAATCATCCTTGAATTCAAAAAATAATATCAGAACTGGGCAGCATATAGTAGAAAGATCAACATAACTGAGTAATATCTAGTTTAATATGACGTCTACATATATACTATTATTCAAATGTTCATTTGAATATAAATTGGTTGGTCCTGGTCATATGTAGAAAAAATTGACAACTGTCATTTGTTTGATATGTTTGAGCACAATATAAAATTAACTTAAGACAAATAATCATAAAAAATAACAAGAAAGTGAACTTCACAATATGGAGTCATTTCAAAGTGACAAAATAAAGTGGGATTATATTCTAGTTTGAAGCATAAAAAAAAAAATCTGTTAGTCCATACTGGCTCAAGTGTTATTGAGCAAGTAAGCAGGAGTCAGAGGATAGAAAAATCTCTATAGAGAAGAAACTGCAATTATTTCTGTAGAGGTAGAATATATGCCTTCTCTCCAGTGTGTGTAGTAGAGGAAGGGGAAAAAGAATAAGTCGACCAAATACTACCTCAGTCAGGTGACTAAGGTTAACATCAAAATTCATTTGATACAATGTGATAAAAATACTTCCATAGTCTTCCTATCTCAAATCTAAAACCACAGTCTATATACTACTGTAATACCAGATACATAATAATTTGTGGGTGTTATATACAGTGTGAATATATTTAAAATATCTCATACAAGCTCGTGTACTCAAGGCTTGGTCCTCAGCTGGATGGGGGAATCTAGGAAGAAATGCTTTAAAGGGCATATATTATGCTGGAATTGTAATGTCATCTTACTTTCTGATTCTGGCCCCTATGAAGTGAGAAACTTTGCCGCAACCAACCTCCTATTGTGAGGTTGTACGCCACTATGGCCAGGACACAGCAGAGCCAGCTGTGTACACTGAAACCTTAAGCCAAAATAAATAATTCTCTTTAAATTGTTTCTCTCAGGTATTTGTTCCAATGATGTCAGTCTGACTAACACAAAAGACAGTATACAAAGTATCTGAGCAATACTTTAAAAAGTGTAGAGTCACCAAGAATAAGGACAGTGTGAGAAGCTAGCATAGCCAAGAGAAGCCCAAGAAAAATGAACTGTATGTTCCTGTATGCGTCCTGGAATAGAAAAAGAGTATTGTGAGAGAAAAACTAAGGGACTTGACCTGCAGAAATATATTTAGCTAGATTTGAATATTATACAGTGTATGCAAGAAAGACAATATTGCATATTTTCTCTCACATGCAGAATCTAGATTTAAATACATTCATATATGACATGAGAGTAGAAGAGTAACTATTTGAAAAGAGGATAAAAAGAGTAGGAGGGGGAAGGGCAAGTGAGTATGAGCAAATGCATGTATAAAATGTGATGAGATTGGTACAAAATTAAGATTATATTTGGCTAAATCGGCATTGATCTTTGTATATTGATGCAAAATTAAGATTGTATTGGGCTCCATTGGTATTGATCTTTGTATATTGATACAAAATTAAGGTTAACTCTTGTTAAGGTATTGTTCCTAGGTAACATTTAAAAATGAAATGTGAAGTTTTGGCCTTTTGTTAGCAACTGTCATAAACTGTTGAGGATAATTAAGAAATGCAAACTAATAGTCATTCAAGCATGTCATTTTGTTAGTTATTAGGACAGTCTATCTGTTATTTTCTAAGTTAATCAGAAATCAAGTTGCTAAGAGACAAGCAACATTTGCTTATCCAAATATAAGGAGAAAATTAGGTGGTCTTCAAAAACCTCAAGAGATCTGCATAATATGGCACTCAAAGATTTTTTCTTAAGATTTTTTTGATATTGAGACATGTCAGCTCCTGACAGCACCCCCTATTCTACTCCAAGTAGAAGATGAGCATCCAAGAATCTCCAATTAAGATGGTTGAATTAGTGGCAAGCCTATCACTTGGCAAGAAAAATCCCTTGCTTCAACTGTAGACAGAATGCCGTCCAAAAAGGACAAAACTTGGAAGCAGGTAAGTCGACAGCCTAGCTCTACAAGACAGGGTAGGCAAGTCCTTCATAATTCCTGCTTTACAATCAATGTCTGTCAGAGAAACAGGGCAAAATGGCTTGAAGATTGATGCTGTAATGTATGGAGAGAAAATGGGATCTGTCCAGGCAGCCACTGATATGTCATTTCCTAGTTTTGGAAGCTGCTGGCCCTACACTTCCTGTATATCAGATATATTTATCCCTCTCAGGTCTCTGATGTGGTTGAAGACTAGATAGCTAGAGTCTCATAGTTAAATTTTGAGTTGTTTAGGAATCAAGAGGGTGTTCTGGATCTAAGAAGATGTTTTTAAAATTGTGATGCAAGTTAGTATGAAAGCTGAGTTAGATATAGAACTTTAAACTCATGGAGATGGTTAGATAGTAGAATGTTAAAGTCAGGTGCCAAATACGTATGGACTGGACAATGGGAATGTATGCTAAGCTTTATAATTCTCATAATTGTGGACTAATTATTTCTGTTGTTTTGTATTGTATTTGTTGTTATAAGAGAAAGAGTCATTTGTTTGACTGAAAGGGGGAGCTGTTGGGGTGGTGGTAGGGAAAACATACCTTAAACTTAAAAAAAAAAATGGAAGCAGATCGGGGGTGGTAAAGGGGGAAGAGGCTGGGAGGGTGAGACCAGAGGGGGGAGTAGGGAAGGGACTGCGATTGAGATGTAACTTGAAGAAAAAAAAAAAAAAGAGAGAGAGAAACCATTAAAAAAATGTGATGAGAGCCGGGCATGATGGCGCACATCTTTAGTCCCAGCACTCAGGAGGCAGAGGCAGGCAGACCTCTGTGAATTCAAGGCCAGCCTGGTCTACAGAGTGTGTTCCAGGACAGTCAGAGGAACACTGTCTTCTGCCTCCAGGGAAGGAAGTAGTAATGAAACCCATTTCTGTACAGAATATACTAATAAAAGAAAAAGCACATAGTGTCATATAGTACTCTAAATACTACAAATTTCATGTTTTTATGTATTAACCTAAATGTTACATTTAAATCTTAAAACCCTAGGAAAGTTTGAATTAAGTATGTACTTTAAGCCTCAATCTCAGTTTATTAGCTGTAAAAATATAATACCAATGCAAGATGTTAATAGAGGAAATCAAGAATTAAAATTATAACTGCTTATATTTTCTTTCTTTGTATGTTTTTGTAAATGGAAAACTTTCTAAAAATGAGGTTGGCTTTAAAAGGTCATGTCTTGGGGCCAGAGAAATGACTCAGCGGTTAAGAGCACTGGCTGCTTCTTCCATAGGAACAGGGTTCAAATCCCAACATCTCCATGACCGTTCACAGCTGTCTGTAACTGCCGGGCATGGTGGTACATGCCTTTAATCCCAGCACTAGGGAGACAGAGGCAGATGGATCTCTGTGAGTTCAAGGCTAGCCTGGTCTACAGAGTGAGTCCAGCACAGCCAGGGATACACACAGAGAAACCTTGTCATTAAAAAAAAAAGCTCTTAGATGATTACAAGCCAATAGTTTCTGTGAATTCTTATATATATATATGTACATACATATACATACATACGTACATACACATAGGTATATAATGTATGTAATGCATATCTGTATGTATATTTTATTAATTTAGATATATGTGATTTGCCTGAATGTATGTCTGTGTATCACATGTGCCTGGTGTTCACAGAGCCCAGAAAGAGGGTGTTGGATGCCCTGGAAATGGAGTTCGAGACACTTGTGAGCTGCCATGTGGTTGTTAGGAATCAAACACAAGTCCTTTGCAAGAGCAGCCAGTGCTTTGGCCCCTGAGCCGTTTCTACAGCTCTTCTGTATATATATATATATATATATATTTATATATATATATACATATATATATATATATATTTTTTATTTTTTTTCTTTTTCGCTCTGGGATT
>CAJQZJ010004801.1:3403457-3415079 GCA_907164525.1 Lophiomys imhausi
AGCCCTGGCTGTCCTGGACTCGCTTTGTAGACCAGGCTGGCCTCGAACTCACAAAGATCCGCCTGCCTCTGCCTCCCAAGTGCTGGGATTAAAGGCGTGCGCCACCACCGCCCGGCTTCTTCTGTATATATATATATATATATATATATTTTTTTTTTTTTTTTAAAGATTTATTTATTATTATTATGTATACAGTGTTCTGTCTGCAGGTATATCTGCAGGCCAGAAGAGGGCACCAGATTTCATTATGGATGGTTGTGAGCCACCATGTGGTTGCTGGGAATTGAACTCATGACCTCTGGAAGAGCAGCCAGTGCTCTTAACTGCTGAGCCATCTCTCCAGCCCCTCTTCTGTATATTTTTAAAGTCATGATTACTAAGTCTCTATGGAAAACTTCTCAGTAACTACCAGGCAGCCCATCATGCTTGTATTCTGGCCAGCATCACATTCTACACTAACCCTCAATGCTCCTCGTCTCCTAGGTTCCTGCTTAACTAGAGTTGCACAGAGGGCACCTGGTCATACTTGCAAGGGTTCCTCTGAGGAAAGTGTGAGAACCAATGGACACAAATTGCTGCTGGGGGGTGCGGGGGGTTGAGTTAGGATTCTGGTGTGTTATGAAGTCCAACTGTGTAATATTCCTTGCTCATTACCTTTTACAGTATGAGTTGAGAAAACAGTGGCTTGGTCCAGTCCAGTTTTACTCAGTGTTGGAGTAACCTGGCAAGAGCATGGACTTCTACAGCTTCCAGGGTGACCTAAGAATTTTCATATCTTAGGCAACACATTTCCATTAACTAAAAGTTGAGATATAAGTGGTACAACTCAACTAGAATTGTACGTCATATGTTTAGTCTGCACCATTTACTCCACTGACATGTGATTTATTAATTTTGTTCTAGAGATTTGCGTCAAGCTGTACAAATCATGAATAAAGATTAATTTAATAATCACAGTGCCTCCTGGGACAATACTTCAGAACAAGAAAATTCAAAATTGTCTCAATCTAAAAATAATATGGCAGTTGCATCAATATTTGCAAGTTGAAATGATAGTCAATACCCTGTGGAAGCAGTGCACATCTCTTATTCCTGCACATTTTATGCAAACTCTAAAACTTCCCCTTTTAATTTTGTTTTAATGTTTATTAATATTTTTTTCCATGAAAAAAATAAATCTAAGATCTTCCTAATCTGCCTCCAGCCATTGAAAACACTAGACCTCTTATAATTATTTTGTGACTTAAATTCTTCAGAAAAATAATATATTTCCAGGGCCCCAGGACATTTACAACAATATTATTTTGTTATTTTTCACAATTAAAAAATAAGATAATTATTTAGCAATGTGGTAATACCAGAGTTTTAATATTCAAAATTAAATCCCTTTGTATCCACTGGCTTATTTGGCCTATCTCTTTAACCCTTATGAAACTCTAATTTTTATATACTCCTATGTGCAATTTAGAAAAATGACCAGAGAATATATACCCTGATTAGAAGCTAAGTACTCACAAGCATGAGTTAAAAACGGTGGAGGAACCTTAATGCTTCTATGATTTGTATTATTCTTATGTAGCTACTGGTGTGGGTGGTATAGATGCTATCACGTGTTGGAGGCAACTCCAGTTATGACTTCATATATTCAGTGATATCTTTGTAGCATTATTATTCAAATGTCTGAATCTCACATGTGCTAGATAAAGAAAAGAGAAGTAACAAGCAGAGCTGAAAAAGCTGGGGTCCTTCCCCACAGTAAGCTCTGTCCCTTTCGATAGTAATATTTTATCAGAAAGGTTTCAACTATTCTCCTTGTCTGAAATGAGGAACACTGATCTACATGGAGGCTTGGATAGAAGTTATGAAAGCAAAATCTTAGAGAATGGGTGGGCAGAATTCACTGTACCAAACCCACAGATGCCAAAAGGCAGAGACAGGTATCAGTCTTTTGGAAGTCACCAAACATTAAGTTGATCCAGGAGGGTTCAAGGTAAGGTCAGAAAAAGTATCAACAGATATACTTCCTAGTATAAAAATATTTATAAGTGATATAATTTATTCTTCTTTTTAGTCTTATGTTGTTATATATTCACTTGTGTGACTACAGCACTGAATTTGTTTATTAGTTAACATTTGGGAATGAACAAAACTTCATTAAAATTCAAGTTATATTTCTATCATGATGTTGTCTGTACTAGCATTCTTGGGATCTAATAAGGAATTATGCCTCATCAAACATACATGGTTTGGCTTAATGTAAGTAAGAGTAGGAAGCCAAATTTATAGTCATAATAAAGTTGTCTAGGCTAGATATTTTTATTCCAGGGTGCAAGAGCATTGGGTAACCTGTCCCCAGGCAGTAACTGAGTCATTTACACACTCTCTGGGAGAGGTCTGCTCACATCCTATAATCACACCATTAATAGTCACTGCTAAATATAAAAACAAAGAATATTACTGGTAATTTTGCAACCCTAGTGAAACCCCAACACAACTGTACGGATATGCTTGTGATCGAATGCTGAAGTAATCAGGATGCCCAATTGCAACGTCAACCAACAGGTACCTGAAAAATACCAATGTGTACTCTGTCTCCTTGACCTACAAAGTGTGGGAAGCAGTACCATGTGGAGAAGCGGGTGTTTGCCTATAGCACTAACATGCAGTTTTGCAACGTGGGAAATAAGAGAAGGAAGTTTTGGACATATTGTCAATATTCAGAGAACTCATGTTCACAGGAGGCACATGATATATATGTGCTCATTGATTCTGCACTTCAAGTAGCTGGCTGTGTCCCCATGGGCAAATCATCTCACTCCCATGGTTATTTTGTTTGGAAAATGAGAGTATTAGATGTTTCATGACTCCTCTCTTCCAGTCTAAGATTATGCAACAATAATCATGTGTATTTATACATACACACATACACACACATCAAAACTATATGATTTTACTAAGAGCAACAATAAAAAATTACCCATGATACTATAACTTGGTACCAAGTTTACTTTATTATTTTTTAATAATAAAGGAAATTTTTGTTTTCTGCTTATGTAACTATAGGAAAGTTGGGGCTATGTTAGTTTTTTTTCTTATAACAATAAATACAATATAAAACAATAAGAACAATTAGGCCACAATTATGAAAATTATAAGGTATAACATACATTCCCAATGTCCACTCCATATGTACTTGGCAACTAATAATAATATTCTATTATCTATATATCTCGATGAGTTTAAAGATCTATATCTAACTCAGTTTCCATCCTAACTTGTATTACCAACTTAAAATACATCTTCTTAGACCTAGAACATCCTTTTAATTCCTAAACAGCTTCAAAACTAATTTTGAGACTATAACTATCTAGTCTTCAATCACATCAGAGACCTGAGAAGGATAAATATATCTGATTATACAGGAAGTGCAGAGCAAACAGCTTCCAAAACCAAGAAATGACAGACAACTGGCTGCCTGGACAGTCCCCAATTTCTCTCTATAACATTGCAGCATCTATCTTCAGCCTTTTAGCCAGTATCTCTGACAGTTAGTTTCTTTTTTATAAGATTAAAATAATAATGTCCCTATTATTGTTTATGGCATGTTGTAAGCATTGACTAACTAGATAATGTATAACTCAGTGCATGGTACCTAGCAAGTACTCAGTAGTATTTTTTTCTATTCTAGTCTTATTCTGTAACTAATGAACAAAGCATGAATGGTCTTGTGAGTATCTACTTGAAAGAGAAATCTGTTTTGAATTAATGTAATTTTTTGATAAATTCTAGTGATACAAGAAACATATAAATTTTGAAATGTATTTTTTCAGTAAAGAGAAGGGACTCCAAAGTAATGTATTTTTTCTTTAAAAGATAAACTAAAATTATATATCATATTTACTTATGGGATAAATTGTTTTTTCTTTACTCTAGAATTTCAAGTTGTGAGTCCAGGATTTCTTCTGTCCCTTTGTCATATTCTGATCTTTTTTTTTTTTTAAATGAGAAAAAAGAGGTTTCAAAGCTTCACTACTGCAGGATCTTTATAGCAGATACATCATGATTCCTCAACTGTAAGTTTTATAGGTCTCCATTGCTAATGGAATATAAAATGTTAAAGCTACTTGGGAAGGAGTTTTGCAGTTTCTTGAGAAGCTAAGCATCCATTTAACATGAGAAGCCAGAAACGGCTTCAGAGAAAGAGGATGTTGCAGTGTGAGAGTAGCTGAAACATGTGAGACAGACAGCAGTGTCATGAGCTAGCCTGGATCCACGGTATGAGCAGGAAATGGGAAGTCTCCATCTGCCTCTCAAAGGCAGAGCAAAGAGGGATAACCTGGAAGAAGGTGGTGCTCATTAGAAGCTAATGGAACAGGAGAGCCTCTGACTGTCCAGGAGAGGGGAAACAGTCCAGGCCAGAGCAGAAGGAGACAGAATTTATATTCAAGAACACATCTTCATATTTCTTATAATGACCTTGCTTCAATCATGTTGGAACACATCTGCTTTAGTTTCCATTGGTTGAGCAAGAAATACAATCAGGAACACTGCCAAAGGTTTTACATCAATGAGATCATTGTCATCGTAATAATCGTGTAAGATATGGGTAATTGTCACCCCTACCCCTGATTATAGGTGATGAAAGCAAGGCTCTGTAAGGCACAGATTGGTCAATGGAAAGACGCCAATATTCTCACACTGGGAGAATCTGACCATCTCTTCCAGCTTGAGTTATCATTGGTCTGTACCTGTTCCTCTGTCATTAACAGAGAGCTGCCAGGAGTGGTGGTGCATGCCTTTAATACCAGCACTTAGGAGGTGAAGGTAGGTGGATCTCTGTGAATTCAAGGCCAAACTGGTTTTATGTAGCAAGTTCCAGGCTAGCAAAGGGTACATACTGATACTCTGTTAAAAACAAAACAAAACACCCAGAGGGGCCGACTTTCACTGAAAGGCAATAACAAAATAAAAAAATGTAAGCCACAAAAACTTTCAAGACAGGAATGGCCAATGACTCCCATCCCTTCATTGCCTACCAGATAGGAAGTGACATCAATAAATGTAGCTTTAGAAACCATTTTAGTCATCATTGTTTTGAAAAAATTCGTGTTTAAAACTTTTCTTGAGATATTAGCAACATGACATTAATATTAATGCTTGAATGAATCTTGGAATGTTTATAACCCTATAGAGGGAGTTTACATAAATACACGGTGAAGCTTCCAAAGTAGTAGGCAAAACAAAAAATGAGTCAGAGAAAAAAACTAGAGAAGGGAGGGGAAGTCAAGGTCACAGGTTTTAACTGGCACTTTCTTGCTTTGCTAATGGAGTATAAAATGTTGAAACTACTTGGGGAAAGAGTTTGGCAGTTTCTTGAGAAGCTAAGAATGTATTAAACATGGACATTGTGTATTTATCAAGGAGAAATCAAAACACAGATCCATAAAAGGGTTTTATTCACCCAATTAGAAACAACAGGTGAAGAGAATATACCATTTACAGTATAGTCATATAGTGACTTCCTTTCAACAGTAAAATAAAACGACCACTAATAACATGCAAGGACACGGGTGTAACTTAGAAATACACAGAAACAAAGGATCCAGACCCAAGAATACACACAGCTTGAATATTTTCCTATACAATTAATGTGACAAAACTAATGGATGGGTCTGCTTAGTCTGAACATTTTACATGCATATACTCATGATATCATGCATGTAGTCATGCTGAGAAAAATCACACCAGCTGTTTCCTGGTGTTGGGACAGGAGCCTGATTATAAAGGGTCACAGAAACCATAGGAAGATAGGAATATTTTATATACTAGCTGGGAAGATGACACACAAGAGTATACATTTATTAGAATGTTTCAAATATTCATTATGTTTAAAATATTTAATTGCATATAATTTTATCCCAGTTCTGTTGGTTTGAAGGAACATTATGTCTTAGAAGAAAGTGCATTAAAATCCAACAATAAAACCTCTTTTTTTCTCAGTTTGTTTTTTCAAAACGTTTAGTATATCCAGTGCTTAGTTCAGAAAGGAAATTTATATCCTGTTGTTTGTCCTCAGTAGCAAGATAGATTTTTGTTTATCAAAAGTCAAGCAGAGGAGCTAGAGAGATGGCTTAGCAGTTAAGAGAATTTATTCTTGTAAAGGACCTGAGTTCAATTCTCAGTACCATATGATAGCTCAGAACTGTCCACTACTTCCCAGGAAATCCAATGCCTCCTCCAGCACCTGGCACACATGTGTGATGTGAGTAAAACAGTCATACACATACAATAAAACAAATCTTTAAAAAAAAACTTAAATGTCAAGCAGAAAAATTAGAAGACTTAAAAAATTAATGCTATCAAGGATTTATAAGTAAAATTACCTGGCTAATCAGCTTTCCTAGGTATTTGAGGTTTTAAAAATACAACCTTTTTGAAATGCTATTTTCTAAAACAACCATTTGCTTTCATTTGCCTTAAGTGACATTTTTTTTGAATATAATTTAACCCCTTCTGACTGTTTCCAGGTCATCATTAAGGATAAAAAAACAAAACAAAAAATCATCTGTGACTGGTGCTGTTTCCAAGTTTGTTATGCTACACAGGGCTGTTTGGTTTCCAGTTAAGTGGCCCCACAATAATGATCTTCTAAAGCTCTTGTATTTGTATCTTACCTCTTTCTTCTGTCTCTCTTGTTGAGCCCCAGGACTTTCTGTTTTTCCTTCCTATTTATGTACTTGCTTCCCTAGCAGAGTGACCTTCTTCTCTTCAAACTTGCTAAGAGAATCCTGTTGACAGAAGTACACACACAACACTGGTTTCTGTGGATGGATTTTCAAACTAGCAAATGATTGATTTCAAAAGAATAAACTGGAAGTTGGATGTGGTATGTGCCAGTGACGTTAGCACTCAAGCTGGAGACGGGAGGATGAGCTGAAGGCCAGTCTGGGCTATATACTGTATTCCAGGCCAGATTGACCTAAATGTCAAGACCTTGTTTTCAACCACAACCACTACCAACACCAATGTCAATACTGCTGGAAACAAGTTGTTAGCAAACAAGATGATAGATGCCCAGGTTCTATCCTTGGAAATTTTATTATTCAACTAAGTAGGCCTCACTCATGATTTTAAAATTATAGAAATATGCACACATAAAACAGAAGTAGGGAAAATAGTATAATGAACCACCAGTCTATCATATGGCTTTAAGATTAAGAATATTTAACATTTTGGCAATCCTTTGCCCTCAGAGGTAGAGTAAAAAAAACTACGACTTTAAATAATTTGGTTACAATTTACAAACCATAAACTTCACTTCCTTAAAGTGTACAGTTCAGTGTTTTTAAAAATTCACAATGTTGTGAAATCATCACCAACAAATTCCAAGACATTATCATCACTCCAGAGAAGACCATGCATTGACTGGCAGTTTTTTATTCCCTACTCCCAGCCGTTGGCAATTACTAATCAACTTGGCCTCTATGGCTTTGCCTAGTCTGAACATTACGTGTGCATGAGACTGAAATAGGCAGCTTTTTCTGTGTGGCTTCTTTCCCTTAGCTTAATGGCTTCATAGTTCTTCCATGCTTGGAGTGGGGGTAGGTGGCATTGAGGGTCTTGCTCCCACCTCCTACATACTTTGACACTGTATGCCAGGTGTGCTAGTGTATGTTTTATAATACAGGACTTGGGAGGCAGACCCAGGAGGACTAGGGCAAGTTCAAGGCCAGTATAGTCTATATAATGAGTTCTAGACCAGTTAGGGCTACATAGGAAGTTCCTGTTACTTTGTTTTATCTTTTCTTTTTTTAAATCTTTGCCAGTTTTCAGTTTGATTAGGTTTTTTTTTAATTGTAAGTTGCAAATGCTTTGTGTGCATGTGTGTGTACATCTACAAATTCTGGATATTAGACTTTTCTCAGATATACAAATATTTTGTTCCTCCCCACAGGCTCTATTCTTATTTTTATCTTGATAGTGTCCATTGAAGCACAAAAGTTTTAGATTTCATTATTTTTTTCCCATAGCTCGTGCTTCAGGAGATATATCTAAGAAATTATTGCCTGACCCAAAATAATGAAGATTTGCCCTGAATTCTTCAAGTATTTTATACTTTTAGCTTTTAAATTTATATCTTGTACATCTAAAATTTAAAAAATATTTTCACGTACTTCTCAGGCAAAAAGTGGAAAGTGAGTGAGTGAATTTTGACAAGAGCTTAGAAGAAAAAAAAAGTAGGAACTTTGGTACAGTTTTGCAATATGCATGCTGAATGATAGGGGGCTTTTTTACTCTCCTTTTGGTTTCTGTTTTATCTCTCTTGCAGATGGCCGAGGTATTCATGGAAGCCCACAGCTAATTTTGTAATCATTTAATAGACATATCAATGCTGAGATCAATTCTTCATACCAATGAGGTATCAAACATGATTGAGAGAAGCTCATTATAGTTCCAAGTCTAAAAACACACACTGTTATCGTAAGGCAGGTTCAGTGTGTGATGCTCCATAGACTGAGAAATGCGGAGAAAAGAAGGCAAAAGTCAACAGTTAGGACCTGGTTTTCTGCCAAGGGATGATGGCATGAACGGTTGGTTACACTTTTGTCACTGGAAGAAAGAAAGACATATAAGCAGAAGCAGTAGCCATTAATTGCTGGGTGATAGTTTGTTCCAGAGATGCGGAGGTCAGGATCTCAGACTGTAAACAAAAATTTTTATTTAAAACATCTATGTTTACTAATACTTACTAAACACCTATATCCTATAAACTACACTACCTAATACCTATAACTTCATACCTATAAGCACTTAATGCCTAAGAACACCTAACCAATCCTATTTTAACACTCTTGAAAGGATATTAAAACTCTCTAGTGCAGGTTCGTGTAGACACCTTGGTCAGCCTTCTACCTGCAGGCACACTTCAAGTGTTCCCAGTCGGACTCTGGCAGTCACGGCAAACTTATCTTCAGCTTGGCTCAGCTTCTTCTGGGCCTATTGCTGTCATTGTCCACTGGCTCATGCATACCCAGTTGACCTAATCGCTCAGCCTGGGGTTGGCTTCATCAGTCAGCCAAGAAGTCACTTCCACAATCTCCTCAGCTGTACATGCTTTGGGGCCTAGTCTTTTACTTTAAAGCTTTGTACAGCCTCACGTGAGGTGAGTCACCCTTTTTCCTGTTTTCAAGGTCCTCCCTGTGGCCTCCGAACTCCACCCACCTCCTGGCATCTCGCCCATTTGCCTGGCACTCTCTCAACTCTGTACAGATGTCTTTAGTGTTTGGTTTTCATGAACTTTCCCTCAGAAGGTTCTATGCCATGGCTTTTCTGCCAGCCTTCTTGGGCTGGTTTGTGGTAAAAATCTCTTTCTCAGACTCTGCCTCTAAGTTTTCTCTGAAGTTCTCAGTTTACTAGCCAAGGTTTCTGACTGCTGGTTTGCCTCAGGGCTATTGAGGCCTAAAGGTTGGCAGATGGCATACCTTGCTTCACACTTCTCCGGCATGTACTTCTGTTTCCTCCATCTGTGGGGGCTGAGAGAGTGTCACATGGAGTTCCCTGGTTTATTTAGGGCATGGTCTCGTAGTCTTTCACAGTCTTACCCTTTCTTGCACTGTTTGGTGGCTCCCGTAACCTCTTATGGTAACTGACATTCTCAGCAGCTTCTGCGGCTTTTCAGTCCACCCCATTCACTGGTACTGTCTGTAGGCCTCAGTCAAATCTCGGCTCTGCCCACTTTGGCCCCACTCGACGTGTTTTGAAGAGAGGCAGCGTACAAACAACACCAAGCTTTCAGTTTTCTGGGATTTGAAAAGGTCCATATGCTGCCAGGTGCTAGGCTGATCTGCATATCCTTGAAGAGTCCTTACTAATTCACTACAGAAAACTAACCCATTGGATCAGCCTGCAGGAGGACCAGGATCATCTTGAGAGGTTTGTAGACTAGACTCTTCCAGAGATTCCACTATGCAAGTCTGAGACAGGGCCATCAATTGGCATTGCCAGTGGGCTTCAGAAGCTTTTGCTGCTGATGGTCACGCATGGGCAGCACTACTTTAAGAACAATGATCCTCTTACCCTTGTGCTCCCTGAACCTTGATCAGCAGGCAAGGGGTTGGTGATCTTGCTTGGTAACAAATAACAGTATGGTAAGGGGGGTCAAAAGGCTGTAAGTGTAATTTGCTTCAAATTCCTAATCACCGCGAGTCTCATTTCAGTGTACAGATTGGGGGTTTTCAGTGTACAGATTGGGGGTTTTCAGTGTACAAAAGTCACTTGGCCATGTATGGCAGTATCTTGACTTCAAGAATATTAGTATAGATTATGCAAATAATATTTTATTTTTCTGTGTTTCCATTTGTTCTTGCTCAATCCATGTGGACATTAGCTGTGGTTAAGAATGCTATTCAGGAACATCCTCTGTTTTTGAGGTAATGTATTTGACCTGAGGCCAAATGAGATTCTGGAGAGATGTGGTTGTGACTTTGACAGACTGAGCCAAAGTGCTATCCTGATGATCTGCAAAGGAATTTTATCAGCCCCAGAGTGGCTGCCAGCTGAGTTGCATACAAGAGTGATTTTCTAGAAATGTCCAGAACAATCCACATTTATTCTGACACCTTTACTTTCTTTTAACTTAAAAGTTGGATAAGAACCTTATTTTCCAGTCTCTGTCATTTCTAAAAGTATAGCTTAAACCTGAAAGCAATGTTAAGCCATGCCCCTGCCTCTTACAAAGTGGCCATAACAGAGATCAGTAAGCATCAGAGCCCTTATAGCTTGCTGATGTCATGTGATACAGACTGAGATCTTGGCTTACCTGAGTAAAGAAAGATAAGCAGAAAATTTATTTCATTAGTAAATCGAGAAGTTTCAAAAACAGAAGACAGTCTGAGAAAAAGAATAATAATTAAAGGTATTATTATTCCTGATTTTAATACCAAAATAGTTTGGCACGGGCACAAAACTGACATTCAGATCAATGGACTGGTATAGAGATTACAGAATTAAACCCACACAAGTGATAGCTACTTGATTTTTGACAAAGAAGCCAAAACATACATTGGAAAAATACAACCTTTTCAACAAATTATGCTGGGAAAAGTTAATATTCTCAAGTAGAAGAATGAAACTACATCCAAATCTCACCTTATATAAAAATCAACTCAAAATTGATCAAAGGCCTTAATTCAAGACTGGAACCTCTGAAACTGTTAAGGGAAAACACTTGAAGATACAGGTATTGGCAAGGGCTTTATGAAAATGGCTCCAACAACTCAGGAAATCATACCAAGAACTCACAAGTGGAATTCAGGACATTACAAAGTGGCACAGCAATGGAAACAAGTGAAGAGACAGTCCAAAGAATGGGAGGTCTTTGAGATATATTTGACAGAGGGTAATATCTAGAATACAAAAAGAACTTTAAAAAAACCCCCAAAAACAAGGAATCACTCAAACCAACCAACCAATTGCTAATGAAGTGCATAGACAATTCTCAAAATACAAGGTATAAAAGGCCAATAAACATAGCAAAGAAAGTTCTCAATATTCTTAGCCATCAGAAAAGTATATACTAGCCGGGCGGTGGTGGCGCACGCCTTTAATCCCAGCACTTGGGAG
>CAJQZJ010004801.1:3428655-3454684 GCA_907164525.1 Lophiomys imhausi
CACATTTCATTTTTTTTCTTTACCTCCTAACCCTTCCATCCCATTTCGTTGGTGTGGGGTGTCCTTATATAACAGTCCCTCATCTCAGTTGAGAGGTCGTATCAGGGCCAAGAGCCTCCTCATTCATTGGGGGGTCTACGAAGCAGTACCATCAGTGAAAAGTGTCTTGTTGCCCGGGAGAGAGAACTACTAAACAAACAAACCAATAAGCAGACAATTAGATAAAAAGGCTAAAAAATAGAAAAAATATATAAAAAATAAATAAAAAATAAAAATTAAAAATAAAAAGTCTGTGTCCAAGTTCCCTTTGGTGTGTTAGTTGTAGTATCGATACCTTCTACTACATAGCTAAAATCCTACTATAAGTGAATAGATGCCATATGTGTCCTTCTAAGTCTGGGTTAGCTCACTCAGGATGAGCTTTTCTAGTTCCATCCATTTGGCTACAAATTGCATAATTTCATTGTTCCTGATAGCTGAATAGTATTCCATTGTGTAGATGTACCACAGTTTTTTAACCCATTCTTCGGTTGAGGGACATCTGGGTTGTTTCCAGTTTCTAGCTATTACAAATAAGGCTGCTATAAACATAGATGAGGAAACTTCCTTATGATTCCGTGAAGAGGCATTTGGGTGTATACCCAGAAGTGGTATGGCTGGGTCCTGAGGCAGAGCTATTCCAAGTTTTCTAAGATATTGCCAGACTGACCTCCATAGTGGTTGCACAAGCCTGCATTCCCATCAGCAATGGAGTAGGGTACCCCTTTCTCCACACCCTCGCCAGCATGTGCTGTCATTTGAGTTTTTGATCTTAGCCATTCTGACAGGTATGAGATGGAATCTCAGAGTTGTCTTGAGTTGCATTTCTCTGATGATTAAGGATGTTGAGCATTTCTTCAAGTGTCTCTCAGCCATTAGCGATTCCTCCTTTGTGAATTCTCTATTTAGCTCTGTCCCCCATTTTTTGATTGGATTATTTGGTTTCTTGGCATTTAATTTCTTGAGTTCTTTGTAGATTTTGGATATTAGCCCTCTGTCAGATGTGGGGTTGGTGAAGATTTTCTCCCAATCTGAAGGCTACCGTTTTATTCGAATGACAGTGTCCTTTGCCTTACAGAAGCTTTTCAGTTTCATGAGGTCCCACTTATTGATTGTTGATCTCAAGTCCTGAGCTGTTGGTGTTCTGTTCAAGAAGTTGTTGCCTGTGCCAATTAGTTTGAGGGTTTCTCCCACTCTGGTCTGTTTCTATACCAGTACCATGCTGTTTTTACAACTATTGCTCTGTAGTACAGCTTGAAATCTCGGATGGTGATACCTCCAGATGTTTTTTTATTGTACAGGATTGATTTAGCTATTCTGGGCTTTTTGTTGTTCCATATGAAATTGAGAATAGCTCTTTCCAAGTCTATAAAAAATTGTGTTGGTATTTTGATAGGAATTGCATTGAATCTATATATTGCTTTTGGTAGGATGGCCATTTTTATTATGTTGATCCTTCCTATCCATGAGCATGGGAGATCTTTCCATCTTCTAAAGGCCTCTTCCATTTCTTTCTTCAAGGGCTTGAAGTTCTTGTTGTACAGGTCCTTTACTTGCTTGGTTAGAGTTATCCCCAGGTATTTTATGTTGTTTGTGGCTATTGTGAAGGGGGTTGTTTCCCTTATTTCTTTCTCATCCCATTTGTTTGTTGTATAAAAAAGGGCTTCTGATTTTTTTGAATTAATTTTGTATCCAGCCACTTTGCTGAAGGTGTTTATCAGCTGTAAGAGTTCTCTGGTGGAATTTTTGGGGTCGCTTATGTATACTATCATATCATCTGCAAATAGAGATAATTTGACTTCTTCGTTTCCGATGTTTATCCCCTTGATCTTCTTTAGTTGTCTTATTTCTCTAGCAAGAACTTCAAGTACTTTATTGAAGAGATATGGTGAAAGTGGACATCATTGTCTTGTCCCTGGGTTTAGAGGAAATGCTTCAAGTTTCTCTCCATTTATTTTGATGTTGGCCACTGGCCTGCTGTATATTGCCTTTATTATTTCTAGGTATGGTCCTTGTATGCCCGTTCTCTCCAGAACTTTTAGCATGAAGGGGTGTTGGATTTTGTCAAATTTTTTCTGCGTCTAGTGAGATTATCATGTGGTTTTTTTCTTTCATCTTGTTTATATGGTGAATGATGTTGATAGACTTTCATATGTTGAACCATTCCTGCATTCCTGGGATGAAGCCTACTTGTTCATGGTGTATGATACTTTTGATGTGTTCTTGAATTCGGTTTGCTAGTATTTTATTAAGTATTTTTGCATCTATGTTCATGAGGGAGATTGGTCTGAAGTTCTCTTTCTTTGTTGGGTCTTTGTGTGGTTTAGGAATCAGGGTGACTGTGGCCTCATAGAATGAGTTTGGCAATGTTCTTTCAGATTCTATTTTGTGAAAGAGTTTGAAAAGTATTGGTGTTAGCTCTTCTTTGAAGGTCCGGTAGAATTCTGTGCTAAAGTCATCTGGCCCTGGGCTTTTTTTTGGTTGGGAGATTTTTAATGACTGTTTCTATTTCCTTAGGGGTTATAGGGCTGTTTAATCTGTTTATCGGATCTTGATTTAGCTTCGGTAAGTGGAATCTATCAAGAACATTGTCCATTTCACTTAAGTTTTCAAATTTGGTGGAGTATAGATTTTTAAAGTAGGATCCAAATATTCTGTGGATTTCCTCAATGTCTGTTGTTATTTCTCCATTTTCATTTCTGATTTTGTTGATTTGTGTTTTCTCCCTCTGTCTTTTAGTTAATTTGGCTAAGGGTCTGTCTATTTTGTTGATTTTCTCAAAGAACCAACTCTTGGTTTCATTGATTCTTTGTATAGTTCTTTCTGTTTCTAAGTTGTTGATTTCAGCCCCAAGTTTGATGATCTCCTGCCTTCTGCTCCTCTTGGGAGTGTTTGCTTCTTTTTTTCCAGTTCACCCAGTTTAGCTGTTAATTCGCTAATATGAGCTGTCACAATTTTCTTTTTGAAGGCACTTAGTGCTATGAACTTTCCTCGTAGCACAGCTTTCATTGTGTTCCATAGGTTTGGGTATGTTGTGTCTTCATTTTCATTGGATTTTAAGAAGTCTTTGATTTCCTTCTTTCTTCCCTGACCCAGTGGTCCTCTAGAAAAGAGTTGTTCAATTTCCATGTGAGTGTAGACTTTCTGTTGATTCTTTTGCCAATGAAGTCCAGCTTTATTCCATGGTGGTCTGATAAGATACAAGGGGTTATTTCAATTTTCTTGTATCTGTTGAGGCTATCTTTGTGTCCAACTATATGGTCGATTTTGGAGAAGGTTCCATGAGGTGCTGAGAAGAAGGTGTATTCTTTTGTGTTTGGGTGAAACGTTCTGTAGATATCTGTTAGGTCCATTTGGTTCATGATCTCTGTTAGCCTCATTATTTCTCTGTTTGGCTTCTGTCTTGATGATCTGTCCATAGTTGTGAGTGGGGTGTTGAAGTCTCCCACTATTAAGGTGTTTGGATCAATGTGTGATTTAAGTTTTAGAAGCGTTTCTTTTATAAATGTAGGTGCCTTTGTATTTGGGGCATAGATGTTCATTATTGAGATGTCCTCTTGGTGGATATTTCCTTTAATGAGTATGTAATGCCCTTCTCTGTCTTTTTTTATTAACTTCAATTGGAAGTCTGTTTTGTTTGATATTAGGGTGGCTACTCCAGCTTGTTTCCTGGGTCCATTTGCTTGGAAAACCTTTTCCCAGCCCTTTACTCTGAGATAGTGTTTATCTTCTATAGTGAGATGTGTTTCTTGTATACAGCAAAAAGATGGGTCTTGTTTACGGATCCAGTCTGTGAGTCTGTGTCTTTTTATTGGCGAGTTGAGTCCATTGATGTTGATGGATATTAATGACCAGGGGTTGTTATTTCCCATTATTTTGGTATAGCTGGCTGTCTTGTGTTTCTTTTTGTTTAGTTGCTGTGGAGGTTTCTATTTCCTCTGTTTTCTTGGGTGTAGTTATCTTCTCTGGGTTGGAATTTTCCTTCTAGGATCTTCTGTAGGGCTGGGTTTGTGAGGAGATATTGTTTGAATTTGATTTTGTCATGGAATACCTTGTTTTCTCCTTCTATGTTGATAAAGAGTTTTGCTGGGTATAGTAGTCTGGCTGGGCACCTATGTTCTCTCAGGGCTTGTAGGACATCTGTCCAGGCCCTTTTAGCTTTTAAAGTTTCTGAGGAGAAGTCAGGTGTGATTCTGATGGGTCTGCCATTGTATGTGACTTGGCCTTTTTCTCTTACAGCTTTTAATATCCTTTCTTTGTTATCTACATTTGGAGTTTCTATAATTATGTGGTGAGAGGAGTTTCTTTTCTGATCTAATCTGTTTGGTGTTCTGTAAGTCTCTTGGATTTTTACTGGCATCTCTTTCTTTAGGTTTGGGAAGTTTTCTTCTATGATTTTGTTGAAGATATTTCCTGGACCATGGAGTCGGGAGTCCTCTCTTTCCTCTATACCTATAATTCTTAGGTTCCGTCTTTTCATTGAGTCCTTGATTTCTTGGATGTTGTGGGTGAGAGATTTTTTTAGCTTTCTCATTTTCTTTGGGTGTTGTACTGATTTCTTCCATCGAATCTTCCATGCCTGAGATCCTGTCTTCCATCTCTTGCATCCTATTTTTCATACTCACATCCGTAGTTCCTGTTCTCTTCTCTTGATTCTCCATTTCCTCTTTTAACTCTGACTGTGTTTTCTTTATTGTTTCCATTTCTATTTTCATGTCTTGAATGGTAGTGTTCATTTTGTACATTTCCTTCTCCAGTTTGCTTGTTTTTGCCTGGAAATCTTTCATTGTTTTGTCCTTTTCCTGTTCAAGCTGAGTCACCTTGGCTTGGAGCTCTTTTTTTTTTTTTTCTTAGATGAGAGCCAGCATGAACAGCCTTAAATTCTCATCTTTTTTTTTTTTTTTAAAGATTTATTTATAGATTTATTTATTTATTATGTATACAGTGTTCTGCTTGAAGGCCAGAAGAGGGCACCAGATTTCATTGTGGATGGTTGTGAGCCACCATGTGGTTGCTGGGAATTGAACTCATGACCTCTGGAAGAGCAGTCAGTGCTCTTAACCGCTGAGCCATCTCTCCAGCCCGGCTTGGAGCTCTTTAATGGTGTTATTCGTTGTTTTGACTTGTAAAATTGTGGCTTCTTTGAATTCCTTCATAGTTTTAAGTTCTTCTTGAAGGGACTCTATAACTTTCCATAATGTAGAATTGTCATCGTTTTCATGTGTTTCAGTTGTGGTGAGGTGGTTTGAGCTGGACGGAATAGCGTTGCTTTCTTTTGTTGGAGACATTTCGCTCTGTTTTTTTTTTTTTTTTGTCCTCTGTGGTCCCTGGGTAGCTGGGTGAGATTTAGAAGGGGTCGTGCCCTTTGTACAGCATCCTGCAACACTTGCTGCCTTGTGACTGTTAACCCCGAAATCAAAATACGTCCGCGCAGGCCACTGCCATCTTGGTTCCTCGTATTTTTCATTTCTAAGGCCTAGCATAAAGCCTGGCAAATAGTTGATACTTAATCGGTCAATAATAAAATCTCACAGTGAGTATTCAGAGTATACCAGACTCTGAGGCATTTGTTAATATGATCTTATTTTACAGCTCAGGAAAATAAAGTTCCAAGTATAGACTCACAGTTGGAAAACTCTAAAAACATTTGATGCACACTATTCTCTATAAATTCTGTTGAATGAATGCATGCAGAGTTAGATGGTGTGTGACAATATTTATCCATCATTCAGGTAAAGAACAGGGCTGGAGATGTGCATATAGAAATCTGAAGGATGAAGACCAGGGAGAGACTGGGGCACGTGAGGGTGTGGTGGGAAACAAGCCAAAGCAGTGTTATGTAAAAGCATCGGTTTGGGTTTAAAAGTGCTGGGATCTGCCATGTGCGATGGCAGATATTCACCATTCAGGTGAAGAAACAGGCTGGAAATGTAGCTCAGTGAAAGAGCAATCCTCTAGCCTACACAATGCCAGGAGTTTGTTCCCCACCACTCAGAAAACAAAAATAAACCACACTGTAATAAACTCGATACCACATGAGAGAAAGGCGTACATCAGAAGCTAGGATACATGTCTTACACTTGTGCTTTACTTACATGTTTCTAATAGTCTTCATTCCTTATCAGAAAAGGAGATACACCCACAAAACCTTAAACCCAAGATTTACCCTGTACACAAGATGTGCAGGGAATGCCCAACTAATGATGGGCCCAACCTGCGACCTACCCTAAGGGAGAGAGCCAATCCCTATCACTGTTAATGATACTCTGCCATCCTTACAGACAGGAGCATAACATAACTGTCCTCTGAGAACCTCCATGCAGCAAAGGATCGAAACAGAGGCTGAGACTCATGGCCAAACATTAGGTGGAGTGAGGGATGTCTCGTGAAAGAATTTCGGTGAAGGATAGAAAGATCTGGAGAGGACAAGAACTCCACAAGAAGATCAACTGAGACAACTAACCTAGGCCCATGGGGGCTCACAGAGTCTGAACCACCAAGAGCATGCATGAACTAGACCTGGGCCCCCTATACATATGTAACCAATGGCAGCTTGGTCATCACGTTGGGTTCCCTAGCAAGTAGAGCGGGTGCTGTCTCTGGCTTGGATTCTAATGCCTGTTTTTTGATCATTCCCCTAAGGGGGCTGTGGTGTCTGACCTCAACGGAAGAGGAAGTGCTAGGTCCTGGGACTTGATGCGCTGGAGTTGGGTGGTATTGGGGGAGATTCCCCTTTTTTGAGGAGAAGAGGAGTGTGGATTTAGGTAAGGGGGAAGTAGGGTGGGGACCCAGAGGAGGGGAGGGAGGTGGTTACAATCAGGATGTAAAATGAAAATATAAATAAACTTTAAAAAATAAAAAAAGAAAAGGGGGAAATACAATCTTGTAGGCCAAACCCATTTCACATGCCTCTGATTCCAAAACTCTTGTGCATGAATGAGAATCTTGTTCCTCAGCAGATCCAACTGATATTTGATTGATAAACACTTGTTACTATGGTTATATGTAAGGAGAGCAAAAATCTTTCTTCTGGTCTCCTTGTCTTATCAGGGGCCACAAACTTAAATGCTACAGAGCCCCCTAGATAATGGAATTAGCAGTCAAGATCTTGGTGGGAACAGCCAGGAAGCAAAGCATACTGTAGGAAGCACCACCTACTCACCTTAAGGGCCCAGTGACTGGTCTTCCGAATTCTAAGAGAAGCCAGAAATACAGATGGTATGTGGAAAGCCCAAGTTTTAGATGTTCACAACTTATGTAAATGTATTTGAAAACTCATTTGGCCAAATAAAATAAACTGTCAATGGCTGGTTAGCCCTGTGGGGTTCTAGCTAGCAAACTTGAGTTTCATTTGGGGCTGAACCCAAAACTGTCTTTTGCTTACTCTGGCAGAGTAAGGGACTAGAGGAAGGGTGAAAGTAATGTTTTCAGTTTTGCTGCTTGTTAGTGTGTTTGGTGAGGAAAGGGGTTGGACAGTGGGCTAAAATTTATTTTAGACAATCCGTGGGTTTGGAATAGGATGTTTGTGGCCCTGATCCCAAGTCAAGAGTGGCTGGTAACAGTTGTCTATTACTTTCTCCCTCACAACCAGTCAAGCTTTTTGCTGCACAATGAACTGATGTGACTTCAGCATTCTTCAAGCTGTTAGTGCACTGCTGAACTTGCAGAAAAATCCACAACCCGATGCATGCCTTCCTTACATTGCATGTGCTTCTGAGGGACAGCAAATCACCCTCCAGCAACAAACAATGCCTTTGTACAGTGTCCTGATTAGATTTTTGTCAACTTGACATAAGCCAGGGTCATCTGGGAAGAGAGAACTTCAGCTAAGAAAATGTCTCCACTAGACTGGCCTCTAGACCAATCTGTAGGGGCATTTTCCTGATTGATGATTAGTGTGGGAGGGTCTAACTCACTGTCAGTGGTGCCACTCCTGGGGCAAATAGTCCTAGGTTGTATAAGCTTAGTGAGCTATGGAGAGCAGGCCGGTAAGCAGTGTTCCTTCATGATCCATGCTTCAGTTCCTGCCCTGCCTGAGCTCCTGCCCTGATTTTCTTTGTTATAGACTGCAAGCCATAAGAAGAAATAAACCCTTTTCTTCCCCAAAGTTGCTTTTGACCATGGAGTTTATCACAGCAACAGAATCCTAAGACACAGGACATCTCTGGACAGTAAGTGTTCTGGGGGAAAAGTATTTCCGAAGAATAGGATTTTCCAGAGAAAGGCCCTGATGTCCCCCATTTACTCCAGCAAAGCTGTAAAAAGCACCAAATAAACCCGAGTCTCTTTGGGAACCAGCTTTCCCGGTGCAAGCATCTCAGGCTACTGCCTACTTCATGGACAACATAGTCTGTGGTTTTGATGGAGGAAGCCATGTAAACTCATCAAGAGGAGGCTCTGGTAAAAACTAGTTCCTGTTGTAGATATAAGAACCATATTTGGATATAGCTTCCCAGAGCTTCACTTTCTTTAAAGAACCTGTGAAACAACGTGGAGTATTAATGGACTCTGTGAGGCTTGGGGGAATAACAGTTTCTCTTGAAACTGGAGGTATTACATGCAGGGTTGGGGAAGACATCTTTTCATTTGTGCATGTACAAAATTTCCCTCCCACCATACAGTGCTGGTGGAGGACTTTCTAACCTTTCTTTCTTTAAGCAACAGAAGAAAAGTACCCATCATATATTTAAGCCAACACTACCAGAGTTGTGAATTGCTGGACACACTCGACATGATTAGAGTGACCTGTGTCTAACCACGGGCTGACAGGCACATGCCTTTTCATTTTATGAAGACTGTGTTCGTGTTCCTTGCCTATTCTTGCTTGATTGGCATGGAATTCAATAGCCGTGCGCTGGAGTATTCTCAAGGTTTGTTGTGCACTGTGTAAGATGGTTTCTAGCAAGCACATCTACTTCTGTCCCTACCTTCCTCATTGCATTTGCCTGGTGGATAGCACTGTTGTAAGTTTCAGGGTACCTCAGACTCTTCGACCTGGTTCCAATGAATCCAGAGGACAAGCAGATGATCACAAAACCTGGTTTGATTGTCCATACATTTGTACTTTCCAGGTTGAGGAAAACTGCAGGCCTGGTTCAAATTCATATATCAGTGTAAACCCCTCTTCCCTCACCAAAGAACAGTGCTCCACCTCCCCTTGTCCATTCTACCCTTTCAGCTCCTGGATTTAGAAGAACTTATACTTTAAACAGTGGGCAAGTGAAAGGTGGTTCAATGGACCATACAATTCAACTAACAAGGCTATTTTAAATATTAACTACAAACAAATGAGGATAACTTAACAATTAATTCCATAAGCTGTTTGCTACCTCCTAATTGAAGGTTAAGGTGATCTGCATCTCTGTATGTTTCCTCTTTATAAGCAGTCTATCTACATGTATACTCAGGAACTAAAGCTTGGGTTTAAGTTCCATAGTTTCTTTGGAGTTTTTTTTTTTCCAGTTAAGTAAATACCTACAGTTTGAACAAGATATATGCATGTGTTTTAACTTTAAAAATTGAGAGATACTTTATGAACTACATAACTCACTCACTTCAAGTAGATTGAAGTATATTCATAGAATTGTGTGGCTGTCACAGTAATCAGTTTGGAACATATCACTCTAAAAAGAAACTCCATATTCTTCAGTTGCCCTCTTTACTCTCTCATTCCCCAGCCTCTGGCATCCCAATGAATCTACTTTCTGTCTTTATAAACTTGTCTATTCAGGACATTTTATACAAATGGCATCAACAATATGTGGTCTTTTGGGAACACTTTCTTTTTCAGTTCACATTAAGTTTTCAAGACTCAACCACATTCACAAATCTAAATTAAGTGCTAGAGACACACAAGAGCACTGTCTGAACATTCCACAAAGATCTGCACAGCATACTCTTGGTATTCTCTTTTGTACCTTCGTTGGACACTTTGCACCACACCTTGATGCACTCAGACACAGAGAAAGCCCTGTATTTCTGAGAATTTCACACACCAGTGGCCATCTCCATGTTCTCTCCTACTGCACCACAAACTCATGTATATAAAATAACCTCACTGTTTTCCCTGTCCACACACAATATTCCTCACCATTTATTCATTTTGGTTAACAATAAGACCATCTGCCTGAAGTAACTTTAAAACCAAGGAAGTTTGTATTACACTCAAACCTAGTTATTCAATATTATGCTAAAATAGCTCTTTACTCTGCTTTCTCATCATCTCTCACCTGCCTGCTCACCACACACCACAGTCTCAGTGACGCTCCTAGTCCCAGCCCCACTAAACACTGTCCATCTCTCACCCTGCTCCACTCCTAGGTCATGGCTGAGGCATACCCTGGCTGAATGCAGCAAATGGCTCTATTTTAAAGGCGAGGATGGGGAGGATAAGGAGGGCAGCTCACGGTTTTCTTCAATTTACACTAGAGCCTGAGATGACTGATGGTGAATCAGGCCTCCCAGCAGTGCTGAAGAGAAGGCTGATCTGCTTTGAGCTCCTCCTCAGGCAGCCTGGTCCCCACCTGCACAGATTCTGACTGTGACTTTTAGAATATCCCACCTGTGAGACTCTAAGGTGCAGCCTTCATGGCTCTTGGGCTGCCGCAGCAGTGAGGTTCACAGGACAAGTGAGGGTCCAATAGAGGCTACGTGGGGGACTGGAGGCACATTTGTGCTTCACTCTCTATAGTGGCTTGAATGAGAATATAAAGCCACTGCTCTATCACCATGCCTGTCTTCTTCCCACCATAACGACAATGGACTAGCCCTCTTAAACTGTAGGCATGTCCCCAATTAAATTCTTTCTTCTATAAGTTGCCTTGGTCATGGTGGTTCTCCACAGCAATAGAACACTAACTAAGACACTCTTTTTTCCCCTAACATTATTTATTTCTTCAAGTAACATCTCAATCACATTCCCCTCTCTCCTCCCACTCCCAGTCTCACCCTCCTACTCTCTTCCCCCTCACCCTCCTATCTGCTTTTTAAAAAAAATTTAAGGTGTATCTTTCCCCTCAACACCACCCCCTTTTAGTCCAATAAAAGGCTCTTTTTCTTGTAACAATAAATATAATACAAAACAATAAGAACAATTAGGCCACAATTATGAAAAGGTATAGCATACATTCCCAATGTCCAGTCCATACCTACTTGGCAACTGATATTAATATTCTATTATCTATCTATCTCAATGAGTCTAAAGTTTTATACCTAACTACAGTTTCCACCCTAAGCTGCATTACCAACTTAAAAACATCTTCTTAGACTGAGAACATCTTTTTAATTCCTAAACAACTTAAAACTTAACTGTGAGACTATAGCTATCTAGTCTTCATCCACATCAGATACCTGAGAAGGATAAATATATCTGAATAAACAGGAAGTGAAGAGCCAGAAGCTTCCAAAACTAAGAAGTGACAGACAACTGGTTGCCTGGACAGTTCCCAATTCTCTCAATACATTGGAGCAACTGTCTTCAGCCTTTTGGCCCAGTATCTCTGACAGACACTGATTGTAAAGCAGGAATAATGAAGGACTTGCCTACCCTGTCTTGGCAGAGCTAGGCTGTCGACTTACCTGCTACCAAGTTTTGTCCTTTTTGGACAGCAGTCTGTCTACAGTTGAAGCAAGGACTTTTTCTGAGCAAAGAGTTTATTTGGCTTATATTTCCACATCACTCTTCATCATTGAAGGAAGTTAGGACAGGAACTCACATAGGGCAGGAACTTGAAGCCATGAGCTGATGCAGAGGCAATGGAGGGATTAAGATTACCAGCTTGCTCAGCTCACTTTCTTTCTTTTTTTTTTAAATGTAATTTAAAAAATTTATTTATTTGTTGCTTCAGGTTACATCTCCATCATAATGTCCTCTTTCCACCCTTCCCAGCCCCCCTACTCTACCCCCTATCCCTTCCATCCCACTCCTCTGGAGTGGAGTGTCCCTACATAACAGTCCCCCGCCCCAGTTCAGAAGTCATATGAGGGCCAAGAGCATCCTCATACACTGAGGGCCTACAAGGCAGCACCACCAGTGAAAAGTGTCTCATTGCCAGGGAGAGAAAACTAAAAAAACCAACCAACCAAACAAACAAACAAAGTCTATGTCCATGTTCCCTTTGGTGTGTTGGTTATAGTATAGCTATCCTGTACTATATAGCTAAAATCACTTTCTTATAGAATCTAGGACCACCAAATTGGCTGTTCTCCCCTATTAAGAGAATGCCCTACAGGGTTGCCTACAGCCCCATCTTATGGAGGCATTTCCTTAGTTTAGGTTTCCTCCTCTCTGATGACTTTAGCTTGTGGCAAGGTGACATAATACTATCTACCAACACATGTGTGTTGTGTGCGTGTGTTTGAGTTTAAACTTTTTTCTGAGATAAGGTTTCTCTGTGTAACCATGGCTGTCTTGGAACTCACACTATAGACCAGGCTGGACTCAAACTCACACAGGTCTGCCTGCCTCTGCCTCCCAAGTGCTGAGATTAAAGGTGTGTGCCACCATACTGAAAGGGGTAAAATATCACATTTAAAGAGTCTGGAGTGGAACTTATGTCAGGAAAAGAAGAATTTCAAGTTTTGGGAAGTCAAGAAGACTTCTTCCTAACAGAGACCAGCAGATGAGAGCATATGATGTATCAAGTCGGCTGGGCTATGGCGCCCAGTTTTTCCATTAAATATTACTCTAGATGTTGTGATGTGATTAAAACTTGAAAGCAGATTATCCCTTATAATCTAGATGGGCCTCATGCAATCAGCTGATGGTTTTATAAGCAAAAACTGAGGTTTCCTGGAGAAAGAATTCTGCCTCAAGATTGTAGCACAGAGAATAGGAAATTATTAACCAATGGGCACGAGTTTTAGTTGAATAAGGTAAATATGCCCTAGAGATTTGCAGTGCAATGTTGTACGTATAGTCAACAGCAATGCATGATATACTTAACAACTTGTCAAGAGGGTAGCTAATGTACAGTTACCACTACTACAATAATAGTGATAATTAAGAGGCAACTTAGCATCTTGCTGAGTTTTCTGTTTGTTTTGCCCTATAGATCTGGAGCTCAAGACTGCAAGATTGATTCTTACTTGAGTCTGTTTACCCTGTGAATTTCAGGCTTCCTAGTTCACACAACTGGTGAGCCAAAACCAAAACAAACCAATCAATCAGCTCCCCACCCCTATCTCCCTTTCCCTTCTCTGCCTTTGCTCTGTCATTCAGCCTTTTATTTTGACTTTCGCTTTCTGAAGAAAAGCGAACTAATGCAAATACCTAGAATATACAGGAGAAAATGGGAAACTGAGAAGGTAGAGTGAGCTGTCTAGCGACACACCCCAAGCACTCCTAGCACACTGGGCAGCTGCAGTGGAGACTGGGATTTTGAATTGGGGTGGAAGAGAAGAGGGAATTAATGTCTGTCCAAAGCCTATTGGGCCTGTGGACATTCCACACTCCTCCTCTGGGCTGTCTTAGGCCCATGAATTGTTTTAGAAACCAGGATTGTATTTGAGGAAAAACAACAACAACCCAGAATTAAATTTATAAGGAAACTTTTAAAAATGCCTGGAAGTTATACTGTAGGTAAGACATTAATTAATATTAAGGGAAGTTGAGTAAGGGATGGACAGAAATTCTATATTGTTTTTGTAACTTGTCTCTAAGTCAAAAATTAGGCAAAACACAAAGTTTAATAAAATCTGGAAAGAACTAGGTGGGCCAGCGGACCTGTAAACATCCTTACCCCTGATATCTGGACCTTCTAAAATCTAGCCCCCTCTCAGTTGGTACTACAGTGAAATTATTAAGACCAAAGTCCTCCACAGACTTCCTATTCATAGGCAGCAATAACCGGAAAGCAGATCTACATACAGAACAGCAGGGGAAACCTACACCATTTATAAAGAAAACTAAGACTCAAACCCTTGTTCTTAAATATGAATGGATACCCAAAGCTCACCATTTTTATTTAAAAGCAAAACAGGAGCATTCAAGAGGAAAGCCAAGTCAGTCATGAAGCAGGATACTCCAAAGCATGAGAAGCTGAAGAAAACTCATGTTCCATTTCAAAAGTGCAGATTTGTGCTCCATCTAACAGAGTCAAGGTAGACCACATAAGTACACAGGGCAAGATGCTAAGACTTAAAACTCTTTATTAAGGCATAAATATGACTAGCATAATAATTAAAATAATACCTATCAACTTAGGGAGATGGAAACATAAGGAAATAAATGGCAAACTGGCATTTGAGGCATTATAATTACTACTAACTGCATCAGACTATAGCCACCTGCATATATCTATTATCAGAGACAAATGTCCTGAGAAAGGGGACTATGGCTCATGTGTGAATGTCAGGATGCAACCTGTGGGAGTAGGTACTCTCCTTCAGCAGGGACTGAGGGAGTGAGGTCATCAGGCTTGACAACAGGAAATCTTACCTACAAGCTGTCTCACCAGATTCTCAAAGGAAGATTAAAAAATAAAATTAACATTGTTTTAATCAAGTAATGTAGCTATTTGAAACAGAAAACTTTAAGCCAATTCAACAGAGCACTGAAGGATTACTCCATGATTAAGCCACACAAACCCAGATTGTGTGAATTTGAATCCCACTGATTTGGCACCACGCTGAACAGTAGTGGAAGGAAGCCCAGGTCCTCTCTTCAGCATTGAGAAGAAGCCCTGAATGTTTCCTTTTAGAGTAGCAGTAACAGCAGCACTAAGAAAAAACTTAACTCTGGATGTGATGAACTACTGGAAAATCTCAGAAAA
This sequence comes from Lophiomys imhausi, assembly GCA_907164525.1. NCBI lineage: Eukaryota > Metazoa > Chordata > Mammalia > Rodentia > Muridae > Lophiomys > Lophiomys imhausi. The sequence continues at coordinate 3,443,466 of CAJQZJ010004801.1, forward strand.
TAGCAACAAATGAGCTGGCTATGCAACAAAGAATGTGAAACCTGGGGGATATGTGAGTTTGCAAACTCTCTTCTTCAGAGTGACACAGCACATTCCCTCGGGTCTGTGGCTCCTATCCTGTTCTGTGCTCTATGATCATGTTATTGAGGCTTTAAGTTTATCAAATGAGCATATAATTTCAATGTGAAAAGCTTAAAAAGTACATGTTATTAAAGTCTTATAATTAGAGATGACACCAAGAATAAGATGCAGATGATATATGAGCTAGGATGCTACACAATTTAACAACATGAGCTCTTGATTCCCAGAATGCCCCTTGATAGATGCTAAGTTTCTGTGTTGAAGGCAAGTACTCACAAATAGTTAGGAGCCCAGACAGAGTTTACATAGGGACTCACTTGAGTCTGAGGTCCAAGGGCTTAAATGGGAAGTTCAGGCTTTAGTTTACTGCACTCAGGATCCAGAGTTCTCAGGTGCCCAGATAGACACAACATGAAGGAAAAAATATTCCAAGTCTTATACTTAAATACAGGCTCTGACTCACAAGTATGATTTTTAACTCTCTCTTTAAATAAGACAGTTTGAGGGAGGAAAAAAAAATCAAGCTTGAAACACAGTACCACTTATTTTGGCAAGATAACAACCAAAATGAAAGTACAAGCTGTATGTCCAAATGGTAAAGGCACTGGAAAACAAACTGCAATACTGCAGAGGAACACACCAAACACAAGATACTGAAATTATAATTTAAATATAAATTAAACCTTCTGGCTAGGTTTCTGTGTACTGGACACAAGCTAGGGTCATATGAAAAGAAGAATCTCAGTTGGGAAAATGCCTCCATCAGATTGTCTGTAGGGAATTCTGATTAATTATTGATGTGGGAGTCAGTGCCGCCCCTGGTCCTGGGTATAAGAAAGCAAGCTGAACAAGCTATGAGGAGCAAGTCAGTAAGCAGAGTTCTTCCCTGATCTCTACTTCAGTTCTTGCCTTCATGTTATGGCCCTGTGTGGTTTCAGGGATGGACCAGGATCAGGACTTGTAGGATGAAATATACTCTTTCCTTCCCAAGTTGCTTTTGGTCATGGTCTTTTCACAGCAACAGAAAGAAAACTAAGAAACAGGGTAAGCTGCAAAACCATGATCAGCTTTAGCTAGAGATTAAGTATACCTTTTCCTGTTTTCCCCAAATAAAATCATAGTTTACTAGTTAATCCCAACTCAAAGCTCTTCTCTCAGTCCAAAATAACCACTACATACACATCGAACACTCTCTTGTTAATGTAATCATTTCCGCATGCAATACACATGACTCCAAGGACTATAATCTGGGGCAAGTGTATACAGACTGAAAAATTACAAGTTTCAAACCTTGCTCTTAAAATCATAGGGCATTCAGGTTATTTTTACTTCTCACGAGGATGTCACACTGTTATTTGATTATCAAACTACTTTTAGTATGACAAGAATTACCTGTTGTCAGTTTGAAGGGACTGGAAATAGAACTTTTTTAAAATTTATTATTTATTTTATTTTATGTATATTAATGCTCTATCTGCATGTACAGCTGCAGCCAGAATAAGGCATCAGATCACATTGTGGATGGTTGTGAGCCACCATGTGGTTGCTGGGAATTGAACTCAGGATCTCTGGAAGAGCAGACAGTGCTCTTAACTGCTGAGCCATCTCTCCAGCCCCTGGAAATGGAACTTTTAAGGGCTTAACTTTTAAGCCATTTCTGAATGGCTGAATAAGGTCATAACAATTATTTGTTTACATTCTGTTAAAGTTTCAGCACCAGTCTACCAGGCTCAAGGACTTTATTGAGCCTAATGATGGTACAGCATCCTGAAAAGTAGAAAATTACTTCATCATAAACCACTCACATTCCAAAGTCTGAAGAGCAACTCAAATCGAATCTTTATTATTATAACTGTATGCATGTGATCCAAATTCATCAATACTTTAGCTCCCTTCTTCCTTCTGATGATGACATGGATCTCATTAGAGGATGAGCACCAGTGCACTGGAAATCTAAGTGTAAACCGGGGCACAAAGTTCATCTCTAAGCCTTCCTCTGGCTGAGAAGGGGATGAGATCTGTGGAGTGTCTAGTGCGTCTTCCAATGATCCAGTGAACTATAAATTGTAACACATTTCAAAGAAGGGAACATTTCATTGGTACTACTAGTATGAATATGCTAATTATAATCATTAAGGCTCATCAGTGATAATTAAGAGTCACTTCTTATTATATTATGGGTACTCCTTGTTGTCTTCTATAGTCATATCAACTTGTGTTTACTAAAATGAAGTGGTACCTCAGCTTCTTTAATTTATGCCTTTCTCTCCCTCCTATTTCCTTTATGAATTAACCACATGGCTCACAATAGTGCTCAAAGATATTTCCATTCTCTTGTTTCCTTTCTGAATTGACCTCTAGGCTCTGCCAACTGGGTTTTCTTGAGGCCTTGTGGAAAATAAAAAGTTGGACAGTTCACTAGGTCTACAAACACTAGCAGTCTGAGAAAATGATTTACCGGTCAATAAAAGGGCACAATATTGTGTAGACTTACTACCAGGTGAACAGTTCCAAAACTGCTGGGCCTTTGGTACAATCAAAACCTGTGACTGTTTTTTCCAACTTCCCTTAGTGCTTACATTCTGACAGCTCAGTCTAAAACATTCACCTGTAGTGTGATCAGGGACAGAAAACACAACAGACCTCTTCATCTTGATAGCACAGGCCACACCACACCTCTTGGTCTCAACCACTTTGTCCAAAATGACATTCCGAAGAACCTTAAATTAGCCTGCAGCACAAGAACCCACCAATGATGCCTGAGAATGAGCTTTTCCGTGGCACCTCTGAAGAAGCGGGCAGGGAGGGGTGCATGTAGCACTGTGACCGGTAGACAGGTTTTTGAATGAGCATTTCCCTGAAGCAAAATCACACAGAAAATAAGAATTTTCCATGTGTTCCTCCACTCCTTTCTATTTGGCTAAAGCCGAGTTGTGAGAAAATTATATCCGCCTCCCAGAGTTCTGTGGCTTGGGTTGCACATTTTCCTGAGTCAGGTTCCTTCATTAATTCTGGTATAAGCACTGTGTTTCAGTTAACTGCCCTTAGGATTACTGCCTAGATTTCCAAGTCAGAGTGCTGATTTGGTTACTGCAGAACTCTGAAAGTTACCAAGGGATATGGAGGTTCACAAGTCTTTACCTTTTTAATTCCTGTTTTTGACAGTCATCTGACTAGATTGATCAGGTAACTGTGACCCACACAAGCCACAGGAAGATGAGAGCTTCTACTCAAACAGTTTTTGAGCTGATTTCTCTGTTAAGTGTAGCAGACATGGACTATAGCAATAGCCAGACAACACACAGACACATTGTTCTTGAATTAAGGCCAAAGTTCCTAGACCTGGTATAGAAGCCAAAGTGCCAAGATCAAGTGTAGAAGACGCGTCCATGTTTCCCTATTTCAACCATGTGCTGGTTGGTACTTTGTTAGTTTTGTCAACTTGTTGAGCAATTGCCTCCATCAGATTGACCTGTAGGCAAGTCTGTGTTTTTGTTTTAATATTAGTTATTGATGTGGGTGGGTTCATCACACTGTGGAAATGCAACACGTGGGCAGGTAGCTCTGGATTATATACAAAAACAGTCTGGGCAAGCCACAGGGAGCAAGCCAGTAAGCAGCACTCCTCCATGGTTTCTGCTTCAGTTCTTGCCTCCAGGTTCCTGTCTTGGCTTCTCTCAATGATAGACTGTGATGAGTAACTATAAAGCAAATAAACCCTCCCACTCAATTTGGTTTTGGTCAGTCTTTTATCACAGCAACCAAGAAAGCAAATTAGAAAAACCAGTTACCAATAACATATTGAACACAAAAGAGAAGGTGCCCTACAAGCAAAGCAAACCCAGTGCTCAGAATCTGAAAATCTTCACATGAGGAGCTAAAAACATGAGTTCTCAGCCTACAGCTGAGGCAACACGACCCAACTAAAGTCTTTAAAGGCTCTTTAATCTACCTCAAACATGTGATCCTACTGAAATGGTCTAAAATAGTGTAGATGGATGCATACATCTTAATTATATACCTTCTGAATTCTCATGAATATTATAGAAATGCAAAATAGCTCATCTACCTTGGAGGAGTCAGTAGTTTCTCACCACTCTACCCCTATCCCTTTATTTATAGAATCTCACTTAACTTTCCTGTTCAGACTCCCCATTATTGATACCATGCCTAGCTTGCTTGCTTGCTTTTTTTTATTTTTTAATAAGAGTTGAACTAACCAAGGGTAATGACACATGGACTCATAGCTACTGAGAACACTGAGGCAGGAAGACTGAACATTTGAGACTAGCCCTGGCAACTTAGACCCTGTTTCAAAATAAAGATTAAAAAAGAGCTGGGAGAGAACTTACTGGTAAAACTTTGGACTAATCCCCACTATTGAGAGTAAACAAGTTGATATTCATCTGGTAGCCTACTAAGCCAAAAGGCATGTGGGGTTGGGTGTAACTCAGATATAGAGACCTTGTCTTGAATTCATGAAGCCCGAGTTTCAATTCCCAGCATAAACTGGGTATGATGGCAAATACTGTAATCTTAGCATGCAGGAGGTGGAGGCAGAAAGATGAGAAGTTAAAAGTCATCCTCAGCTACATAGCTGAGTTGGAGGCCAAATTAAACCCATGAGACACCGTGTCAAGAAGACAAAACATTTACTGTGGCTTTATTAATAGTGAGCTACGTCTAGAAACAACCCAATTTCCTGTAGCTGATCACCAGATAAAGAGTAGATCCACAATGGAATACTACATAGAAATAAAAAAAGGAAGTAACTAGTGTTATGCACAATAACATGGGCACACTTCAGATACAAAGGCTTTGGGAAAGAAGCCGGACTCAAACCAGGGTACATACGATCCCAATTATGACTCCCTGCAAAGGGAGAATGATAGTTAGAGAACAAGTCTGATAGCTGGGGATGTAGATCAGTGCTAGAATATTTGCTCAGCATGTGCAAGACCTTGGATTTGATCCCTAAGTAGCACAAACCACCACCACCACAACCACCAAACAAACAAGAGAAGTGTGTTAGAGTGAACAGAGGTTGGCAGTGGAGGAGGAACAGACTCCAAAGAGCAGGAGATAATTTGGGTTTGTGGTGAGAGTGACAGGACTGTATGTAATTGTCAAAGTGAATAGCATTAAACACTAAGAAGGTTGCAATTTATGACAGGTAAGTTATGTCTCAATAAGGTAAAATGAAGTCTTTGTGTAAAATATTCAATGTGAGATTCACAGACTTTAAAATGACAGATTAACTTCCCTCCTTCATCAAGATCTGCAGCCCTAGTCTTGAGAGCTGGGGGTGGTGGCATCTCAGACAGGCACCTTGATTCTCTCAGACACCATTTACCTAGCACACTGGTGTGTAAATGTCCTGTGCCAATGGTTCAGGAGGGTATTAAGTCTGTTTCTCATGAGGCTTCAGGCATTCTGATGCTGAGGTGGTGCCTGTTTTGCAGATGCCGCACATGTTCCTCGTTCCCTTTGGACAGAGTCTGCCTGAATGTCAATACTTTCACAATCATGGGAGTCAAGAGATTATTTCAGACTCAGAATTTGAGCTTGTTCCATGTGTTTTCCATGATGAAACAAATTAATCTTTATTATTTTGTCTGGACATAACATAGAGGAGAAAACTCTAATTTGGTGAAACTCTCATAGGATATTTCCACAGAATTAATATTTAGCAGAAAAATATGCCCAAACTATCATATACTGTCTCCATTTTAAATGGCTATGACTTGAATTTAAGTTTTATTTTTCCCCATCCTTCCCTCAACAAATAAATCAGTCAAGCATAAATGGAGAAACCCCTATACAGAAATAAATGCTAAGGGCAGTCAATATGAACAACTCAAAGGCTCAGCCTTCGGCAGCTGCCATGACTACTCAGATACTACCCAGGGAAGCATAATGTGAAGTGTTAGAAACAGGAGACTATGTGTATAATAAAGTGTCAAGACACCAAGAGGAAGGACTGGAGCAGTCTTAGAAGGTAGAATTTACACTGGGTCCTTCAAGAATGGCTAAGGTGTGAGACTCTAGACATTTTGGGCTGAGAGACTAGTTTTACATACCTTGAGTTTATATTTGTTTAAGCAACCCATTATCTACTATATTGGAGGAACCTGGAAATCATGGGTATTTAAAAATAATTCCCCTGAATTCACTGTCTTCTGGCCTCAAGTCTCTCCATTTCTCCACAAGTCTCAAAGACTCTACAATTAATGGGGAAGAGGAACACTAAAGATGGGATAATAAATAATTCCAAATTTTGCAGCATGGTCAAAATGCTGGCAGAGCAGAGCCAATAATCTGATTTGGCAATTAAGAAATCATTAAGCAGCTTTAATAGGGAAACTTTTAGCAGACAATGGGCAAGGGATTCTGATGAGTCATTCTTGCCACAGCTTCACCTTTTGAGTCACCCACACTTTTCATCAGGGCATTCCAGCAGTGGCTCAGGTGGGGGTGTACTGCTTGTGGCCAAGCAGATGGATGATCAGAGCTGAGCCTGAGAAAAACAGGAAAGGGAAAAGAGGACACAGTGGTGGCATACTTTGAGAGAGACTGGGGCACTGGCTCTTACTGGGGACTATATCTAGGATCTTCAATCTCCTGTGAAGGGACGTGAACACAAAACCACTGATATGGTATTCAGGTGGGCCTTCACACCAGCATTACCATTGCTAACCCAAAACTGGATATTTCCTGCATGCTGAACAGAGAGCTGCTAAAATAAATATTGATTATTTATAGATGATGAAGTCAACAGAGCCAGTAAGAGAAAAAACAGTGTGAAGAAAGAGAAGTCCAGTATAAGTTAAAAACCAGAGTTCAGAAGAATATGAATAATAGGCTCCTATTGGATATGATACACACTTAAGAACACATAGAAATGCAATATTGGCTGTAGCTGGGAAGAAAAAAAATGAGATGCAGAAGAGAAAAGTTTACTACTCGATTTATATCCTTCTGTAACTGTTTATCACTAAAACCAACCCCAGAGTGTTTGTTGTCATCTGTTAAGAACAGAAGGGTAACTGAAGCAACATGAGCAAGTATCTTAGAACTGACCTCCAACCTAAAAAACCTGCATTGCCTTCTCACTTCCTTGAGTGACTCTGGAGACAACTTGGCTGCAGAATATTATCCCCCCTGAGCATGATCTGACCTAGTTGTTTTCTTGACTTTTAGAATGAACTTCTTCCGCATCATCTACTATGAGCTTCACGTTCCTGTCCAAAGCAACAGTACTGCCTTCTCTCTGCACATTTATGCATCCACAGAGCCACACCTGCATCTGGGATCTGTTCTGCAAGTATCTGAAGATGAAGGTAATGGGATACCCTGTGGTCTTCTGCTGTTTTTCCCAGCAACAGTGGATTCTCATGGAGGACAGATTGGTGCCTGTTTGAGTTTGTTTTTAAATCATACTTTATAATGAAGAATGCTAAGAAGCACTTTCTGGGGCTAGCCTGCAACACCATCTAAAAACCAGGTGTAAGAGGTCTATTAGGTTACAGAAGTAAAAGTTAACTTTAGCTTAGGCTGGGGAGAGGCCTTGGTGAGGAGGTGTGCTTGCTCCCCAAAAATAAGGACCTGAATTCAGATCCTCAGTACTCACATAAAACATGCATGGCTACACAGGGCTGTAATTTCAGTGCTGAGGCAAGGGTTTCAGAGACATCAAGATTGTCGATGGCTAGTCAGCCTAGCTGCAAAACATCATGTTTCCAGGTTCAATAAGAGACCTTATCTCAAGGAATAAGGTAAACAGTGAAGAGGGACTCCCATCCTCCTCCTCTGGCCTCTCCATGCATGTTTCTGGGCATGTGCACCCAGGTACACATGTGCGAGCACACACACACACACACACACACACACACACACACACACACTCACACACTAAACGAATAGGAAGCTTAACTTAATAAGTGGTTACTGATATGTTACTGTCCAATCCTTGAGCAAGTAACACTAAAGTATGGTGAGAATATACATGGAATGGACGCAGAATATAGCTAGTCAATCAGAAATAATGTCCTTTGTAGAGTACAGGACAGGTTTGGACTGTCAAAGCAGAAGAAACACAAGTAGACAGCAGAATGAGAAGACAGAGAAAGCACATGATTAGCTTTTCATGAGACAAGGACGGGAAAGCAGAGCGGTAAGGACTCATTCCAGAAGGGCTGGAATGCTGCCCAAGGAGACTGGATGTCCTTCTCTGCTCCAGGACTACACCAAGATATCTTGGCATAGGCATGGAGAGGAACCACTGAACCAGAAAGGAACTTTGGTGCTGGAGAAGGAGATAGCTCAGTGTTAAACAGTGTGATGAGCCAATAGCAGCTTAGTGACAGCAAGAGACCATAGGATGTGTCAAAAGCTGCCCAAAGTCAGGAAATATGCATACCTAAGATACAGCAGGGAAATCTGCTAAGAGAGGCAGGTGAAGCAGTGCAGAAGATTAGATGTTTACAGAGGGATACTAGTTTGTTATTTGTTTGTTTAGACAGGGTTTTTCTATATAGCCCAGGCTACCCTGGAATTCTCAATTCTTTTGCCTTAGTCTCCCAAAAGCTGTGATTATAGTTATGTGCCACAGTACCTGGCTTTGATTTTTCTCATCCCCTGCATTTAGGGAATAAGATATATATCCTTTTCAGTGATTTGACCAAGAGTCAGTAAATCTGCTTGACACGATCCTTGAGAAAGATTCTGGATTCCTCCACCTCATCTCTGAGGATATGATTCAACACACATGGATGTAAGACCCTTCTTAATTCTGTTTCAGATTCAATTAGTACAGGAAACAAGGGGACACGTCCCCAAATCCTTTTGAAATTGAAAAACCCCAAAGCCTTCCAGTTATAAGCATATATACCTTTGGAGCAAAGACTGTAACGATGGAAATAAAGTGACTTAAGACTCATAATGAGCTGGCCTTAGTAAGAAAACACTGAATAAGGAATTGTCTTTCTGCCCCATGCACACCTGAGTGCACATGCATGCACGCATGCATGTGCATGCATGTACACACACATGCACACATTCACTTTAAAGCAATTTCTGATCTCCTTTCCTTTGTCAGAATTAAAGCTTTATCGTGTATTTGAAACAGTGTTTGTCTAAAGCTCTAGCCTCTGTTCCTCCTGGAGAAATGACCCCTCTTTTCCAAGTCAGAAGATAGAGTATGCCTACATATTAAGGGGAAGTTCTTCTCTAGTCAACCAGGCATGTTGAGGTACCTGAACATGGGGGAGTTCCGAGGGCAATCTGTCTGTTAGCTTTATATTCTCTTCCTTTCTGTAAAGATCTTATTTATTATTTAATTTTATGTGTACCATTGCTTAGCCTGCATGTCTGTATGTGCACAACATGGGTGCCCTGGGCCTTCGAAGCTAGAAGAAGGGGTTGGATTCCCTGGAACTGGAGTTACAGGCTGTTGTTAGCTGCTCCAGGTGGATGCTGGGAAATGAACCTGTTTCCTTTACAAGAGCAGCAAGCAAGTTCTCTTAACCACTGAGTATCTGACCAGCCTTTGGATCCTGTTTCTACTACAAATGGCATAATAACCTATTTAGGTTATCTTTCTAAATATACCACTTTACCTTAAATTGGATTCTTTCTTTCTTTAAAAATAAGACTATCTTTTTGCCTTGCCCTCCCCTCCTATCTCTCCTCTCTTTCTCTCTTGAGAAATTATGTTAGGTCAGCCATAATGCCTTTGCCCATTTGATACATCAAGTTAACTGAGTGTAGGCTTGACTCTTGCAGAATTAACTTGATTGTATCACTACCACTAAGAACACAAACATTTGTTTTGGAAAATAATCATAAAAATAATCTGCTGATTTTTTTTCTGAAGAGGAAGAAAATATTCAAGCACTTTGATTATAGAAACCATTGGAGACTATAGGTAGCCTAAGAACAATTAAAATATATTAAGAAAAAAATATTAGACTATTCTTCAAAACTTTTCTCTTATAGAGAAGAAAGTAATGTCTTCAAAACACTGGAAATCTTAGGTCTGGGTAGATTTTCCCTCTAATTCTGCATAAGTGGCAGAATCAACAGAAACCCCCAAGCGTGAGATTGCTGAAACATAAGCCAGCAGCTTCTGTGTATCTGCATGCCAGCCACTGAGCTCCTAACCTGGAACCAACCAGGCCCATCTGCTGATCAGAAACCAGAATGTGCTGACTGACAGTGATCAGAATTCTGCTCCAGGAGCTAAGGAAAAAGTCCTCAGGTCCTGTTCCCTCTGTAAACCAGTTTGGTTTACTGGAGAATGCACCCCAGCTTGGGATGACAGTGAAATTGGAGAAGCCACACTAGATGTGCATTTGGCCTCTGCCAACATGCTTGTCTCTTGACTTGGCTCCATGCAAACTCCATGCAAACATTCAGCATTCCATGGCTCAGGCCCCACACAGAGGCCATTGGGTAGAAATGAGCAAATGCACTTTCTCACCTTGGGCAGAGCAGACAGGGAGATGAGGAGGGAGAAAGTCCAGAGCAGGGTGGAGGAGGGACCTGTGTGAATGCTTTACAGCCCCACAACCCAGATATTTCCTTCTCTCCCAGAATCTCTCCTCTCTTCTTTTGAGAAATTATGTTAGGTCAGCTATAATGCATTTGTTCATTTGATACATCAAACTGACTAAGTTGACAGTATAGGCTTTCCTCTTGGGGAGTTAGCCAGACTCTAGAATCATTATCACTGAGAAGTGCAGCCAGTTGTTTTGGAAAGTGATCATAAAGATAATCTACTGAAATCCATCACTTAAATTACAGAAGTCTCACTCGTTCCCCTGTACCACCTCCTCCCTCCCTGTCAATCCACAGATGATGTCACAACAAACTGAGAGACTACAGAGACTTGTTGAAAGAGAAAAGCCCTCCAAATATTTATGGAGGCTACCTGAAGATGCTTTAAGATATAGATAAGAATGAAAATTAGGGTGGCAAGATGGCTCAGAGGGTAAAAGCACTTGTTGTCACCAAGTCAGTGACTCTAGTTTGATCCCCAGATGCCATGGTAGGAGAGAACTGACTCTCAGAGTGCATTCACAACATTTATGGACACACACACACACACACACACACACACACACACACACACACACACA
>CAJQZJ010004801.1:3474684-3512699 GCA_907164525.1 Lophiomys imhausi
ACACTCACACACACTCACTCACACACACACTCACTCACACTCACACACACTCACACTCTCACACACACTCACACTCACACACTCACACACATACACACACACTCACTCATTCAGAATGTAAAATGAATGAATGACTGATTAAAATCCCAGTATTTTTAACTATGCCTTCATTGGTTAACCTTGCAAACTGCTCTGAAAACTTGAATCTAGGTTATCCCTGCTGTCATATCCAACCCACAAATTAAAAGAAGCAATGGGCCCTGCACTTGAGGGGCGCAGGCTCTCAGTTTCCAACTGCTTGAGGAGAGCCTGGATGACCTCTAAGGTCATATTTCTATCTCTGTGGATTCAGAGGTTTCCCTGCAGAATGCCCCTAGTGAATAACCAATGTGGGTTACTTGGTGAGTGAGTATCTCCCGAGGTTACTCAGAAGAGTGAATCCACTCTGGGAGTTGGTGAATCTGCTCTGTGTTAGAAGTAATGCTAGGTAATGTCAAGAAGCCTATCTCAAAGAAAAATTATTCAACACACACAAATTGCATTTTGAAGCCTTAACAGCTGCAAGTGGAGGGGTGTGTTGGGGTCTGGCATTTTCATAGTCATTTTTCTGGACAGTTCTACTTTGTGTGGGAAGAAGAAACAAATTGCATTTTATTATGTGGGGAGTAAAAGATTTCTAAATTTAGTTTTTATCACCTGGATTCTTTGCTTTAAACATGGGTTTCCTTCCACATGTGCTATCAGAACTCCAGGGTGCACTATCACTGGACAGCACTGACCAGGTCATGTGCCAGATAGAACCCAGACAACCTGGTCTGATGACCAAAGCTGTTATCAAGAAAGGACAATCATAAACATTCGAGAGAATTATTTCTAGGCAGGAGTGTCTGATTATCCACATGCAGCATTTCTTAGAGTAGTTACACAATGACTTAGTAGGCTCTAAAATAAAGAACAATAGGACCAAAAGATGACCTCCAGAATCTTCCTGGTCACATTTCCTCCATCAAAACCCCTCTTGTTTTTAGAGAACCCCCGAGATCCCAAGGCCTCTCCCTCCTTCCAGAGGCTAACTATTCTCCTAACTAGAGGACCTCACAAAAACTAAGGATAATTAATTGACTCTTGGGAAATTACGTTGGTTGCCTATGTCTAAGTCTGTGGAACAGGTACTGAATCTAACTTTTCAATATTTCTTTGGAAAAGGTTTTGTTAGCAGAAAGAGAAATAATTAAATCTAAGTTATTTTCAATTACTTTAGAGATTCCACCAATATTGCCTATTCAGAAGCCCGTGATAAATGACTAAAGAGCTGCATCTCATTTAGAGCTGTACTATCCTTTCCCTTAGGCCTCTAGGAAAGTGTCTCTTACAACTTTTTGTTTGTGCTACTTTTCTTACCAATGTTGGTTTACAAGCACTGGTGTTGCTTTTCATACATGAAGGGATAGAAGTAACTAATTATGTGAATCCTCACCAGGTTCTGGTTACATGTTTGCATATTAAATTTCCCCTCTTTATTTTCCTATGAAACTAAATCCTCCACACTCCACTAACTTCAGTCACCAGACTCAGCTGAAAAATACTCTTGCTTCTTTTTGCATTCAAGTATGAAACTGGCTATTCCTTTGTGACCAGACACATTTGACTGAGTTCTTCAATGCAACTTGGGCTAACTAATGAGCCAAAAATGCTAATTTAAGCAACTAGCTAGTAACCCAGTGAGCACTGCCTTTACGATTAAAAGTTCCTAACAAGATACTGATTTTACAGCTTCCTAACTATAGAAAGGAAATCAGTCAGTAGACTTACGACATGAATAGTATCACATGATCTTAACATCAGAACATATCCATAGAAAGGATCTTATGTTTTGTTTCTTTCCCTGAAAGGAGTGTGGTGGCCTTCTACATCACCTCCAGTGAGAGGCAGAGCTAGAGTCAGGGGTCAGGATTTTGACTGGGGTCAAAGCAGACTAGGAGACCTGACCATCTGGTCATTCACATTGACTTTAAAAAGAAATCTCATAGTTAAAACCAAAATCAGGTAACTAATTTTATAAGATGGTAAGTGGCTGCACAAAACATGTAAGGATTTAAATATTTATTATTTCTACATTCTTGAAAGTAGAAAGAGCAGACAAAAATCTAAGCTTCCATTTAAAAGTAAAATTGTCTTTCAGACACTCCTAGATCTTTTCTAGGATGTTTCCACAAACCTGTCACCTCGAAGTCTCCAACCCAGGTCTAGACAAGGAGCTGACCCTATAGCTCATAACTGGCTCACACTGTGACAGCTGAAAACGGGCATGCAAAGAGAGAAGAGGGCCAACTGTCAGATCAGTTGTCATACTTCCTGTGTGTTCCTCAATCAAATTCAATCAGACTTTTTACTGATGATAGGAAACAACTCCCAGAATTTTGCTTCTTCAGGGCTGTATTTCCAACCTGTTCCCCAGAATACTCTCCCTGGATCAGGAATGAAGATCTAGGTTCTGTGTTTAAATTGGAGAAGGAAGTCGGGCGGTGGTGGCGCACGCCTTTAATCCCAGCACTTGGGAGGCAGAGGCAGGCGGATCTTTGCGAGTTCAAGGCCAGCCTGGTCTACAAAGCGATTCCAGGACAGCCAGAGCTGTTAAACAGAGAAACCCTGTCTCAAAAAACCAAAAATAAATAAATAAATAAACAAACAAACAAATAAATAAATAAATTGGAGAAGGAATATAGACTAAAAATACTATCGATGCTTTTACCACTTATGGATATTATTCAGCCTGGATTCAGGAAGAGTCTGGTGAGTATAATAGCATGCATGAGTGCTGAGACCATTATATCAAGTGACTCAACTAGATACACACGAAGACAAATACTGTATGGTCCCACTTAAAATGACATGGAGTAGTCAAAATTACAGAGACAAAAATAGGGATGGCGCTTTTCAGGGTGTTGGGGAGGAACGAATAGGCAGTTACTGTTAAATGGATATGGATTTCTAGTTGTACAAGACAATGTAGGTTCTGGAGATAGATGGTGTCAATAGGAACATACTATAAAGGTGTTTAGTGACATTGAACTGCATACTTTAAAAGTTAATATGGTGAGTGTTATGTTTGCATTTTACCCCATTAAAATAATAAATTGCAAAACATACTTATTCCATTGAGATTTCCTTCTACTTTTCTGCCCTCTTCAAAGTTATAACCTATACAAAATAATCCCAGGATAAAATGGAATGTTTTAATCTGCATTAATAACCTTTGAAAACACAAGCCTAGGGAGGCCGTTGAAATTCAAGCAATAAAACTCTCCACTCCAAGGACAAGTGAGTCTACATGCCAGGATTTTTGTGGAGGATTCTGCGCTGGAAGTGAATGAATAAGGCTCCAATGACAGATCCAAATTCAATCATCACAGCAAGCCTCTATGTACTCATCCAAACAACCACAGGCTCTTTGGGCATGTACTCAACTGCTTAATGTAGCATCAGGGAGTGGACATGCTCAGAGTCCAAGGCTCCATTTTGGTGTAAGCCCCCCAAATGTAGTATTGTCTCTCATCAAAACAAAGGCTAGAGAGTACTACTCCCTTCCCCCTCAGCCTTTTGCTTAAAAAAAAATGAGAATATCTAAGTGTCTTTGCAAAGCTCAGGTATCTCCAGTGGTGAAAATTCCCACTTATAAATATTAAATGTTCTTCATATTGCCCCCAAAGAGAGGGAAATAATAGCACCCCCTCACAGATGTGCTTATGCTACCACGCTTTCAAATATGAAGCAAGGGAGGCTTTGAAGGGAACTCGTGAGAACTGTTTACAATCCATTATTCCTTGTTAACAATTTCAGACATCAAGTGAACCCATCCATGTTAGTGTATACAGCTGATTATGGCTTTCTGTGTACACTTAGAGAATGTAACAACTGCCATTTTAATTGACATTCTGATGTCTGTCAATGTGCAAACCTAAGCAGCTCAATTATTTAGCCCAACTGGAGAAGTGCTCTATGTAGAAGCAAATGAGAGGAAGACATTAAAAGGCTATCCTTGCTGATGCTTTCAAATTGGGCTAAAGTTAGTTATATCCCATTGAGCCCTTCTAGCTCTGTGGATGGCCAATGCAAGCATGGTGAGACATACGGCTTGGGTCTCTAATCTTAGCTGTGACATTTCCTGTCTCATGTTTTACCATCAATAGTGACCTACTTGTTAGACCATGTGGTTTTCCAACCGGAGCTTTTGATGCTTGCACATGGGATACACAATTATTTTTATATTTAGCACAATGTGTAGCCATGAAACATTTAAAATGATTTCCAAGTTAAGCTATCTACACTAATCATGTTTTGCAGGAATTTTTTTTCCTTTGTCATCTAGAAATACAGTAGTTATGGTCCACTAAAAACAAAGCATTCATCCTTTGTTTTCTAAGCAACCTGTGACGATGCTAAGGTATATTACTATTTAATAAATAGAAAACTAATGAAGAGTCAAAGAATCATGTCCTAGTTACTCAATTGGAGCACGAATGATTGTTCAAAGGGAAACAATGTTTCCAATATCATTTAGAGCTGAAATACGTAAAAAAGTAAAGCCAACTAACTAAAATGAATAAAAAGAGGAGACAAAAATCTCAGATTAGAAACACACAAAAAGAGCCCCAGATTTCATGAAGGAAAACTTAGAAAAACCAAAAATTTCACTGAGAAACAACATAGCAGAGGGTACAAATCCCTGGGAAGAAAAGTTTGTCAATACAATGAAATATGCTTAAAGGTAACTCAATAATGTTGTTTTAGTAGGAAAAGTAATATTGCTGTCCATAGTTTTCAAAATTAAGAAGAAAGTCATCATTGCAAATTTGCATATGTATTTTACACTGCAAAAACTACTCAGAATGTAGTTTTGATATACAAACCTCAGAGAAATGAACAAAGGGCCCTACAGTCTAACAAAGAATACTTACTTGCTTCATGTCACTTGTGAATAAGTAAATTCCCAACATGCATCCAAATCTCCAAATGGATGTCAGGAGTTTGCAGTACACATATTTAAGTGAATTTCTGAAGCTATGGCTACCACACCAGCTCAAAAGCAGCTGCTTTGTGAACCATAAAGGACCTTTCAAATCACAGTGTTCACACATGGAAAAGCACATGTTCGACTTTGCCTTTGCCAAAGAAACCTCATTGCCACCCTGCAAAGTACTTGGGAAATACTCCAGCAGTGTGTGTACCCATTATGAATTCTTTCTCATTGCTCCTGATTTCGCTATACATTTTCTATAACCCCATGCTGCTTCTCACCTACACAGCCTTGACAGGGGAAAAAGAGAGAGAAAGAAAAAAAGCTTCAGTTGATCCATAAAAGGGGCAATCTATTATACAGGGAAACTACCATGTCAAAAGCAGGCCCCCAAGAGCCATAGACCATATGCCTCTAAAACTTAAATAATAATGATACTTAAATAATAAGGACACATTAACCGAGTCCTTTAATTCCTGGTCTCATTTTCACTCAGACTCCAGTGAACACTCACTAAATTATATTTCCAACTTCTCTTGGGTTATAAAGTGAGAATAAAGCAAGAAGAAAAGGGTCTCTGCCAAGAGACACAGCAAGAAAGTATGATGTGAACATTAAAACATCCTCCTTTCATATCTTCTGATTTGTTTCTGAGGCTTAATAGAAAAGCAGCCTACAAGAACTTAACTAAAAGTTGCTCTCAAATACAGGTGTATTTTACTCACCATAAAATTTAAATCTGGCCGGGCGGTGGTGGCGCACGCCTTTAATCCCAGCACTTGGGAGGCAGAGGCAGGCGGATCTTTGTGAGTTCGAGGCCAGCCTGGTCTACAAAGTGAGTCCAGGACAGCCAAGGATACACAGAGAAACCCTGTCTCGAAAAACCAAAAAAAAAAAAAAAAAAAAATTTAAATCTGTTTTTGGAAATCAGACCCAGGGAGTTTAGCCAGTAGTATATTTCATAGTAGTGACAAGCAGGTTTTTCTGACAAGGGAATAGCAGGTGACAAAAAAAAGCCAAGTGGATTGACTCATACTATGGGCCAAGATACTTTAGTTAGTGAGGGCCCCTGGGGAAGGGTCTAGGGAAAATGAGCAGGGATGAAGTGAATGCAAAATTCTTGTCCACTTAAATGATGATTTATTTAATTGTATGCCAACACCACACTGCAAGCCTCAGAAAATAATGCCTTACAATGTAGTTAGCATGATACAATCCATAGAACAATGAAATTAAAAACTACACGGAGTTACAAATGCAGTCATTTTAATGAAGGAAAAGCCAGAGCAAAAAGACTTTGGAAGAAAACGCTTCTTCATGTATGCCAAATGCTTCTGAATTAACATGTGTGGTAAAGTTATTTTTCAATTTGCACCTCCATAATTACTTTGGAACAATTAGAAACACAGTTCTGGGAAAGGAATCATTTAAGTACATATATGAGTTGAAAAATCGTGTGTATGCAGAGAAATCAATTTAAGTGAATTTACCATTATAAATGCAACTATAATTCTCCCACTTTAAAATTCAGTCTTAAGCCGGGCGGTGGTGGCGCACGCCTTTAATCCCAGCACTTGGGAGGCAGAGGCAGGCGGATCTTTGTGAGTTCGAGGCCAGCCTGGTCTACAAAGCGAGTCCAGGACAGCCAGAGATATTCAGAGAAACCCTGTCTCGAAAAACCAAAAAAAAAAAAAAAATTCAGTCTTAAAAGTAATTTCATGGATCCAAGATGGCGCCGACCATAGAGCAGTGCATCTGAGTAGTAGGTGAATGAGATTAGTCACTGTGGAGTGAATGTGAGGTCCCCTAGCCTACAGTGAAACACAGATGGTGTCTGAATTCCCACAGCAAACATTGAGACTGGTCACCAGGTAAAAGAGCCCACGCAGTTCCCGGGAACACAACCCTGAGATCAGCCAGCTCCGTCACCAGTCTGGAGAGGAGTTCTGGCTAGAGATCTAGCCCAGGAGCGGATCCAGCCCACGGCTCCAGCCACAGACCAGCGGCCCCGCCTGTCTGCCTGATATCCAGCCTGCACTCGAGCCGCACCACAAGAGCAAAGGTAAGTGAGATTATTTTTTTCCGGAGTTTCCAACATGGTGGCACAGTGTGCACTCTAGCGGAGAGGCAGAGACCTAACCCAGTCACAGCAAAGCAATTAGGAGCCAAGACTGCCTGCAAACAGAGCCCGCGACAGTGTGTTCTCCACAAATACTGGGGCGAGTGGGTCTCTCACCCTAGCACCCAAGAATCTGAGGCAGTCAGCAACAGGCGCACTGAGGCCGGCATCTGTTGTGGGTGGAGCTCCCTGCCTGCATAGTCAGCCTAGCTGGGGAGCCAGAACAACTGGGTCAGTGAGAGGAGAACACAGACCCAACCACAGCTCTACCTGCCTTTCTGAGGAGACCTGTCAGCTCCCAGGTCCTCAGAGGCTAGCCCTCTCCCCACTCCAATCCCCTCTATATTAGTCCAATTGGGTCACAAGCAGTTGAGGAGAGCAGCAGACACCCTCCTCTCCGAGAGCCAGTCAGTCTATTACAGGAATCTGCCCGCCATCTGGAGGTAAACACCAGGATCTCAGGATCAGCCAACCCCCAGGGCAGGGAGTTTTCCTGAGCACCAAGGTCAGGTAACAAAAGAAACAAACAGATAACACCTGAGTCCCTCTAATGACAAAAGGTCAGCTCAAGAACATGGTAAAAAAAACCCAAAACAATAGGATGTCTCCAGATCCTAGCAATAATGCTACAGACAACTCTGGACAGCTGAACCCAATTGAAGCAAAGGAAAATGACCTTAATCCTATGCTTATATTAATAATAGAAGGCCTAAGGGAGGAAATCAAATACCTCAGAGAGCAACAACAAAGTACTGCAAAGGAGGTGATGGAAATGAATAAAGCGCTTAAAGGAATGGAAGACCTGAAAAGGGAAGTTGAAGCAATGAAGAAAATCCAATCTGAGACATCCATAGAACTGGAAAACCTTAAGAAAAGAATCGGAACTACAGACACTAGCATCACCAACAGAATACAAGAGATGGAAGAAAGAATTTCAGGCTCAGAGGATAAAATTGAAGAAATGGATACATCTGTCAAAGAAAATGTCAAATCTAAAAAAGTCCTGACACAAAACCTTCAGGAAATCAAGGACACAATGAAAAGACAGAATCTCAGAATAATAGGAATAGAAGAAAGAGAAAAGTCCCACCTCCATGGACCAGAAAATATCTTCAAAAAAATCATTGAAGAGAATTTCCCAAATCTAAAAAAAGAGATGCCTATAACTATACAAGAAGCTTACAGAACCCCAAATAGATTAGACCAGAAAAGAAAATCTTCCCGCCACATAATAATCAAAACTCTAAATGTACAGAACAAAGAAAGAATTTTAAAAGCTGCTAGGGAAAAGGGTCAAGTAACATATAATGGCAAACCTATCAGAATCACACCTGACTTTTCTTCAGAGACTCTAAAAGCCAGAAGGGCCTGGACAGACGTCTTGCAGACCCTAAAAAACCACAAATGCCAGGCCAGACTACTATTCCCTGCAAAACTGTCAATCAACATAGATGGAGCAAACAAGATATTCCATGACAAAGCTAAATTCAAACAATATCTATACACAAATCCAGCTCTAGAGAAGATGTTAGAAGGAAAACTTCAACCCAAAGAGGTTAACTACACACAAGAAAGCACAGGAAGCAAATAGCATGCCTGCAGCAAAAACAAAAGGAAAGAAGCTCACTCACACACTATTTCTACCAACACCAAGATGGCAGGAAGTAACAATCACTGGTCATTAACATCTCTCAACATCAATGGACTCAATTCCCCAATAAAAAGGCACAGGCTAGCAGAATGGATGCGAAAACAGAATCTCACATTCTGCTGCTTACAAGAAACACACCTCAGCAAAAAAGATAGACATTATCTCCAAGTAAAGGGCTGGAAAAAGATATACCAAGCAAATGGACCCAAGAAAAAAGCTGGAGTAGCAATTCTATGCAACAAATTGGATTTTCAACCAACATTAATCAAAAGAGATGGGGAAGGACACTATATACTCATCAAAGGAAAAATCCACCAAGATGAAATTTCAATACTAAACATCTATGCCCCAAATGTAAGACCACCCACATTCATTAAAGAAACACTACTGAAGCTCAAATCCCACATTGAACCTCACACATTAATAGTGGGAGACTTCAACACACCACTCTCACCACTGGACAGATCAACAATGCAGAAACCAAACAGAGAAATAATGAACCTCACAGATGTCATGAATCAAATGGACCTAATTGATATTTACAGAACATTTCACACCAAAACAAAAGAATACACTTTCTTCTCGGCACCTCACGGAACCTTCTCCAAAACTGAACATATAGTCGGTCACAAAGCAAGCCTCAACAGATACAGGAAAACTGAAATCACTCCTTGTAACTTATCAGACCATCATGGAATAAAGCTAGGCTTCAACAATAACCAAAACAACAGAGTGCTTGCAAAAACATGGAAACTGAACAACTCTCTCCTCAATGACCTCTGGGTCAGGGAAGAAATAAAAAAAGAAATTAAAGTCTTCTTAGAACTCAATGAAAATGAAGGCACAACATACCCAAACTTATGGGACACATTGAAAGGAGTGCTAAGAGGAAAGTTTATAGCTCTAAGTGCCTTCAAAAAGAAACTGGAGAGTTCCTATACTAGCCACCTAAAAGAACACCTGAAAGAGCTAGAACAAAAAGAAGCAAACACTCCCAAGAGGAGCAGACGAGAGGAAATTATCAAACTCAGGGCTGAAATCAACAACTTAGAAACAGAAAGAACAATACAAAGAATTGACAAAAACAAGAGCTGGTTCTTTGAGAAAATCAACAAAATAGACAAGCCCTTAGCTAAACTAACTAAAAGGCAGAGGGAAAATACCCAAATCAACAAAATCAGAAATGAAAAGGGGGAAATAACAACAGACATTGAGGAAATCCAAAGAATCGTTAGGTCCTACTTCAAAAACTTGTACTCCACAAAATTGGAAAATCTAAATGAAATGGACAATTTTCTTGATAGATTCCACCTACCAAGGTTAAATCAAGAACAGGTAAACAAATTAAACAGTCCTATAACCCTTAAGGAAATAGAAGAAGTCATTAGAAGTCTTCCAACCAAAAAAAGCCCAGGCCCAGATGGTTTCAGCACAGAATTCTACCAGACATTCAAAGAAGAGCTAACACCAATATTCTTCAAACTCTTCCACAACATAGAAACAGAAGGAATACTGCCAAACACATTCTATGAGGCCAAAGTTACCCTGATACCTAAACCTCACAAAGACCCAACGGAGAAAGAAAATTTCAGACCAATTTCCCTTATGGACATGGATGCAAAGATACTTAATAAAATACTTGCAAACCGGATCCAAGATCACATCAAAAGTATCATACACCATGATCAAGTAGGCTTCATCCCAGGGATGCAGGGGTGGTTCAACATTAGAAAATCCATCAATGTAATCCACCACATAAACAAGCTGAAAGAAAAGAACCACATGATCATCTCATTGGATGCTGAAAAAGCTTTTGACAAAATACAGCACCCTTTCATGATAAAAGTCTTAGAGAGATCAGGCATACAAGGACCATACTTAAAAATAATAAAAGCAATTTACAGCAAGCCAATAGCCAACATCAAACTAAATGGAGAGAAATTTAAAGCATTTCCTCTAAAATCAGGGACAAGGCAAGGCTGCCCATTCTCTCAATATCTCTTCAACATAGTACTTGAAGTTTTAGCTAGAGCAATAAGACAACTAAAAGAGATCAAGGGGATACAAATTGGAAAGGAAGAAGTCAAAGTATCCCTATTTGCAGATGATATGATAGTATACATCAGTGACCCCAAAAATTCCACCAGAGAACTTCTACAGCTGATAAAATCCTTCAGCAAGGTGGCCGGATACAAAATCAATTCAAAAAAATCAGTAGCCCTTCTTTACACAAAAGATAAATGGGCTGAGAAAGAAATAAGGGAATCAACACCCTTCACAATAGCCACAAATAATATAAAATACCTGGGGGTAACTCTAACCAAGCAAGTGAAAGACCTGTATGATAAGAACTTCAAGACCCTGAAGAAAGAAATTGAAGAAGATATCAGGAGATGGAAAGATCTCCCTTGTTCATGAATAGGTAGGAT
Organism: Lophiomys imhausi; assembly: GCA_907164525.1. Lineage (NCBI taxonomy): Eukaryota > Metazoa > Chordata > Mammalia > Rodentia > Muridae > Lophiomys > Lophiomys imhausi. Next base: position 3,485,901 of record CAJQZJ010004801.1, read on the forward strand.
CAACATAATAAAAATGGCAATCTTACCAAAAGCAATATACAGATTCAATGCAATTCCTATCCAAATACCAACTCAATTTTTTACAGATCTGGAAAAAACAATTCTCAACTTCATATGGAATAACAAAAGACCCAGAATAGCTAAATCAATCATGTACAATAACAAAACATCTGGAAGTATCACCAACCCGGATTTCAAGCTGTACTACAGGGCAATAGTAATAAAAACAGCATGGTACTGGTATAGAAACAGACCAGTTGACCAATGGAATCGAATTGAAGACCCAGAAATAATCCCACACACCTATGGTCACTAATTTTTGATAAAGAAGCCAAAAACATACAATGGAAAAAGGAAAGCATCTTCAATAAATGGTGCTGGTCTAACTGGATGTCAACATGTAGAAGAATGCAAATAGATCCATACTTATCACCCTGTACAGAACTTAAGTCTAAGTGGATCAAGGACCTCAACATAAATCTAGACACACTAACATTAATAGAAGAGAAAGTGGGGAAAAGCCTTGAAATCATTGGCACTGGTAGCAACTTCCTGAATAGAACACCAATAGCTCAGGCACTAAAACAAACAATCAATAAATGGGACCTTATAAAATTGCAAAGGTTCTGTGAGGCAAAGGACACTGTCCTTAGAACAAAACGGCAGCCTACAGAGTGGGAAAGGATCTTCACCAACCCAACATCTGACAGAGGGCTAATATCCAAAATATATAACGAACTGAAGAAATTAAACACCAAAAAATCAAATAACCCCATCAATAAATGGGGTACAGAGCTAAACCGAGAATTCACAGAAGAGGAATCTCTAAAGGCTGAGAGGCATTTGAGGAAATGTTCAACATCTTTGGTTATCAGGGAAATGCAACTTAAAACAACTCTGAGATTCCATCTCACACCTGTCAGAATGGCTAAGATCAAAAACTCAAATGATAGCACATGCTGGCGAGGATGTGGAGAAAGGGGAACACTCCCCCATTGCTGGTGGGACTGCAAACTTATGCAACCACTTTGGAGATCAATCTGGAGATATCTTAGAAAATTGGGAATAAATCTACCTCAAGACCCAGCCATACCCCTCTTGGGCATATATCCAAAAGATTTGAAACGAAACCACAAGGACATTGCCTCAACAATGTTCATAGCAGCTTTATTTGTAATAGCCAGAAACTGGAAACAACCCAGATGTCCATCAACTGAAGAATGGATAAAAAAACTGTGGTACATTTACACAATGGAATACTACACAGCTATCAGAAATGAGGAAATCATGCAATTCAAAACCAAATGGATGGAACTAGAAAAGCTCATCCTAAGTGAGCTGACGCAGTCCCAGAAAGATAAACATGGTATGTATTCCCTTACAAATGGATATTAACCATACATCAGAGGATAACTATCCTACAACCCACACACCCAAATAGATAGGAACCTAGCATATCTATCCTAGGAAAAATTCTACCCACCAGTGAGTCATGGAATCTGCTGCAGGTTAGTGGAACCCCACACCCTAGATGGTGTGCCTTATCAAGCTCCAGTACGAGTGGAAGCTCTTGGGCCTCACATGACGCAAGATCTGAGGGAGTATGATATGTGAGGACCCACCTCATCTGAGGAGAAGGAGAGTACCAAGTAGAGGAACAAGGAGGGAGGGAGGGAGGGAGGGAGGGAAGGAGAGAGGGAGGGAAGGACAGAGGAAGGGAGAGGCCAAGAGGGGAGGAGGGAGGAAACTATGTTCTAAAAATAAATAATACTTTTTTAAGAAAAGAGTTAATAAGCTTAAAAATATAATAAAAATACAATATAAAAACTTCAAACTATAATTTACTGTAGGGGTTAGATAAATTAGATTTAGAAAATATATAGGAGTTTCTGATACTGTCTCTTAATTCGGGGCATGAACAGCATTATCAGCATGAAGTCAGCAAAAACAGGAAAGACTCAATAGACTGAAAAACAAGTTTGAAGTCAGGAAAACAGGAAAGACTCAATAGAATTGAAGAAAGAAAGTATCTGGCCTGACATTGTTTTCAGCTGCTAAGTGGGTGGAGCCCAAATTAAGCTGAAACAGAGTTCCTCCTATTTGAGGAGAGTGCGTGGAGCCCAGAAGAGAAGAGGCCCCTGATGCTAGAGAGCTCCAAGAGTCCTGCTGAAAAAAGGGCTGGCAGTTGATGGCCAGCTCTCTCCCTGAAGCAGAAAGAAGCCAGTGAGCAAAGAAAGCCTGAGCAAGACACCAAAAGGCTAAGGACTGGACCCTGTGGCTCAGCTTTTGCCTAGAGGGGTTTGATCTGTCTGATCAGTGGCCTAGGGGAAATTGTGCCTGGCTTTAAGGACTGAGGCAGAGCAGCTGAGTTCCTGATTCAAAAGAAGTAAGTTGGCCTGCAGACAGCTGGGGTCTCCCACAGAGAAGAAAGCATGAAGCCTTATTTAAGGTGAGACTGCAATAACCAACAACCCTGACGAACCTGCATCTGAGAGATCCAGAAGAAGGACTGCTAAGTGCGTTAAAGAATCTACAACAAAGACTGTGTTCCTGACTACTGAAGACCTGCCCCAGAGAATGTATCATTCTAAAAGGTTATGAAAGTGGTTGTTATGATTATCAATAGGTTTAGTGGATAGGTTAAAGGGGTTGTAGGAATTTATAGGATTAATAGTTAAGAAATTGTTGGTGTTTGTTATAAGTGAATTTAGTAATAAATAAATAAGTGTTAAATAATAATTTAAAAGTTCGGTTACAATTTACCTTACTGGCATGAAAGGAAAATGGCCTTAATTTCAGATTAGAATGTTAGACTGCAGGTGGCTACAGAGATTACACAAACTTGATAGCAGCTTAAAAGTTTTTTTTGTTTTTTTTTTGTAGAGGTATAGGCTATTTCCATGGTTTGGCATTAAAAAGCAGGTAACAGGTTTAAAACACTGTAAATAAATTAAAGGTGACAGCTGTTCAACCTGGTTTTACAAACCTCCAAGAGTTGAAAAAACTTAGAGCTAAGGTAAAATAATGCATGGTGTTAGCCCATGCCGTTACCTCCAGTAGAGACAGGAGGACCACTATAGAGTTAGTTGTCTTATAAATTCTAGAGTTACAAGAAACAGTGTGTTGATGGTGCACACCCTTAGTCACATCATTGGGGAAGAATACACCCTTAATCCCAACACACTAGAGACAGAAACAGGCAGATCTCAGAGCTCAAGGCCACCTGATACAAAACAAGCTCTAAACAGAGAAAAACTTTGATCCAGGAGTGGAGGAGCACATCTTTAATCCCATCAGTTGGGAACCACATGTCTTTGATCCCAAAACTTAGAATGCAGAGACAGGCACATAGGATTTGGAAAGATTTAAGTTTAAAAGCTACTTACAAAAGGCAGGCTGCAATTCAAACAAATTGTCCTTTGAGATCTCAAAATATATACACTAAAGGTTTGCTTAGCTCCAAAATATCAAAATAATTTCTCCTTTAATCCGGATTGAAAGGTAATACTTTATATATTATCAAAAAAACAAAATTTGCTCCAGGAAAAATATTACCTGACCCCCCCCAAAAAAACGGTAATTGTCCCAGAGTTAGGATTAGGGCAGGGCTCTGTTCTTATCTTTCCAGGAGATTTAAAGCATCCATTCAAGGAATCCAGGGATAACTGGACAACGAAAACCTCAGCAGAAAACAGATCAGACACCAAAGAAGACGAGTGGCCCAGATGATCCAGCCTTGCAGACTTCTTCAATAGCAGTTTCCTCAAAAGTCTACAATCACAACAACTCAAAATCGCTAAGATGGTTCAGCTCCACAGACTACTCCAGCCAGATCTTCAGTAAAGCTCTGAAGATCAGCTTCTGTCTATGAATTTCGTAGGACATCTAAATAGCTGAGCACAAAGGGACTGAACATCAAATGATTCTATTAACATTTTTAACCATTTTTTCATTCTTATTTGGGCCCCAAACAGGTTTACTACATCCCAAATCAGCAGGAAGTCATTTTAAGAGAACAACGTCCCATCCCCAGAAGGTGGGGAGGGTGTTCTCCCCCTTTGGTTATTTGATAGATAATAGAAAATTTTGTTATTTAGGGGAAAAGACTACAAGCTGTTAAATGGTCTTGTTAAATGGGTTTTGGAGGTTAGACTCAGGGACTTCTCTCTTTTGCTTTTCTGTATCCTCCTTTCTCTCCTATATAGGAGTGAACAGACTTGAGAAAAATGGGACATAGACATAGTATAGGAAAGATCAAGAAAAAAGGACAGATTATTGAATATAGCCTTATACCTTTGTATACTGATACAAAATTAATATTATATTTGGCTAAATTGGCATTAATCATTGTATATTAATGCAAAATTAAGATTGTATAGGGCTACATCGGTATTGATCTTTGTATATTGATACAAAATTAAGATTATATTTGGCCACAATGGTATTGACCCTTGTATATTAATGTAAAATTAAGATTGTATTGGGCTACATCGGTATTGATCTTTGTATATTGATACAAAATTAAGATTATATTTGGCCACATTGGTATTGATCTTTGTATATTGATACAAAATTAAGGGTAACGCTTCTTAAAGGTATTGTTCGTAGTAATACTTAAAAATGAAATGTCAAGTTTTGGCCTCTTGCTACTAACCGACATAAACTGTTTAGGATAATTAAGAAACAGAAACTAATAGTCATGAAAACGTGTCATTTTGTTAGTTACTATGACAGTCTATCACAGTTATTTTCTAAGCTACTCAGAAATCAAGTTGCTAAGAGACAAGCAATATTTGCTTATCTAAATATAAGAGATAGATAGGGCATCTTCAAAAACCTCAAGAGATCTGCAGAATATGGCATTCAAAGATGTTTTCTTAACTTAAGATTTTTTGATATCGAGACATGTCAGCTCCTGACAGCACCCCCTATTCTACTCCAAGTAGAAGATGAGCATCGAAGAATCTCCAGTGGGAGATGATTGAATTGGTGGTAAGCCGTTCTCTTTGCAAGAAAAACCCCTTGCTTCAACTGTAGACAGACTTCTGTCCAAAAAGGACAAAACTTGGAAGCAGATAAGTCGACAGCCTAGCTCTGCCAAGACAGGGTAGGTAAGTCCTTCATAATTCCTGCTCTACAACCAATGTCTGTCAGAGAAATGGGGCCAAATGGCTGAAGATTGATGCTGTAATGTATGGAGAGAAAATGGGAACTGTCCAGGCAGCCACTGGTATGTCATTTTTTAGTTTTGGAAGCTGCAGGCCCTGCACTTCCTATATAATCAGATATATTTATCCCTCTCAGGTCTCTGAGGTGGTTGAAGAATAGATACCTAGAGTCTCATAGTTAAATTTTGAGTTGTTTAGGAATCAAGAGGGTGTTCTGGATCTAAGAAGATATTTTTAAAATTATGAGGCAAGTTAGTATGAAAGCTGAGTTAGATATAGAACTTTAAACTCATGGAGATGGTTAGATAGTAGAATGTTAAAGTCAGGTGCCAAATATATATGGACTGGACATTGGGAATGTATGCTAAGCCATATAACTCTTATAATTGTGGCCTATTTATTTCTGTTGTTTTGTATTGTATTTATAGTTATAAGAAAAAGAACCATTTTTTGGACTGAAAGGGAGAGCTGTTGGGAAAAAGAAATACCTTAAACTTAAAAAAAAAAAAAAAAGAAGGGAAGAGGATGGGGGGGTTGAGGGGGAGGAGGGTAGAAGGGTGGGACTGGAGGGGGGAGTAGGGAGGGAATTGTGATTGAGATGTAACTTGAAGAAATAAAAAATAAATTATTAAAAAAAGTAATTTCATTTCTTAACAGTTGATACCAAATTAAAAGTGTTGGAGTCAATAAACTATTCTAAACATGAAATTCAGACTTTATTACTCAAATGCCCCTCTTATACTAGGCTCTCTTAAAACTCACATCTATGTAACTATATTAAGTGTATCTTTTCTCTAAAGAACTTTAATATTCATTTCTTTTGCCCTTGAGCAGAATAAAAAGTAGAAATAATTAGCTTTCAAATTTTACAAGAAAAAATTCTGAGCTTGATATATTCATGCTCAAATGACAACTGGCATCTTACCTTAGGGTGGGATAGAGGATGACTCTGGGTTATTAGAAATCTTCATTTGTAAGTACTCATTCATTTATTCATTCATTCACTCATTCATTCACCTATTTGTTTGCTCATTCATTTTAAAATACAGGTAGAAGACAGATCAAAAACTAGATAAGTGAGTAAACTATATGAGACACTGTTACAAGTACCACAAAGAAAACAAAAAATTGGGGAGGAAACAATCAAGGGCTGGGGAGGACTCTAAAACAGAATAGTCCTTGGATACAGTTATAAAGAGGAGGTATTTAAAGGCCTCCGTAGAGAGGATGTAGCCATAGGAACAGAGGCTGCATATCCAAGCAGAAGGAACCACAAATGCAAAGGGTCACAGGTGGGGAAGAGACGGGTTTATTACACTGACAATAAGAAAGCCATATAGTTAGAAAATTGAGCAAGGGCCACAGGATAAATGATGAGGTCATGGAGATGGACAGGGTCCAATCTCTTAAAGCTCTGCTGACCATGATAGCTGTAGGACTGTCTTCCAAGAAAACGGCAGTCATGTTGAGTAGGAAGGGACACAAGGGAACTCATGTCTGAATCCTAGCTTAGCCACTTATTAGTTGGATGATCTCAGTAAATTACCAACTTCTCTTGGATGCTAAATTCTTGCTTTATAAAAATGTAATAAAAAAAATCATGATCAGTTATAACAATCCATAATTATCAGTCTTGTTAACAGAATGATATATAGTTAATAAAACTGTTTACATTCATATAAACTTATACCGTAAAATATACTAGATAGAATTATTGGGAAATAAGCAAATTATTTTAATCATTTTTTTCACTAAGCAAAGAGCATATATTTCTTGAGTATAAGAAGACATAAATTAGTACATTCAAACTCATTAGGGTTTATTGTGGCTGTAATCAGAATTATTATTGATCTTGGCTCATTTCTCTGTCCTTAATTAGTTTGCATTGTACCTTTTTGTTTCTATCCATCTGCAGTTATCTACCAACTACATAGCAGTCATGATAAGGAATTTCACAGTTATTTTTAAGGTTGTGGCATGAAGCAGATATTTACATATGCCTATCAGTGTCTGTTCTGTACCTCACCTCTCTCAGTACCTACATCTTTCTTGTTAACAGAATGCCAATTTTGCTCATCCCTCCCCCTCTCAGCCACAAATCCATAGCTAGTGACTGATGGAGAGGTACGCATGTGAGCCACTTCTGATGGGCATGAGGACCCCTCTGGAAGTCTTCTAAGGAACGTTCTCATACTCTTCAGAATGAAACTTTACAAAGGTGGGGTGGTTCTATTTTTCTATGCTCTAGACATTGTCATGTTTGCAAGTGACATCTGAACTGTTACAACCAAGTCACAAAAACAAAAAAAATTAGTCTTAGAATGGAATGGTGCATGACAACAAAGGCAGGGGAAGATGAGAGGGTCACAAAGGCAGGGGAAGATGAGAGGGACCTACCTTGAGAAGGGTATTGCCTCACTTCATCAGTCATTCTTGCTATGTGCCCTATTTTTTTTCTCATAATTTACATTTCTTTACCACGTATGTCAATTTGAATTGGATACAAAAGATCTGTTAAGGAAAAAGAGCTTACCCGTTTCTCTTTCTCTGAGAAGGTCCTATTCTAGTTCAGTGAAGTTTAAGAATCGTGGAACATAGGATGATAACAGCATTTTACTCGGCATGACTGAGACAGTCATACAGGCAAACACAAGGTAGCTAGTACCAGATGCCCTCTCAGTGACTTTCCCTGCCTGTTTCAAAATTTTTTACTTTTATCTCCCACCTGTTTGGGACATTTGTTCTCCCGAGACCTAAGCAAAGTATACTTTTCATGGATCTTTTGTTCTATAAGGCTGTCAACTAAGCCTTTATCCAATTATAAGATTTTCAATTGAGATCACACAAGAGATCCCAGACACAGACCAGATGTTAAAGAGCAAAAGAAGCTTCATATTCTACTTAGTCCAGAGGACTAAGATGGAAAAAAAAACCACTCCAGAGAAGATTAGGAATTTCGAGTTAGAAGGCAGACTTATCTGAAAAGGAAAACCTCTTGATTCTTTGCTGGTTTTTTTTTTGTTTTATTTTTTATTCCTTTGTGCAAGATTTTATTAAACATCTTTACAGAACAAGGACAATATCCAGAAGCAGCTGCCAAGACCTTGTTTTGCTGTGGTCACTGGCTGGGGCATGGCAGGTGGCTCTAGTTTTCCCCCATTCTGTTCTGAGATGGGGGTGGTAGGCAGATTTCATCTTTCAGCTCCACAATGCTCACGTGCTCAGGCAGAGGGTTCTTCCGGCAGATCTTACCACTTGCGGCCCAGGGCAGCATATTAACGTTGATGCCCAGCATACCTGGTCTCAGGAACACACGGTGCATGGTAGTGTCAACATAGTAGTTTACCGGGTCTCCACTGTGGATCATCAGACCATCTGCAAACTTCATGGACTTGGCCCTCTGTCCTTGGAGTTTCCCAGATACCATAACCTCACAGCCCTTGGCCCCACTCCCCATAATGAACTGCAGTACACCATAGCAGGCCCTTCATAGAGCAAGCCCTCCTAGGAGTTTGTAACATGGAGACTCTGCCTGGGCAATGGCACACAGACCTCTTGTGGGCACATTTCCTGCATAAAGCTCTATGTTGCCCTCAGGGAAGTTGAAGTTCTTCTGGACCACTGCAGTCAACTGTCTCTGATCCAACGATCCTTCTCACCAAGAATATTCTGTGTTCTGGTGGCCAAGATAATGATTTCTGTCCTGGTTGGTGTAACTCAGCCTTCAATTCTAGAGTAGCCATCTTCAGTCAGCTTCTGAGTGAGAAACTCATTCAGTTCAGGTTTGAAGATGCCATCAGCAACAGACTTCCTCTTCTTGGAACTCTGCACTGATGTTTAGCCAATTTGCGCTGTTGAAAGGAAAGGCAACTTGTTGCTGTCTTTAATACTGTATCCCCCCCAAATTTATACATTGAAATCTAATCCCTAATAGGATAGTATCAGAAAATGGGGCCTATGGGAACTAATTAGGACTCGGCCTTCATGAATGGCATGAGTGCCCTTACAAAAAAGAATGGAGACTAGCAAGCTGTCTGCAATAGGACACTACAGTGAAAGATCCCCATCTATGGGAAGAAAGCCATCACCAGATACCAAAGATGCTAGCTAGCATCTTACTCTTGGACTTCCCCAGCTCTAGACCTAAGAGCAATGCATTTTAGTTGCTTATAAGTTAGCCAATCTCCGGCATTTTGTTATGGCAACTCAAAGAAACTAAGATACCATCAAATAACATTGTTTGCTTTCCCCAGATATGTGGAGGTGGTTTTTTTTTAATTCTTTTTTTTTTCAAAGTGAAATAAGCAGTAGGGGTTAGGAATATACTCATTTTGCAAAATAAAGCATAAGCTAGAGGCGTTGGAACAGGGTTACTGTGTGGAGCAGATGATGAGGAGGACTGGGATACATTAAGACATGGTATAATGCTAATGATTCACAATATGCCAAAGTCAGTGTGGTTTGCAACCAAATTAACCATTTCAGTCTAATATATACTTTCCTACAAAAATTACAGAATTATAAGTTTAGAACATAATGGTAAAGATAAATGTAATGAATGGAGATTTTATCATTTCATACAGTATTTAAGAAACATACTTGGAAAATGGGGTAAGCATTCTAACTGGGTAAAAGACCACAATTAAGACCGGTATAGTAAATGATGCCTCAGCCTGTGAAAGGGGCACTATCAGAATCCCACTTAATGTCTTCATTATAATGCACGGCAAAGGTGGACACTTGTGCAATGTGTGAATGGTACCTAAATGTGTAGATGTGGCCAGAGCAGGAAAACTGTAGAAAAATATATAAACAGGTTAGAAACAATACAACCTAATTTGGTAGATCAGGAAGAACAATCCGAAACATCAAAAAGAAGAGTGAAGTACAAATGAGGGAAACTGAAAGTTACTGTCAATATGTTTTAGGAGAAAGAAAAAAGCCAACAAATAAAGGGGAATTCCACCACCACATTCAGGTGAGGATGGTGAAAACTGAGGTTTTGTGAAGCTGTTTTTACACTCTTGGTTCTCAGAACATCTAATAACCCACCTTGAAAACACAAGGAATGCTCCCAGAAAGTCCTTTAAGAATGGTCATAATTGTAGGTACTTGCAGGGAAGCGACTAATGGTAACACTGACTGTAAGAGAGCTTTTATCAAGTAAGTGTTTTACCTGAAAGCAGGGGGAAATAATACATAGGAAAGAAAATACTAGAGAGCGGGGACTGAATTATGGAGAAAGGCTGAAATTAGGGGCACCTAAAAGCTTAAAGGATAACAGCTTTCTGACCATGGACATCTGTTTGTGAGGCATGCATACAAAGTGTAAGAAAAATAAGTTTCTTTGAAAAAAAAACATAATATTTTAAACTTATTTTCTGAGACCATCATATATGTATACAGTGTATTTTGATCATATCTACCCTACTCCACCTTCCAACTCCTCCCAGAATCCCACCACTACATCCTCACCACGGCCACTACATATCCCAACGGCCACTACAACCACTCATCCCCTCACAACTTCAAGGAGAGGAAGAAATTTCCTATCTAAGATATGGGGAAAAGATTTGAGGAACTACAAAGCAAAATACCACTGGGAGGATGTTTATTTGTTTGCAGGGAAGAGGGTGAACTTATTTGTATCACAGATGGTGGTCTTGGCACTTTACCTGAAGCTCCCCTCATATCTTCCAGGCATGCTAAGGCTAAAAGATAGGCCCTCCTGTACACAGAGAAAAATGATCCTGGCTTATATGATCCTAAACCAGTGTCCGAGCTCATGTTGCTCATCTTCTTGGAAGCCTTAAGCATCTAAACACCTTTGGATTTAAACTGTTTAACTTTCTAATGTCTTCTTAGAAGATGCAAGAAGACAGCACATATATTAAGTGAGACTCAGTCTCTCAGATAAGACAGATAATCCTGGTTCTGGATCTCCTGAATCCTCTACGGTCCCATAAGACCTAACATGAAAGAGCTATCTTATTGCCTTTATTCCAGACAGTTATGCTTAATTCAATTGAAATATAAGCTCCTGAACGCATGTTCTATACACGACTTCAGTCATGCAACTCCTCGCATTCGCTTACCTAAGCCACTAAACCACTACGATGATGTTGAGGGTGCTTCCTCAAGGAAAAGGAATTTACAAATGAAAACTATTATAAAACTTAGTTTCGAAGCTAAAACTATACTTCAATTTTTATTTTTATAAGCTTTCCTATCACAGTGAGTGTGAATGACAGCAGCCTCTTGGCTCATCAAGATCTTGTTCCTCAGAGGGCCCTCAAATCTTTCCACCAGTGCTACCTAGTCACTTACACTGGACAGTGGAAGGAACCAGGCCATCAGTGGCTTCAGAAGATGTGAGTGGGGCAGGCCCTAGTGTTAGAGAAGAGCTGCCCTTCAAAATATAATAAGGGGTACAAGAACAAGAATGGCCATGGGGGACGGCCTAGACAGGGAGAGAACTGGAAGCATCCTTCAGGAAGTCACGCAGACAGGCAGTGAGAGGAGGAGGGAAGGCAGGCAGGAATGAAAAACCGGGGACTTGGAAGGTGGAGCAGGAATGGATGAGCATTCTATGAAGTGCCAAGACTGGTCCTACAATTCAGTTACTGCTACACTAGCACTTTAGGGTGGGTGATTTTTATGCATACCCTTTGGAGCCCCGACAATGTCCTTTTGCAGTTCTTTGCAGCATCTAGTGCATCTAGCCATGATTTCTCGCAAAGCTTTCTTGAGCGATTATAAGATGAAAAATAGGTCCCTGCCTTTAAGGGATTTCCAGACTGGAGAGGAGAATGTAGGAGACAAGATAAGAAAGACAAGCTCAGATGGAGGCAGGTCTAGAAACATTTCCCCAAAGTGTTAACATCTGAAATAAAATATGAACTAGGTAAGCAGACAACAGCTAAAGGCCAACTGAAATTCTTTTTAAAAAATAATATCTGCCCATGACAGGTACTCAATTAGTATTTGCTAATTAAGTTTAGCTTATTTTGATTTCTAGGCTGGGAACTAGTTCTTATCATATTTGTTTTTACTGTCAACTAAAAAGATAAATCTATCCATAGTAGAATGCAAGAGCATAATCTTTTTTTTTTTTTTTTTTTGGTTTTTCGAGACAGGGTTTCTCTGTGTATCCTTGGCTGTCCTGGACTCACTTTGTAGACCAGGCTGGCCTCGAACTCACAAAGATCCGCCTGCCTCTGCCTCCCAAGTGCTGGGATTGAAGGCATGCGCCACCACCGCCTGGCTTCAAGAGCATAATCTTTAAAAATTACTGTGTCTTGGGCTGGAGAAATGGATCAGTGGTTAAGAGCACTTGGTCATCCTGTAGAGGACCCAGGTTCAATTCCTAGCAACCACATGGTGGTTTACAGCTGTTTGTATCTCCAGTTCCAGGGGGATCTGAAGTCCTCTTCTGGCCTCTGTGGGCGCCAGGTATGCATGTGGTACACAGACATACATGCAGGCAGAACACTCATACATATAAAATAAAATAATAAAAAATTTGAATCTTGGAACCAGGCATGATGGAGCATGCCTATAATCCTTGCATTCAAGAGGCAGAGGCAGGCAGATCTCTGTGAGTTTGAGGCTAGCCTTGACTATATACTGAGTTCCAGTCCAGTCAGAGCTCTACAGTGAGACCTCATCTCAAGAAAATATTGGGATATATACTTGTAAATTTTCCAATTATGTTGCATCTTCTTGTTCTATTTATTTCATAGCAAAAAGTTTAAGAACCTTCAGAAAGAGCACATTTTGCTCACTTCAAATCTGTGTGTGTTTTAGCATAAAATATACTTGGCAGGTCCTAATATAATTGGATGGCTACGCCTTGCAAAAACTTGATTTCTTTTTAATCAAATTTTTAGAACCATACTGGGTTTCTTGCCAGGGCTCCAATAGTGAGCAATAAATACATCATTAGATCAATGGTGGTCTTATGATGGATTACTCAAAAGATATTTCCAGCCAAGAAGAATAAGATCAGACCTCATTGTGCAAAGATTAATAAAATATTGTTTAAAGCACAGATACCAAGTTAATATAACAGGGAAGGAAACATTGCAAAACAGAACGGAACAGCCAGGGGTTTATGATGTAGTGATATTGGTCATGGATTTTCCTAAGTACTTGAGACCAGCCACACTATTATATATGCCTCTGATTAGACCTTGAGATGAGAAGGAAAAAGTTATATAAAAAAAGAAACTAACCAGGGGAAGGCCTGCTGCTATAATAAATTATTAAAAGCAAGCAGGGTGAGTGGGTTGTAAAGACATATAAAACAGAATCAATGCCCGCAAGAAACCCCAAACCATCCACACTTCTATAAATTTCTTACCACTCTGTCTGGCATTTCACTGGAGGTATTTCTTTCCCACACACTTCCCATGCCACCCCCACCCCCGACCCTTCACTCTTGGCCCAGGTCTTTTTTCACAGCTAAGCATTTGCTTTTCTTGTGTAACCCAGGCTCTGCTGTCTGCAGTTATGTTTTCGGCTTGTATTAGCAGTGTGTGTGAGGCCACATAGGAGTGCATCTGTCACTACATTCATCTGGATCTTAAATATAACACTGACACTGTAAGCCGGGGACACTGAGTATGATACATGTATCTCTATTACTTCAATATCATCCTTCAGTTTTCTTTTTCCTTATTGTTAAACCCACAAGGCTAAAGCTGCATTAAAACTTCTCTAGCTCAGTAACTGCTTCCTACTAGAAAACACGACTAGGTTAGCAAAGGTAGGGACTCAAATAGCATTTTAAGAGAACAACAGTTAAAATGGTTAAAATATATTAGGAGTGTTAGAACAGATTGACTGGAAAAGTGAACCTTAAAAAAATGATTTCACTACAAGAATAAGGGTAAAGAAAAAAGGGTCAAACACTTGAAAAGAATCTGTCAAATGAAAGTTAGATGCCAAAAGTATGCCATGGTAAAAAAAAAAGTTAGAATGGTTGCATGGAGGCTTGTAATGACCTATGGCCCAGTTTCAAGAAAGGCAGCATTCTACTGTAGTTGCTTGCTTTCTCTTTCATATCTCTCTCTCTCTCTCTCTCTCTCTCTCTCTCTCTCTCTCTGTGTGTGTGTGTGTGTGTGTGTGTGTGTGTGTGTGTGTGTGTGTATCTGTCTGTCTGCCTGTCTGTCTGAAGTGGGCATAAGTCAGTGCTGCTATATGTCTGGGGCTGTGGGATACTGCAGGTTTTACAGCCACTCTAAATCCATCAGCTCATGCAGAAGCTGGAAAAATGGAATATAAGTAACAGTTTTGTTAGTGTAAAAACAATAGTATTAGTATAATGTGACAACAGACAAAAATAGCACAAAGCTAACATGTAGGTACAACGAATTCCTCATGTAGGCTTTGTCCCCATTTGTGCTCTGTGACCTTTAGCAAACAATTTGCCTCTCCATGTCAATGTTGGTTGATTAAGCTCAGGGTCACCCAAACAATTATCATATCTGCTGGTTAACTTTATAAAGAAAACTTATGAAGTTAAATCCAATATAAAAATGGTTTAAAAAAAGCATTATCACAAATTAAACAAAAGGAGTCAGCTCAAAATATAAGAGCAATATCTTACTTATTTGTATTATCTATAAACATGAAAGACAGAATCCAAATATTATCCTTTTGTGGGTGCTGTTTGTTCAGCTGGAACTAAATGGGGGAAAATAATTGTCCTCCAAAGATTGTTAAGTGACCTATCAAATGCCAAGTATTCTTCTAAACAGAAATCACTCCATAAAGGTTCCTGTGATGATCCAATGATCTGGAACTATATAAGTTCAGGGTCTCAACCTATCTAAATCCTTTGATCATAAAGGAAGTAAAATTCTTGACATATCTGACCTCTGAGATTTTTTTTAAACTTGAATAGTAGAGAGGGCAACTTCTGATATAGATCCTTCTTTCAAATCTTACCTAAGAATGTAAAGAGGAAAATTTCATTACATGTTGAGATCAGAAGGTAAATAAAAAAACTAATTGGTAATAATTTATAAATAGAAACTAATGATTTTAGTAAGAATATAGGTAGCAATACATTTTCAACTGGTTTATGTGGAGAGGAGAAATTTTACCCAATTCATGGGACAACTTAAAATCTAAGTTAACTTTCAGAATGTGAGTATCATGGTGGGTGGGGCTCATGACTGGTCAGCCAAGTAGCTACAGTAGCCCAAGGAAACATTTGATTCTGGTTAAGCCTGTGCTAGCCCTGATTATGTGCATACTTTTGTCTCAGCATCAAAAGAGCACCCCTTCCATCCCTCATGGAGAAATGAGCAATAATGTATATTAGGACTGGCCAAACTATCCCAGAACATCCCAGCATCACTGGTACAGAAACAGGTAGTGGAGAAACCAAGAGTGAGGAGAAGTATTAAATTACCTTGCTTCTCCAGCTAGACTTCCTTAAAATGGGGGCCAATTCAGAATAAGAATAACTGAAGATTACAGGCACAGGACAAAAGAATCCCTTGAGAGAGTTAATAAACTATCAATTTTATGAGGCCAGTAAATGGCACCTGGAAATTTCTGAATCAGTAGTTGTTAAGTCAAAACACAGACCATGTTATTTTATATCATAAACACCATTCCAGTATTTCTTGAAATATGTTGATGAGATCCCTTGTATAGAACTTGTCTTGGTGCTTGAAAATTCAGAATCTTAAGCTATGCTAGGCCCTGAATTTCTGAGGAGCTACTCAGTTTATTTGGATGACTCATGTGAAGCCAGAAAGACTTGTATAGCCCTTCACAAATTTAGACACATATATTAGGGATTTACATATTTCCTCCAAATGTTTATGTACCATAAAAAATGAAAATACTTCTTGTGATGAATTCTTAAGATCACCCCAGTTTATAATGAACACTTCTATTAAAATGTAATTAAGAACATAAACTTATTGTGGAAAAGATCAACTATGTTTCTTGAAAGTATTGTTTTTATTGTCACTAAAAGTAACTATACTATTAAAGGAATTTATAGCCTTTTAAAGTATCAGTCACTTGCCTGCAGGAACTTAATAAGCTGTTATAATAATACTCCTCCCATACCTTTTTAGTCATCAGAAATTTTGTGATAAAGCCTTTTTATTATTTTTAAACTACAAATTGTGAACCATTGTTACTAGTGATTAGGCCAAATATGAACTTATTTCCAGGGTATAAATTCCTAAAGGCATGCTTCATTAGGATTACTAAGGCAATCTTGACTTCAGCCTTGGCAATAAAGTTCTATTTACTTCTATTAAAGTGTGTGCGTGTGTGTGTTCAAAGCAATTTATTTTTAGTGCTTTCTCTAAAGCAAGAGAAAACAGTTTGTGATATACATGCTACTGCAAACTGTAAACCTAGCCTTGCTGGAGACATGACAACCACATTTCTTCTCAGGGGATAATTTTTTGTCCTATAATTCCCCCTCTTCAAATTATGACTACAATTATATCAGAAAATACAGTCTCCCCTTTCTAGAGACAGCATTCCCTTCATCGCTCTCATTAAAACTGCAAGTTCAGGCCAAATAATGGATGAAAATAGAAGTCAAGATGAAGGCTTTGTTTGTAGGGTGTTGTTTTGCTAAGGGTTGCCCCCTACCCACGATCCACCCAGTTCTCTGGCTGAAGTGTACATGCTATGTTTTAACAGATGGGCTGGCTGGAGGCTGCTAGCCAGGCTGTAAAACAGGAACGCAGAATCTGTACTGAGTGGTATTGAACTGAGTGCTCGTAAAGTTCATGGACATATACTGACCCAGACAAACCAGACAAGATGCAGACCTGCTTACACATACAGTCATATACCTATAGCTAAGAGGGTTTATTTCTGTAATCCAGAGGAAGTTAAAGGCTGAGTTAATCCTTCATATATTTCTACCTCATCCCCCTATCAATTCTGCATATAGACACACACCCTCTGTGCGTGTATCTCTGTGTATGTAGATTATACACCCATATCTCTACTATATAAATCAACGTTTTATATATTTCAGAAGATCCAGCTCTCTCTAGTTCTCTTAATAAGCTCTCATTCATATAAGAATTGTAAGACAACACTGCCTTGAATTCCATTTAGTCCACACAGAATATAAATTGCATGCAACTGCACTCAGAAAATCAAGCTGCATTTACTACGAGAGGAAAAGGGAAAAAAAATGTAACTCGGGCTTAGCTACAAACGAAGTGTCAGGTTTAACCTTGAATCCTCTGTTAGTTCTTGCCACAACTTCATCACTTAAAACACGCAGGTGCTTACACAAACACTACCAAACCAGGGTGGCAGACATTCAGCCTGGCGATGGCCTCTAGGCTCCCTGCTGGTCCTAACCAAGTTCCTCAGACACACCTTGTGGACATGGAAGTCTGAGCAACCCAGGACGAGGGGCGCAGATTCAAAGGCTGACAGGAAGCAATTACTTCCCAAAGTTTAACGTTCTGAACCGCTCTCAATTTCTTCGGATCTGCAGAGTATAGAAGGGGCCTGTTACGGTCCTAAGCGGGTCCCTCCAGTCCTCCCTCGGAAAGCGACCAGCGCTCTCTGCGCACGCCAGCTCAGGCGCAGGTTAATGTTTAGGAACCTCTCGCAGCCATCTAGGAACTGCTGTGAGCGCACCGAGGCGTCCCTGCGCTCGGTGTCGCCGACACGGAGGGGCAGGGGGTGCGTCTGGGACCTAAGGGTGGCAACCACGAACGCCAAGTCGGTTCCAACGCACAGCCGCGTCCTGGGCCGAGTTGGGATGCTTTGAAAACCAGAACTTCGGGAGCCGGGACGCTGACAACGAGTAAGTGTCCCCTGCTTCGCCTTGACCCTCCCACAGCCGCCACGCTCCCACCCAGCAGCACCGACGCGGTCCTCGGCTCGCTGGCAAAACGGCGCGTTGGAGGCGCTTTCACTGCGCGGCCACTCACCCTCCTGGCCCAGTCCAGACACCAAATCCACGCCCCTGCTGCAGATCTTCAGTCCCAAGTTGCCCCGAACCGCCGGCTGCTCTTGCCCCGCGGGACCTGGGCGCACTGGATCTACTGGGCACCTGACGGGGGATCGCCGCAAGCTCGGCGGCAGCCTGGCTCAGCAGTCGCCCAGAGCGCGCTGACAATTCACGGACCCGCTCAGCGAATGAGGCGGAACGCGGTGCAGCGCTGACTAGGCTCCGGAGGGGGCGGGGCCGTGGGGGTGTGGTCAGACTCGGCCCTGCCCCGTAGGGCGGGGCGCCTACTAGCGTATGACTGGCGGAGTCCGTAGCCAATCGTCAGGGCACCAGGACCCTTGGAGGGCATGGGCGGTGTCTAGTGCGTGATCCCGCCCCCCAGTTACTGTCCAATCGCTTGCGGCTGAGCGTTGGCCGGGAGACGCTCTGGCGGCCCTCAAGTTGGCAGTTGTGAAGTGTGGTGGTGGAGGTGGCTGTTGGCGGCTCCCGCGCTGCCTGATGCAGTGGGACCTGAACGCCCCCGGGACGAGGCTGCGGCCAGGGAAGGCCCTTGCTGACAGACTGCAGGAGCTCCGAGAGCCATCGCGAGTACGCTGCTGAGAACAACCTGGGACCAGTAGGAGGCGTAGAACTTGGCCCCAAAGATGCCCCAGGTGTCGGAGGACTCTGGGTACCCATAGAGGTTGAGTCCTACCAGCTCCAACCACACTAGAAATAGTTCTAAGCTCAACCTAACGGTTGTCTCCGAAACGAGAACTCTGGCTCATCTAACCTCCAAGAAGGTACACAGCAAGACTCTCTCCTTTCCTCTCCACACAGCTAGGAACCCTTAGCCAAAGCCTGATTCTTCTCACGCTCGATTCTTCTCAAGCCCAAAGGAGCCCCACGCACTTCCCATCCTCCACAGTGGATTCTGCTGCTGTCTGCTTGGTCCTCCAGAAATACCGAGAAGCCAGAATCATCCGTCTTCTTGGACAGAAACCCGCAGAGCAAGCTACGTCTGTCGGACTCTGCATTCCCCTCTTTCCTCTTCGGAAAACTTTGATTAGGATAAAGACATGAAACAGCTCATAGTTGATGGTTGGGAGTGCGTTGGGGAGCCTTCAGGTCACTGTAGCTTTTCACTGCTGCAGTCTTACCAGAATGATCTTTTCAGCCAGGTTTTAAGGCTGTATACACACACACACACACACACAAACACACACTCGGGACTTGGGGCTGAAGGTAATGGAGAGTCAAAACAGATACTCGAGGACCGTTGCCTAACTAAGGCTTAGGCTATGAGCATGTCCTAGACTGTCTTCTGGTGTAGGTAGATCCTATCTGTGCCCAGACCTGTACCTGTGCATCTAACTCGTGTTAATAGGAATGCACACAGTATAGGAACATTCCTGGTGTTCTACCACTCACATGTCCTCCACTGCACCCCACGTCCAAACTCTAGCTTCCAACCCAAGCACTTCAGACCACTGTCTCAGTTCCGACAAACCCTAAAGGACTATATGGTCTTTCAGTACAGGTGACTATTCATGTGTGAGAGCACTGCAGGTGTTATTTCAGTGGCCATCTGGCCTCCACAAGTTCCTGCATTATAGTTCATGTCTCATGAGAACGTTCTGATGAGGTCACCAGGGAGAAGGAAGGTAAAAGGCCAGCTTTCATCAGGCAAGGAATGAAATGGCCCGTGTAGCAGGGAAAGCTGCAACTTTTAAGTGAGCTCTGGCGTGGGTTGTTTTAACTCTGTGGAAAGAGGTCCATAGGCAGGTTGTCAGGAGAAAGATAGGACCTGGATAGCCCTTAATAGGCTGTAAAAAATTAGTGATGTCAAGCCTGACATTAAGTCCTTTCTTGCTTACTGAACCGAAAGACTGGTACAGATCAGGAAGATTCAATTGTAGCAGTCACTTAGCTGCTGTACAGTGACTAATGGGAATGGCCTTTCCCTACAAAAATTTAGAGGTAGATAAGATGAATAGAATTTATGAACCTCTGTTCATGTTGGGGTGGCGTGGGATGGGGATAAGGACAGGTCTGGAGAAATAAGGAAAGAAGAAAAGGTCTAGAAGACTACTCCCCACTTCCAGTAGTATGTCGGTCAGGTTTTCTCATTGTGACAAAATGCCTGACGTGTGTTGTAAACGGAGGAAAGGTTTATTTTGGCTCACAGTTACAGGTGTAAGCTCATGGTCTCTTGACCTCTTAGGATCTGTGGCATCATGGTACTTCATGGTGGAAGTGCTAGGTAGAACACCACCACATACTTCAGTGGTGACCAAGAATAGAGGGATGGGCAGAGAAGGGAGATGGATGGAAATACCCCAATGGGTTCCACCACCTCTCTATAGTGCCACAGGCTGGAAACCAACCAAATCCAACACCGTGTATCTTTGATTCAAACTACATTAAGCAGGAGAACTCTAATCTCCTTTTAAAATCATGCTTTTCTGTTTGCTTTCATGATCCCCTTGAAGTCCCTCACTGAAGGCTGCCATGAAACACATCTTTGACTGGGAGAATCAGTAATCTCTCACAGAAGAAGTGCATTCTTTGGGCTTTTCCATTCACACTGATGGGTGTAACTGGAGAATTTGGCTATCGTGCTTGTCATGATCGCA
Organism: Lophiomys imhausi; assembly: GCA_907164525.1. NCBI lineage: Eukaryota > Metazoa > Chordata > Mammalia > Rodentia > Muridae > Lophiomys > Lophiomys imhausi. The sequence continues at coordinate 3,506,645 of CAJQZJ010004801.1, forward strand.
CGCTGAGGGTTTTTCACAGGTGCTAATTGTTATTTTTAAAAACCACCTCTGGGCTGGTAGGATGGCTCAGACAGTAAAGAGTATTTGCTCCTAAGCCTGAATACCTGAGTTCTATCCCTGGTCCTCACTTAGGGGAAGAGAACTGTCTCCCTTCAAATTGACTTCTTACCTCTACATATGCACTGTGGTATTGACACTTGCACATGGGAGTGCGCATATACACACAAATGAATATAATATTAAAAAATTAAAAATCACTTTAGCAGAGCCAGTGAAGCACTTGTGATATATGGGTTTGATTAAGAGCACTAGAAAAAGTTTAAATCACCTTGGTATGAGGAGCTGAAAACTGGTGAATGACTCCACATAAAGTCACATTTACATTAGCTGCAGAGGGGGAAAGAAAAGACATTTCCTTTTGTAAATAAGAAATAGGTAGCTTTCATGTTTAGTTTTCCATTTCTTTCATATAGAGATATATCTACCCATGGTTCTTAGATTAATTATACATCCCAGTTTTCTTTAAGAATGAATGGCATCTTTTTTAGGGTTTCTTTGCTATGACTTAAAAAAAAAAAAAAAGACCAATACTGGGCCAAAAGGCTGAAGATTGATGCTATAATGTATTGAGAGAAATTGGGGACTGTCCAGACATTGTCTGTCATTTCTTAGTTTTGAAAGTTGCTGGCTCTGCATTTCCTGTATAATCAGATATATTTATCCTTCTCAGGTCTCTGATGTGGTTGAAGACTAGATAGTTATAGTCTCATAGTTTAATTAAAAGGATGTTCTAAGTCTAAGATGTTTTTAAGTTGGTAATACAAGTTAGGATGGAAACTGAGTTAGGTATAGAACTTTAAACTCATTGAGATAGATAGATAATAGAATATTAATATCAGTTGCCAAATATGTATGGACTGGACATTGGGAATCTATGTTATACCTCATAATTTTCATAATTATTGCCTAATTGTTCCTATTGTTTTGTATTGTATTTATTGTTACAAGAAAAGGAGCTTTTTATTGAACTAAAAGGGGGAGTTGTTAGGGGAAAAAAGGTACACCTTAAATTAAAAAAAAAAAAAAGAAGATAGGAGGGTAAGGTAGTCGAGGGTAGGAGAGTGGGACTGGGAGGGGGAGGAGGGAGGGGACTATGATTGAGATGTAACTTAAATAAATAAATAAATAAATGTTAAAAAATGATCAAAGCAACTTGGGGAAGAAAAGGCTTATTTCATCTTACAGTTTATAGTTCATCCACAAAGTCAGAGCAGGAACTCAAGGCAGGAACATGAAGATTGGAACAGACACAAGAGCCACAGAGGCATCTTGTTTACTGACTTGCTTTGCTTGTGGCTTGCTCAGCTCATTTTCTTAAACCATCCCAGGCCCCAGCACTGGGACCACCCACAATGGGCTGAGCCCACCTACATCAATCACTAAGAAAATACCTCCCAGGCTTCCCTACAGGCTGATCCTATCTAGGTATTTTTCTCAATTAAGATTCCTTCTCAAATGGCTCTAGCTTGTGTCAAATTGACATTTAAAAACTAGCCAAAACATGCCGGGTGGTGGCGCACGCCTTTAATCCCAGCACTTGGGAGGCAGAGGCAGGCGGATCTTTGTGAGTTCGAGGCCAGCCTGGTCTACAAAGCGAGTCCAGGACAGCCAGAGATATTCAGAGAAACCCTGTCTTGAAAAACCAAAAAAAAAAAAAAAAAAAAAAAAAAAAACTAGCCAAAACAGATGGCAAGGAAAAGACAGTCCATTTGTACTATTTTCCTATTTCCACATTATCTTTTTTAAATTAAAAAAATTTTGTTTATTTCAAGATTAGAATTTATACATTTCCCCCTTCCCTTTCATCTCTCCAAATTATCTATGTACTCCTCCTTGCTCTCTTTCAAATTCATGGTCTCTTTTTTCACTAATGGTTATCATATGTATATAAACATCCTAAATATAATCTGTTGACTCTATATAATGTTACTTGTATGTATTTTTTCAGGGATGACCATCTGACACTGGACAACCAACTGGTTTCACACCATCTTTTATTTTTATTGTATATTTTATTTTTATTGTATGCAGTTTCTACAAGAGCCTATCACTTGGATACAAGACAGAACATCCCTTTAGTTGCTAGCTCCCATAACAGTCTATTGAGTTTGGGTTATCCTGATATTCTATGAAGGGAAACGTGATCTCTTCCTGTTTCAGAACTTAGGCTAACATTGTCTGAAAAGAAAAAAGAAAACCCAAAAGTCTGGATGTGAAAGTCATTTGTTTACTTCCAGCCTACTTCATGAAATTCCTTTCACTCAAAGGGGTGAAGGAAGTTTATGGAGTGGTTTAAGGATGAGAAAAGTGGTATAGCTGGGTTGAATGGTAAATCTACTGTTAGTTTTTCGAGAAATCTTCACACTAGTAAGATGCACTAGTTTGCAATCTTACTACTATCATCGAATGAGGGTTCAGCTTTCCCGTCCTGGACAGCATTTGTTGTCACTTATTTTGTTGGTTTTAGTCATTCTAACTAGGGTGAGATGAAATCTCAAAAGTAGTTTTAATTTGCATTTTTCTAATTGTTAAGGATATTTGTTGAACACTTTTAAAGATACTTCTCAGCCATTTATATTTCTTCTTTTGAGAACTCCGTGTCTGCAACCTATTTTTAAATTGAGTTGTTTTCTTGACTTTTTAAAAAGTTCTTTATATATTCTGAGTAATAGTCTATCAGATGATTAGCTGCAAAGGTTCTCTTCCACCTTGTAGGCTTCCTCTTCACTCAGTTGTTTCTCGTGCTTACAGAACTACTTTAGTTCTATGATGTCCACTTTGTCTGTTGTTGGTTTAATTCCTAAGGAAATGGAGTCCTATTCTGAAAGTCCTATATCTTGTTAGGTACTATGTTCTTCTAGAAGTTTTAGCATTTCATGTTTCCCGTTAACATCTTTGATCTATTTATAGTTGATTTTTACGCAGGGTAACAGAACCAAGTCTAATTTTATTCTTCTGTATATGGACATCCAATTTCTCCAGAACTTTCATTTGTTGAAGATGCTGTCTTTTTTTCCAGTATACATTTTTGACATCTTTATCAAGCATCAGATGGCAATAGCTATGTGCACTTGTGTTTGGGTGTTCTATTTTGTTCCACTGGTTTTGTGCCAAGTAACATGCTGTTTTTATTACTATGTGTCAGTAATACTGTGTCAGTAATAAATTCCTCCAGCATTGTTCTTTTTTTCTCAAAATTGCTTTGGCTAATCTGGGGTCTTATGTTTTCATATGAATTTTAGGAAATTTTCTATTTCTGTGAAGAATGTAGAGATTTTGGCTAGGGTTGCATTGAGTCTGTAGGTTACTTTTGGTAATATGATTGTTTTCACAATATTAGTTCTTCCAAACCTTGAACACGGCAGGTCTTTCCATATTTAGTGTCTTCCACAACCTCTTCTCCCAAAATTTAAAAGACTTGACATTCTACCCCAGAGATAATTGCTCTGCCATATTCACTGCCACTCTATTTACAATAGCTAGGAAATGGAAACAACCTGAATGTCCATCAACAGATGAATGGATAATGAAAATGTGATGCATATACACAATGGAATTCTATTCAAATATAAACAAAAACCATAGAATTTGCAGGTAAATGGATAGAACTAGAAAATATTATACAGATTGAGGGAACCCATACTCAGAAAGAAAAATGCCACATATTCTAATTTGTCCTTTCCCAGATCCAAATCTTTAGATATAAGTATATAGATTGCAGTAATCCCAGAAACCAGAAAGTAAGAGGACCATGGAGGAGGTGGAGAGAGAAGCTCTAGAGAGGGGGGTAGTAGGACACAGTAGGAACAATGGGGATTTAACTAGAAGGCAGGGAGGGAAGGCAGCATAGAAGGAGAGGAAAAGAGAAGAGAAAAATAACACTAAAGATATTTAAAAATTCCATAGAGAAACATTATCTTATGTTTACTTTTAAAAAAATATAGTACTTGGGATAAAAATACTCCCAAGAGTCATAGGCTATCTAATATATTATTAGATATAAGGCCTGCTCATTAGGAGGAAATTCATGTGGTACTGTAAACCTATTCAACTACCTGTGGCTGGTCAGTCTCACTGACCCTAAAAGGAACCTACTATGCCATTTTCCCAAGCCAGTACAATTTCTAACTGCATTCTAAATACTTATCCTTATACCCACAAAGAAGGATACCTCTTACCCCTCATCAGAGCTTTTTGCAGTGGGTGGAGACTCTTACAAACATCCACGATTGGTCAAAATGCAGAGAAAAACTGACCATTGGATGCTTACTCCCATCTGATACATCTACACCACAAATCCCACACCCAAGGTTTGGAGGAGGTAGAAATGCTGGAAGAATCAGAGGACCAAAATGCCTGCTGTGAAATTTTGACTTCTATGTGTGACAGAGAGCTGTACCCATAAAATCTCAATATATGGCTGTCTAAACAAGACCTGAACAATGACAATACTAGTTGACATGAAAATGTGGAGGGAGGAATCTCATAAGGCCCTACCGTCAGATGAAGAGTTACAGGCTATTAGTGGCTGCTGACAGCAGGAGGATCAGTTTTCTTCAGGGATGAGCCTCCTCATAGGTTATCCAATCCTAAGCAGCCAGCCTTAAACATACACACAAATATGAACAACACTAACTGGACTCAACAGTATACACACATACACACACACACACACACACACACACACACACACACACCATCAAGAAGTCATGAATTTGAGAGGAACTGAGGAATGCACAGGAGGAGCTGGCAGATGGGTGGAAATGACACAAACACAGAACTCATGCATACAATTCTAAAAACCCATTTTAAAAAGGAGAAGAATCAGAACCATGGATGCAGGAATTTTTCTCTGTGGATGTTAAGCAAATTTGTTTTAGTCACTGGCATCCCTCCTTGACAAGCTATACTTTAGAGCCCCTCACTAGGCTATGACTGGTAAGAGACATGAGTTCCAATCTGAACAGCTGTCATGGTGAGTGCTTCTGGCAGTCACTTAACCTCTGTTTACCCTTCTTCCTTAGCTGTAAAACAGCTGGGAGAATGTCCTGCTGTGTTTAACTGCTCAAGGGGAGCTCCATGACCATGGTTACTAGGCACTGCAAATGCTTTGTGTTTATAGTAGTACTGACTGCTGGAAAGGGGAAGAACGTGAGGTTGAAATGGGGAAATGGTGTGTTCTGGACAATTGCCTACATATGTAATTTTTATCTATTTAGACCTCATCGGACTCTTGTCCTATAAATGCAAATGAGGGGAAAGGGCCATTTACCATCCTTTGATTGCCAAGTATTTCAAAAGATGTTAAAGAGAATACTACTGTGTTTTTTTTTTTTCTCAACACAAGTTAGAGTTGTCTAAGAGGGAACCTCAATGAAGAAACTGCCTCCTTGCCCACTGGCCTGTGGGCAAGCCTACATGGCATTGCCCTGATTGATGATTGGTGTGGAAGCTCTCAGAGCACTGTAAGCAGCACCACGCCTGGACAGGTGGTCCTGGGTGTATAAGAACACAAAATGAGCAGGCCATGGGGAGCAAATCAGTAGGCAGTGTTTCTCGCTGGCCTCAGCTTCAGGTCTTGCCTTGATTTCCCTCAATGGACTGTGCCTTGAGATATGTCCTTCCTCCCCAGGTTGCTTTAGGTTGAGACAGGGTTTCTCTATGTAGCCCTGGCTGTCCTGGAACTCACTTTGTAGACCAGGATGACCTTGAACTCAAAGAGATCCACCTGCATCTGCCTCTGGAGTACTGGGATTAAAGGTGTGTCCCACCACTACCTGGCCATAGTCTTTATTACTGCAAGTGAAAAGCAAATGAAGGCATATACTATAAGGACTGGCAGGAGGACTTGTTGCACAGCGTGACAACTGGAGTTTGATCCCCAGAAAGTGGAAAGAGAATACCCACTCTATAGAGTTGGCATGCGTAAAATGGCCATTCATCTCACAACACACACACACACACACACACACACACACACACACACACACACACA
>CAJQZJ010004801.1:3512709-3566139 GCA_907164525.1 Lophiomys imhausi
CACACACACACACACACACACACACACACACACACACACACACACACGAATGCATGCAGGCACACACTCTAAAAAGGAGATAGTGCATAATTAAAATGGAAGGAGTTGAAGCAGAGCTAGAGTTGAAAAATTTGCTGAACTAAGGAATGTGTGTTTCCCGACCTTCCATTCCCACCATCTCCTTGAACATAGATTTACTTTGAAAATTGTTCATGTTTTTTTATAAGGACCACCCAAAAGATCTTGCAGGAAATGCAGAAATTTCTAAATTCCTGCCAGAAGCTGTAGACTCTAACAGCAGCTTTGCTTAGGAGTCATTCTGAGACCTTGAACAAGTCACTAACTTCATTAATTGTTTCCTACGTATAACAATGCAGCAATATTTCTGACCCTTTTCACACAGATGAGAGGGATAGCTAATGATAAAGCAGTCTGAAACATTAATTTCTGCACAGAGCACAAAATATCCTGGAGATGTTTTTGGCTAAGTGAAGTATGGTGCTAGTTGTATACACCAACTAGGAGATATTTTTGTGAGAGATGTTGATGGTACAGCATCTTCAACAGTGTGTCACCACCCACAAAACAATGCAATCTTCTTCTACTTGGATGTCAAACCAACTTCTCCATTTGAGAGCTAGATTGGTGCAGGTCCAACCACGATAAAATGGGCTAACAGAAATGGGCAGGAAAGAGCAGTTTTTTGTTCCACAAAAATTTGGGATTTCAACATACATTCTCAGAAAAAAAAAAAAAAAAACTGAGCTGAATTTCTTACAAACTTATAGCACTGAGGACAAGCCTGATGGAAGCCTTTGATGGTCATGAAACTGATGGCCTGGTATAAAACTACAGAAGCTGGTCAGGGGTCTACCACGCGGAACTGAAAACAAGCACATGCTGCTAGTTTTAAAACTCTGTAAGGAAGCCGGGCATAGTGGCACATGCCTTAATCCCAGCACTGGGGAGACAGAGGCAGGTGGATCTCTATGAGTTTGAAGCCAGCCTGGTCTACACAGTGAGTTTCGGGACAGCCAGGGCTACATAGTGAAACCCTGTCTCAGAAAAGCAACCAAGAGAGAAAAACATCGCAAAATCAAAACCAAAAAACTTCAGAATGAAATGGGCAACCCCGAGGGATTAGGCAGTCATTGAGAAAGGGAGGATCATGTGCTTAGGGTAGAGATAGGGGTGGGATGGGGAACTGACTCCACTGTGGGGCTCTTCAGAACAACAGCAGCCATAGGATCGACATGTGCGCACACAGGAAGAAACCCACTATGGGGGAATTGACTCAGTTAAGGAGGCCAAGAAGTCCTATGATCTGTTTGTTGTCTGTAAGCTGGATACCCCGGAAAATCAGTGATTTAACTGTACTCCCTGCCAAGAGATTGAAAATCAGGTGAGCTGATGGCATAGAGCCTAGTCTAAAGTCAAGAAATGACTAATGTTGCAGCTCAAGCAGGCAGGCAGGCAGGAAGCAAAAGTGGAATTCTTCCTGTGCTTTTCAAGCCTGCAGAGATTGGATGATTCTCATTAGGAAGGGTAGTCTACTGAGTGCATCTATTCAAATGCTACTTTCATTCAGAAACACTTCATTTCAGCCTTCAATTGTAGTCCATCACGTAGGGAAACCAGGGCAGGAACTCAAGGCAGGAATCTGGAGGCGGGAACTGAACCACAAACCATAGAGGGACAGTGGTTACCGGCTTGCTCCTAAGGCTTGCTTAGCCTGTTTCTTATATAACTTAGGACCACTTGCACTATCCACAGAAGGCTGGGCGTCCTACATCAGTCATTAATCAAGAAAATGCCCTACAGCTTTGCTTATAGGCAATTGAACGGAAGCATTTTCTCAACTGTGGTTCCTCTTCCCAGACAACTGTAGCTTGTGTCAAACTAAGCAGGACACCACTGCAAAAAGATCCAGAAATAATGTTTAATCAGGCTACGCTGTGGCTTGGTGAAATTGACACATAAAATTAAACTATCACAAATTGAATTAAAACAGGGAGAATTTCTCGCTGTGTGAAGAAGTCCTATTCTTTGGAAATCCCATTGCTCCATATTGGGAGTATGGGGATAACTAGGTCTACCTTGTTAGCTGGGTATGCAGCTTGAGTGAGAGCTAGCCCAGGACCAGGCTTATGGAAGGCCCTCTACGGATAATACTTACCAAGCTCATATTGAATCCCATGAGCTACTTCAACCCTTTAACATGTAAGGACTCCCTTGATCCTTGTGACACTCTGGCCTATCACTGTTATCTCCCTTCCTCAGGATTTCTAACTTGAAGAACTATTCTAAGAATAATAGTAGACTACTATAGAGGTCCAGAGCTCTTTATAGGAACTAGAGATAAAACAGGGAAATTCATTTTTCTATTGGCAACCTCTTGAATATACTAAGGAAGAATATAGCATCTTAAACTAGCACTGCTCTGCTTTCATGTAGAAACACCTAATTGTATCTTTCGTGATTCCTAGGACATCGAATTGCAATGAGTGATTGGTAACACTCAAATCAAAAGGGAGTTAGAGAAGGCCATAGAAAACAAGCAGTGCTTCAAAATCCAGCCATTTCCAGGTCTCATTGTAAAGCTCCTAGAAGGTTTAGGCTTCTAAAAAATCGACACTCATCACCCAGATTTTAGACTTAATGGGAGCTAGTTCCCTGGTGGCAACAATATAGAATAATAACTGGCCAGTCAAAGACTGAAAAAAATGGACAATCTCTTAGAAATGAATTGTATCATTAGTTATTATGAATACCCCAAATTATGACAGATTCACATGTAAGTGTGCCAAGGAAAAGAAGCCATGATCTGTAATACACAAAATTGTTTATTACCCAGGAGAATCTAGGTACTAATGTGAATGGTATTGCATCTGTGAAATCCTGAAACCCACAAAGGATTTGAAGATATAAAGCCAAATAAAACATAATACAGAAGGAAATGATTCTGATTATGTAACATTTATATGTAGCATCTCATTTTACAATTTTAAATTGCCTTTCAGTCATTGGTTTATTCTTTCTGCACACCTGGGGAGTATGCCTATGCTGTTATCCTCTGTTCATAGCAGAGGCACCAGAGACTGAAAGAGGCAAGGGGTTTTGTCCAAACGCACAATAGAGCAGGGTGAGAAATTGTTCATTCAATCAGATGCCTATTCAATACCACTTTTGGCCAGGCACCAAAGTCTGTGTTGTGGCAGAGCATAAACATGGGTACCTTCTGTGTGGCCACTGTCCTGCAGGAACTTGCATTCTGCTGGACCAGGAAGTGATCTGTCAACGAGGAGTGCCCCAATGAGAAAGGATCAAAAGTATAGGAGGAGGAAGTTTGCTAAGATTTCTGGAGACAGTGGGATGCAAATCCACTGAAGGTTGGGTCAGTTTTGACAAATGGGGACTGTTGGTTGTGGGAATGGCACAGAGATGTGAAGATGAGCAAATAATTTAATACAATACAGGAGAATGTACAACAGCAGCAGAGTAGTAATTGGGAAAGGACCAGAGGGTAAAAGAGGGACAGGTTTTCCAGGCCATTTAAATGCCCAGATAAAATATATGGATTTCAAGCCTGTGGCTGAGCCTTGGGGGCTAGACTTGACTCATCTCTGATTTATCTTATTTTCCTATTATTCCAACAGTGGCTATATTGAATGCTAATATATGCTCATTCTACAAGTATTTTCCTACATATTAGCACTCTAAACTTCCTATCAGTCTAAAAAGATATGCATTTTAATTCCCTTTTTATATATTTGTGTGTGTGCACATGTGGATGTTCACACATGTATTTTCAGGTGGCTACAGAGGCCAGAAGAGAACACTGGCTCCTCTGGAGCAAGGATTGTAGGCAGATGTGAGGGTCCCCCTGAGATCATGTACCTAATAGCCGACAGACAAAAGCAGGACCCCTGACTTCCCACTTGGGAAGAACAGGTGTAGATTTAAGAGTGTGCATGTCCTCAGGATACCCAAAGACTAGCACACCCCTTCCCTAGATGAATGTCTGTCCAGAAATAAAATAGTGACTTAACATTCAAAGTGTTTTATGTCCACACCAGCTCCAGGGTAAAAAGAAAGGGCAGTTTCCTTTATTTTTTCTACTGTACAATAACAGCAAATATCAGCATTTCAATGACATTCTTCTTGTGGGTATTGTGTACATTCTGATCTCAGCTCAGTCTTTCCACTAAGTCAGAATCTTTTCCAAAAACTACTGGTCATTTCACTTCCTAATTCCTGCTCTTAGCACTGCAGTCTAATTCGTCTAACCTCTGCCCATCTCTATTTGAATCTTACAGTTCTCTCTCTCTCTCTCTCTCTCTCTCTCTCTCTCTCTCTCTCCCTCCCTCCCATATCTCCAGATATAGGCTGTTCTTTTCTTTCACATTTTTAGTGTTTAACCATCCAGATTAAACACAAATATTACCATTAACCCAAAGATATTTTTGAATGAAAATATTTTTTATTTAAATCTTTCTACAAGGAAGAGAAGCTCCAAGGAGGTTACTTAAATAGCATACAAATGAAAACATAAAAAAATATTTGTTAAATAGGATGTTTTTCACTGATCTGGTTTAGAGTAAGAGTTAAAAAAAATTCTTAACCAATAACCAAGTGAGAAAAATCTCTAGAACAAATGGGTACCAGAAATGATGGATTTGACAACTAGGAAACTATCAAAATGGGGCTTTCTTCTTGCCTTTTGATCCTCCAGTGATATGTTTGGTTCAGCTCACATTATATGAACCAAGTCATCAAGAATAATTCAGGGTTTCCCCATATATCTTCTAGAAGAAGTTGAAAGAGCGAAAGCAAAGTTAATGCGCAAAGATAACTAAATCTTATCTGGGAACTTTTCTAGGGAGTCTCCACCTGGGGACGTGGAGAGCACACACTAGGCCATAAACTTGTGCCTGACTCTTGTCCAGTCTTAAAAGTGCCATGACCCTTTCCTCCAATTTTGAGAAAAGCAGTGGGGTGGGACACAGGTGGCCTACGTGTCACCAAAGAAGGTGACGAAATGAATACATGATACTTAAACTTGTAGATCTGCAAAACAGAGAACACTTTGTAGCAAGCAGCTTTTATTATTTTCATACTCAATTATACACTCTACTTTATTTTACTATTCTTAATACCTCTACCTCCCTTCCACCCTTTGTTCCTTCCAACCCCCCAACACTAGGTGGGAGAGAAAGAAGTTTAGAGGAAAAAGGAAAGAGTTCTCTTTAGGCTACTTCCTGCTGATTAGGGTCACTGGGTTCTTTGGAAGTAATACCAGTGTCAGTGGAAGTCCAGAAAACCAGGAGACAGCAGCAGGAATAACAAGCAGCAGTTTGGGGGAGCACTAACAACCAGGACGGCAGCAACCTCTTTCTTCTCTGTAGCCCTTTCTCTTTTTTGTATCCCCTTTTCTCCTACTTCTCTGCAGAGTCTCCTCCTCATGGCTCTGGTTTTTTTATTCCTCTCTCCCTCCCGAGTCCTCAGAATAAAACTTGCTCAACTCGACCCTGCTAGCTCATGAGACAGTTAATACTTTACACCTGTGTCTTAGGCAGCCTCACACCTGGGATTAAACAAAAGCATTCTCATAATTATTTTGTTTTGTTTTTAGTAAACTCGCACCACACTCAGTACACACTTCTGGGGATTTTCCATATTAGAGGAAGAAAGTGTTGAAGACACTGAAGTGATTCCCACTGAAAGCAATAATTGGCATTAATGTCTTCTGACTATTGCAATGAAGTCCATGTGGTTCTTTCTTCCCTTAAAATGTTCCATGAAAAATGTTGTGATCCTTGGTATAATTGAGGTAGAAACATACTTGAATTAACCTTATTTTAAAACAATAGCATCACATAATAGATAATTTCCCTAACCAATAAGGGTCACTGTATCGGGGCTCCTTTCTCCTGGAGTTTCTTAATTCTGATCAGGGTCTAAAAGCTGTCACAGGGTGAAAAATAAAAATAAAGTTCATTTCAACTTGCCTGTTGTCAAAGGTTAGTCTAGGAGTCCCCATGGCTGGTGTTCTTATAAGTGGATCACTGAGTCACAGGAAGACTGAGCCCCCCAAAGAACTCCTGGTAGCCTCCACAGCATGGGCTGTGGTGTTATCCACAGACATTAGGATTCAAAAGCATTTACTACATAGAACTTAATTATTACAAATCTTGAAATTAACAAAGAAACTAATTGTCCTAGGAATTCGACTTAACTTCCCAAGGACCCAAAGAGGTAAGAGCAAGATCCAGATCGAGTGGTTCAGAAAGGTCCTGCTCCTTTAGGGTCGAGACTCACATTAGCTAGGAGCCACAGAAGCCATCTAAACGTGCATCAAAAATAGTATGTAAAGTAGACCTTGTTCTTTAAACTTTGATCTTTTCAAAGAAAAAATTAGAAAAATTTAAAAATACATGTTAAAATCCAGGTTTGTTTTCTGCCTCCTTTTTCCAAGAAGCTGAACTTGAACAAATGAGCTGTTAGGTGTGGGTCAAAATATTTATAAAACCTACCCGTATTCCCAGGTTACAGAGCTCTGTCTTCTCATGCTTCTCACCCAGTCCCACTGTGGAGCAGTGGTGACCACATATTCTTTCTGTCACACAGGAGAAACGAGGTTAAATGTTGCTATGCAGAAGAGGTCAGTAAAGAAGAATACAACTTCCAGCTTACCATCAACATGGGAAAAGTGCTGTCAGCAGAAGGATGGGTGTGAACACATATGGAAATATTGTCTGAGAATAGGTTTTTGTTTTTTTTTTCTAATTAAGCGCATTTATAGGCATAATCTCTAGTTGCATCTTAAATTGATAAGAGACGGCAAACAGATTGCAAGGCTTCTTTCTGTCCTTATTTACTGCATTGTCTTCCTGTGACCATAGTTTGTGTCTGCTTGTTTTGGTAGTGAGAAGGCATATGTTGGTGTTGGGAAAGGATCTTTCAAATGATGATGAAGGTTGCAGGGAGGCTGGCCTACTTAAGTGTTTCTTTTGGTATTTGTGTCATTTTAAATGGCTGTGACTAGGACTTCATACCTGTCTAATAAGTATGCATGGAACATTTTTATGTTTGGTGACTGCTTTATAGGTCTCCATTAGTCTCCACAGTATCCCTTGAGGGTGGGTCAGTATTACCACCTACAGTTTATATATGAGGAAATTTAAGCCACAAAAGGATTATGTGATTTGTACAGGGTCACCCAGCATGTGAGTCTAGCTAATAAAGATGACTGCAAACTCTTTCCAAATAAAAAGGGCTTACAAGTGTGAGGCCGCCTTGGTGGTAGCATAATCTCAGGATGAGTAAGGTACTGTCCAGGACTAGGGTGCTTACACTCTCTAAGATGAAGTTTTCACACAGCAGACTGGTTTTGAAACAGTCATTCTCAAACCAGAAATGTCTGTACGTTTTTAGGAGCATATGAATACTCGGTCCTTACTCAGCCTCTAGACTCATAGCTGGGGGGTGGGATGGAGGCAAGATTATCTGTACCTTGACAAAGCTCCTGGTTGGGAGGTGGGGGAAGAGGTCTGATGCTCAGCCAGAGTCAGGAACCACCACTCTAGAATTCAATCATAAATACAACCACAAAACACTGTGGTTCAGTTCAAGGAAGGATGTCCGGTGTCTTCCAGGCCTCTGTCTAATCAGATCATGATTATTATCAGCAAAGGAACCACAGGCAAGAAAGAACTGTGACAACCATATGTTATCCCAGGAAGTCATGCAGAGACTAAGGTTTATGTGAGAACCACCAGTCTTTGAGCTTTATTATTTATTTACCTGACCACGTAATTATACATATTCAGTCTTTAGTTATTATTTGGTTCATTTTAACACTAAGTACCTTGTGATTCTTCATAATACATACAGGGAGGATCAATAATACCTGCCCATGCATCCTCCTGTCAAACATTTATTGAATGCTTGCTATGTGGATATTAGAGAATGAAAAATAATTATAGGTAAAACCAAATTAAAAAAAAAAAACCTAAGAAACAAAACACCCTTGACTTTTAAGCCACACATTTTAACTGATAATAAAAAGTAAAAACAGAGCGTTAGGTAGTCATTCTTCCTAACTGCTTAAAGTAGAAACAACTCAATGTCCATAATCTAGTAATGCACAAATAAATACAATGAACTATCATTCAATGATAAAGTAGGGGCTGCAGGATGAAACTCCATGGTAGAGTTACACATGCCTAGCATGTGCAAGGTTTGATTTCAAGCACAAACCATCACCACCAAAAGCCATAATAAGGTGGTATAGAGTACGGATACATGCTACAACACGGATGGGCCTGGAAACCATTATGCTAAATAAAAACAGCCACAATGGAGTGTTAAAAAAAAAAGACACAAGGAGTGCATATTATATGATTCTATTTATATGAAATGCCTAGAATAAGCAAATGTATGGTTGCCTCAGGCTGGAAAAGGAAAGGAGGAATGTGGACTGGCATCTAATAGACATAGAATTTCTTTGAGAGGTGATGAAAAATCTTTAAAATTAATTGTAATTGTTTCACAAATGTGTTGCTAATACTAAAGCTATAAATTTTATACTTAAATGAGCAAATCATGTAGTTTTGGAATATGTTTCAATGAGGGAGGAAGGAAGGGAGAGGGAGAGAGAGAAGGAGAAAGACCCCTGAAGGAAGGAGTGATTGATGTGGATTAGAAAAGAGGTAGAACATGTTGTGAAGGGTGCAGCATACAACTGAGTCAAAGGTGACTTTGTGAGGTGTAAGGGAGAGTGAGTCATGCTCAAAGACAGAAAAGTGTGGGCGGTGCTTTCCTGCAAGGGCAAACTACCTGGGGTAACTGGAATTTAGGGCACATGAAGGAGACAGGAGGTGGGGTCTAGATGACATCCAAGTCCAGAATTTGGTTTTCTTTTCTTTTTTTGACAGAGGGTGGGGCATGAACATTTATCAGCATCACCCACCTTTTTGAAAGGATGGTTTGTAGATGGAGTGAGAGAGGAGTGAGCAAGGGAAACCATTTAGGAAGAAAGATGACTGAGATGTGCGGGCGGGCGAGCGAGAGGAGGACTGAAAGAAGGACACAGATATGACAAGCAGAAGTGAAGTTATAAAGCCCACTGACGCGGGGGGGGGGAGCAGATGAAAAAGCACAGGTGTACACCTCACCACCTCACACGTCACAGGGGACTGGATCCGCCTTCATTTGTTACTTAGAATCATAGTATAAAAACATTTTGTTTAAATGACACCCAGCAACCAAACTGTAGCTGTTTAACACCTTGCCCACAAAGATTTATTACAGAAACCCCTACATTTTTAAACAAAGGAACATGTGTTATGCGTCAAGGGTGGACTAAAAAAGAAAGTAGCATCCTGCCATTCTGTGAGCACTTTGAAAACAGACTTTCCCTTGCTGATGAAACTGGTCGTTTATGGCCTCACCTAAATGACCAAGTATTTACCACTTACTCAGATGGCTTCCCTAGAAACACATCCTTTGGTGTGAGCAACTTGGATTTACTGCCAGGCAACACCTCCCATCCACCACCCACACTGCTGCTTGGCTCAGTTCTTGTCAACAGGTGTTCGTAAGCATCATTCCTTTGTTTGTTTTGTTTCTAATAAGGGTGCAGACTCTGAAAAGCATAGGCAGAATGCATCACACTTAACTTTCCCTTACAAGTGGGGAAGATCTGAAGCTCTGAAGTCTCAAGGATAAGGGAAACAAGGACTGCTATTTCTCTTAATTGGTGTAAGGCCTTACCTGTGTTTTCCATTAGGAGGAGAGGCAGTCGGATCCTGAGCAACAACAGAAGTAGTTTCTTCCAGTGAATGCTGGTATGTCACCTGGGGATCTATCCCTTAATGTTCCCTCTGTGGGCTTTGGAAGGTTTCGCAATGGCACTGCCTGCTGTTTGTAGAATTTCAGAACACTGTTCCTGAAAGATGCTTTACAGGGGGTTTACCAAGTAGGCTGCACCATTTAGGACACCACTCAGTCACATGTGTTTACCTGAGCCTGCTAGTAAACAATGATTACAAGCATTTTTAAATGTTTATTTATTACTTCAAATTACATCTCCATCACAGTACCCTCCCTTTACCCCTACTGGTCCCATCATTCCACCTTCTCCCTCTTCTCCCACCTATCCTACTCCTCCAGCGTGGAGTGCCCTTCATTATCAGCCCCCTTCAGTTCAGCAGTCATATGAGGGCTAAGAGCTTCATCTTGAACTGGGGGCCTACATGGCAGCTCCACTAGGGCAAAGTGTCCCACTAACAGGTAACAAGGTCTATGTTCCTGTTCCTTTTGGTGTGTTGGTTGTAGGATAGTTATCCTGTACTATATGGCTAAAATCCAATTATAAGTGAATAGATGCCATGTGCATCCTTCTGAGTCTGGGTTAACTCACTCAGGATGAGCTTCTCTAGTTCCATCCATTTGGCAGCAAATTGCATGATTTCCTTGTTTCTGATAGCTGAGTAGTATACCATTGTGTAAATGTATCACAGCTTTTTTATCCATTCTTTGGTTGAGGGACATCTGGGTTGTTTCCAGTTTCTAGCTATTGCAAATAAAGCTGCTATGTTTATTTATCTATCTATCATTCCAGTTTCTAGCTATTACAAATAAAGCTGCTATGTTTATTTATTATATCAATCAACATAGTAGAGGAGATTACAAACATTTTCAATGCTAATGACAGCAGTCTCAGGTGATTAGAATATAAGCAGTTACCTTCCAGGACTGGCATCACAGGTTCAAACAAGGGAGTCTCAAGTAAACAATGGGTTTCTTCCTACCAAAGATCACTGTGGAAATGAAGGGAATAAAGATCAGAAGAGTCAGATGAAGGTTTAAATAACATGGTACTGGTATGGCTATCTAGAATGAGTTAATTAAAAATGGCTGCCACTGGTTATGTGGGGAACCATGACTTGACTGCCATGTAATTTATTATGTAACTGGTTTTGGCAAGAGACCACTTTTGGGCAAGCTTGTCACTGGACAAGAGAAATCCCTTGCTTCAACTGTAGACTGAATGTTGTCCAAAAAGGAACATACTTGGAACTTCCAACAAACTTGGAAGCAGGTAAGTTGACAGCCTAGCTCTGCCAAGACAGGGTAGGCAAGTCCTTCATAATTCCTGCTTCACAATTACTGTCTGTCAGAGATGCTGGGCCAAAAGCCTGAAGATAGATGCTCCAGTGTATTGAGAGAAATTGGGGACTGTCCAGGCAGTCAGTTGTCTGTCATTTCTTAGTTTTGGAAGCTGCTGGCTCTGCACTAACAGTATGTTCAGATATATTTATCCTTCTCAGGTCTCTGATGTGGTTGAAGACTAGATAGTTATAGTCTCACAGTTAAATTTTAAGTTCTTTAGGAATTAAAAGGATGTTCTAGGTCTAAGATGATTTTAAATGGTAATGCAAATTAGGATGGAAACTGAGTTAGGTATAGAACTTTAAACTCGAGATAGATAGATAGATAATAGAATATTAATATCAGTTGCCAAATACGTATGGACTGGACATTGGGAACGTATGCTATACCTTATAATTTTCATAATTGTGGCCTAATTTTCTTATTTTTTTGTATTGTATTTATTGTTACAAGAAAAAGAACCCTTTATTGGACTAAAAGGGGGAGCTGTTGGGGAGAAAAAGATACACTTAAATAAAATAAAAAAAGCAGATAGGAGGGTGAGGGGGAAGAGGGTAGGAGGGTGGAACCAGGAGGGGAAAGAGGGTGGAGACTATGATTGAGATGTAACTTGAAGAAATAAATGTTAAAAGAGACCACTTTTGTATGATTTTTGCATAAATGTCCTAAGTACCAAGAGCATTCTTTCTCCAACTGTATGTCAGCTATCAGCTTGTCCCATCTTTAATTTCTCAGCTCTTTGAAACTCTCAGTCTTTGTCTCCTTCAAGTCCCAGTTCAGTTTCGTCAGGGAGAACCCCGAGCTTTATTTTCCATTGCCTCTGAATAGATCTGTGATTTGCTGATATGTTAAAGGTTTAGTTCCTGGTTTACGGTATATTGGGAATTGATGGAACTTTTAAGGGATAGGTCCTAGTAGGAGGGAATTAAGTCACTGGGGGTGTGCTCTTGGGAAGGATATTAGGAACTTGGACTCTTCCTGTGTTTTTGCTTCCTGGTCACTATGAGGTGAAAACTTTGCTATGCACATCCCACTACCATATAGTACCTTGCCATGGACCCAAATTCAGCACAGCCAACTAACAATGTATTAAAACCTCCAAAATTATGAGCAAAATTAGCTTTTTATCTTTTAAGTGTTATATGTCAGATAAGATAGCACAGTAACAGAAAGCTGACTGCCATATTCATCCTTGGGTTTGCCTTTTCTTCCCCAGTTAGTATTTTCTTCAGTACTTGAGATTGGTTTACGGTCTATTTTAGCACTGGGTGATTTGGAACTCAAGAGATCCACCTGCCTTTGTTTCCTGAATCCTAGGATTAAAAGCTTGCACCACCACACAGGGCCAGAGCACCTTTTTAAGTGTAAATTTGTCTCCAATGTGAATTGTGGATGGACAAAGCCCCCAGGAATCAGAAGAGGACACTGTGGTATGGTTTGAATGTGAACTGTCCCCCACAGGAATGTGTGTTGGAATACTCAGCCCCCAGGTGTCAGTGCTATTTTGGGAGCTTGTGGAAACTTTAGGGGAGGTGGGGCTTAGCTAGGTCTTATGTGTTAGAGCCTACCTCACTTGTTCTCTGCTTGCTGAGCTACTGAAATGTAAGAAGCCTGCCACAATTTCCCGTGCACTTGGAGTCCCTCGGCCATGCCTTCCTCTCCATTAATTAAATCCTTCCTCCTCGAGTTGCTTTCTTCGGGTGTTTGGACAGTGGTGGAAAGAGTGACTAATACCTCTGAAATCATCCTGTGTCCTATTTTTGTGTCTCTCATTTGGAGGCTCTCTCTCTTTTCTTCGAGACACCTGACTTGGGCAACTAAAAGCATCCCCTTGTCAATCTGGTGTTTCAGAGGACACTTCCTGAACAGAATCAAGAAAGCCTGTAACAGCCTATGCTGATCATGTTTTACTGAGGTCTACAACT
Organism: Lophiomys imhausi; assembly: GCA_907164525.1. NCBI lineage: Eukaryota > Metazoa > Chordata > Mammalia > Rodentia > Muridae > Lophiomys > Lophiomys imhausi. Next base: position 3,525,810 of record CAJQZJ010004801.1, read on the forward strand.
ACATTCCTAGTCCTGATGAAAACCACAGGATGCTTGTACTTGAGCAAGGCCTGTTCTCTAATCTGACATTGCCGTGCCAGTGATAAAAATGTATCATATTATGGGTTTGGTGAGAAAAAAAAGACTTATCTCCAAGGTTTGAAGACTTATCTTTGGAGAGAGCAAAAAAGTCAGAGTATTAAAAAGATATCAATGAAAACTGATCATGCATTGTGAACAGAAGGAACCAGTCCTGATTCCAAAATAATGGTGAAGATTAGAAGGATTGCAATCCATGGTTTAAAGAGGATGATTTGATAATAGCATGTGAGTGGGACCATCAGACCCTTAACTGCTCCCTTATGGTGAGGCAATGTCTCTATTTAAATGAACATCTTGTATTGAGTGTTTAAAGCTCCCTTTTATTCTCCTCTCCATTATTTAGGTTTTTTTTCAATTGTTCAGCATAACTAAAGAGTCTTAAGCAGGGAATTGCACATAATTATAGGTTCTGCACCAGTAACAAAGTGATGCTTCTTCTTAAGTATTCAAAATCATCAACTTTACTCTTCTTCCCTCCATTGGACAATTAAGTTAAAATGGCAATAGTGTCCTCTGTTACCAATGAAGGCATCATTTGGCCTCACTCTGTGCAGATTACAAAACATATGAAGAACCATACAATATACTCTGCACGTATAAACAGAAAATACCACCATATATGAATAGAGTAAATAGAGTAAAAATCTGAACTAAGTTTTGTCTATTAATAAGGTGAGGAGATTTAGGACTGTCTAATTGAAAGTCTCTGACTATGCTGGACAGGTGGTGGCCAGTGTCTTCCAGCTGAGAGGTTCCCTTGTGCTGTTGGGTGAGAACATTGCAGCACAATTGCTCTCCCCACCTTTTCTCTATTACTGCCTTTGAGAAATCTGACACTGCTAAAACCCCTTACTTGAAAATGCTTCACAGAGCAGGATCCTTGCCAAATTCAGGGATCTTGCATGAGTTTGCAAGGCAAGAGATGTCATGCAGAACAAAAGACTGATACTATAAGCCAGTAGTCACAATGGGAATAAATCCTCCCATCTGCAGTTTCCGAATGTCTTAATTTCTCCAACCTTCAGAGGGAGACTGGCTTTATTTTAAGAATAAATTTACAAAGTAATATCTGGTGGGCTATATCTGAATATCAGCTCCTCTGTCAGTTCTTTCTCAACTTTTTCCCTTTCCTTTTCCCTTCTCCTCTCTGTCCTTTCTGTCTCTGTCAGTAACCATTTTCTCTTCTTGGTATTAAATTTATAATGAAGAACACAGAGCAATGCTTTACTTACTAGTCAAAGGAATAAGCTGTTCTGTGTAAGAGATCTTCCCAACTGATAGCTTAGTGCCATTATGTATTTATACACTTCTGAGTCATTGTTTTCATTTACTTATTTCCCTCTGCATGTGTGCACGTGTGTCATGCCTATGGAGGTCAGAAGACAACTTGTGGGAGTTGGTTCTCTCCTTTTACCCTGTGGGTTCTGGGAATTGAACTCAGGTGATCATACTTGGTGGCAAGCATGTTTACCCACTGAGCCATCTTGCTACCTCTTTACCCATTAAAAATTTCCCCTTATGTTTATTTTGTGTATGCGTGCATATACGTGTAGAAACAAAGGACAACTTGTGGGAGTTGGTTCTCTCCTACTGTGTGAGTCCCATGTACTGTATTCAGGTCAACAGGCTTGGCAGCAAGTGTCTTTATCCACAAGCCATCTCACTGTTTCATTTATTTTTGAGGAAGTTTAAAAAAATAAAATTAGTTTCTCTTGCCTAAGTTGCCACAGGATGGGTTTCCCTTGTGGTGGGGACTCGGGATGACTGGGGTTTTCCTCATAGCACAGTTTTGTACTGCTGTCAGGGTTCTGGAGAGGAGTTATAACATGCTAATACATGTGAGTAGCTTAATTTGGACACAGATTCAAATTGGCTTCAGCTTGTATCATCTGTACATCCTGCTGTTACAGAATCACTCAAGAGTCTTTATTGTTATCAGCCTACCTTATTTCTAAGGACACAAAGTTTTCTATCACCAATACCTCATACAAAACTTTTCAATATGAAAAGGGTATGCCCTTGACTCTCATATAGGACCCTGGCTGGACTTGTTTCTATTCTATCAACAGGCATTGTGTTTCAGTGTTGCTATTCTCTATCTGTTGTATGACTCTAACATTTTTTCTCTTTCCTGAGGGTTTATGTTTCAGGTTTTCCAATTCATAAGGCTAGCTATGGTAGTGATCTTCTTTGAACTAGAGGGATGGTAAAATGCAAAGTATCAGTTCCCAAACTAGACAAGCTAAAGGCCAGTCTTTACTGGCTCTGCCTCCGTGGACACGTATTCATAAACAGAAGATCTGTGGCAGGAACTTGGGGTATAATGTATCTTGGTTAACATGGCGAACAAGAGCCACATGTCTGTGGACCAAGAAGAGTTATCATAGTTTACTTTCCAGAGTTAGGGCTACCCTGGGGGTCCTGAGTTCCACTGCTAGGCACTAACCTTCCCCAAGACAGGCTGAAGATGGCAGCACCCTAATCCTGGTACTGCCTGGGACTATGGAGATAATTTTTCAGATATTTTCTGAACACTTTTTCTTAGAGGCTCAAATGAGGTATCTGTGAAAACTTTCTAAGAGATGGATTCTTCCTGGATCACCAACTCATTCTACTGTAATTCAGTCCATCTACCTCTTCCTTCCCACAAAAACTGTTCCTACAATGTCAACAAATGCGGCTACTTCCTGTTGCTATGGTAACAACTGAGTACACTTTTGGTGGTTTAAAGGAACAAAGATGTATTCTCTTATAGTGGTTATTAGTTACATTTCTATTGGTGTGATAAAAAGCAGCTTACAGAAGAGTTTCTTTTGGGTTATGGTCCCAGAGGGGGTATCCATAATGGTGAGGAAAAAACAACAGCAGCAGCTAGAGTAGGAAGCAGAGAGATGACATCTCAAACACACACAAGAAACAGAAAAAGTGGAGTATGAAGTGGAACAAGTCTGTAAAGCGCATGGCCCCCAAACCTTCCCTCAGTTATATACTTCCTCCAGCAAGGCTATACCTAAAGGTTTCGTTACCTCCAAACAGCACCGCCAAATACACAAGCCTGCAGACAACATTTTTCATTCAAACCACTTTTGCAAGCTGAAAGTAAAAATAACTTGCAGTGGACTTATGGTGTCAGCAGACTCTGAAGGCTCTAGATCAGTGGTATTCAATCTTCTTAATGGTGCAACCCTCTAATTCAGTTCCTCATATTATGGTGACCTTCAACCATAAAATTATTTTGTTGCCACTTCATAGTATTTTTGCTACTGTTATGAACTGTAATATAAATCTCTGTGTTTTCTGATGGTCTTAGGTGGTCCCCTCTAAGGGGTTGTGACCCACAGGTTGAGAACCATTGCTCTAGAGAATCAATTTTGACCTTTTGCTTTTTCTATCTGGAAGTCACTAAGATTTCTAAGCTTGTCACTTCTTTCTTGTATCAGGCTAACCTGTTGCTTCTAGTACCACATTTCCTCCTTTCTTTTCTGCAGTCATATCTCCCATCTGTCTTATATAGACATGAAATCAAATGTGGATTATGTGATTTTTTTCATGTTGAGATTCACCACACTCTCTAAGTTCCTTTTCACTATACATATCATTCCCAAGTCTAGAAACAAGGACCCAAATATCTTGGGGAATATTTGGTTTATGGCAGCACCAATTCCCTTGTTTCAAATCTGAAGTCTCTTCGGTCCCTGTTCTAAATCTTTCGACATTTTCAGCTACCGGTACTGTAGGAAAGCCCCTCTTCTGAGGAACCAGTTGATCTTCCATTGATGTGGTGCGTTTCCTTCTTGAATGAAAGTCCTTGGGAGATCTCTGGCTATCAGTTTTGGTGTGCTAGCCCCAGCTTGGAACAACGTTGGTGTCATCAAATCAGTTATCAAACAACAGAAAATGGATAAGCGCCTACAGTGTCTAGTTCTGCCACCTCTCATTCCGTCTCTGCAGCTTCCTCTATTTTGTGTGTAAAGATGGGTATACTCCAGCTCACAGTGTCTGTTCACCTTCCTCCTAATATGCCAACTGGATGAAATTACAACTGTACTCCTATGGCTCTTAAATGTACCTCAAACCTAGACCTGTGGTTGGCACTTTGGATTTTAATCTGTACCTGGATGTCCCACAGTATGACATATTCACCATGTTTCATTTTCCCTAGCCATCAAAACCTAAGTTTTTCATCTACTCTCTATCTCAGGAAATAAGTACCAGGTTTTACCCAATAGCCAAAGCAAAACCACTGGCCATCCACAGAGCCCTCACAGTGGTGTTCCCCAAACCTCTACCACTGTCTTCCCAACAATCCAAGCAGCCATCAGTAATCAACCTGTCTTACCTTCTTGATAATTCTTCTGCTGAACATTCTAGCTCAAATCTTCTCTACTTCTACAAAGTTGAATATAAGTGAACTTACCACTCTGTCACTCTTGACTTTTGATGAGTATACCAAAATGACACACTCTTAAATGTTTTGCATGGATACCAGTTACTGATCACTATTGCCTGCCCTGTTTCCATTCTCTGATGCATGGATAGGGACTATGATCTTCACGCTATATGACCTTAGTCACCACAACCAACTGGCCTCTGTCCCAAAGGTGGCTTCTCTCATAGTTTCAGTTAACCACCTTACAATTTGGCTGGCTGGTTGTAAAATCTGAGTACAGTTTCTACTAAGATTTCAAAATAGTGAAGCTGCAGGGTGTTGGCCATCAGCCACTCAGAGCACTATTCTGGTGAATAGGCATCTCAGAAGGAATCATGGGCATGGGCAGGCTGCAGCTTTCAGGAAGTACAGTGTATGAGCAGGGGAGATGGGAGCCTGGAGACAATGAAAGAGAAGACAGCCATGGCACTGTGGGAGGGCGGTATCTTATTCCGTTGGCTTGTAATTGCATGCTGTATTGTGATTTCTGCTGTAGTGGTTCAGATAAAGCAGCTCCAGCCACTACGGGTTCAACACAAAGTAAGCCCTCCAAAGTCACTATTTAAAAAACAAAAAAGCCAAGGAGGGAGGGAAGGAGGGAGGGAGGGAGGGAAGGAGAGGGGGAGGGAAGGAGAGAGGAAGGGAGGGGCCAGGAGGGGAGGAGGGAGGAAACTATGTTCTAGAAGTAAATAATACTTTTTTAAGAAAAGAGTTAATAAGCTTAAAATATAATAAAAATACAATATAAAATTTTCTAATTATAATTTACCAAAGGTATAATTGCCTTACTGGCATGAAAGGAAAATAGTTATAAGAAAAAGAACCATTTTTTGGACTGAAAGGGAGAGCTGTTGAGGGGAAAAAAGAAGTATCTTAAACTAAAAAAAAAAAAAAAAAGGAGGGAAGGGGGGGGGGGTTTGGGGGGGGGGGGGTGTAAGGGTGGGACTGGAGGGGGGTAGGGAGGGGATTGTGATTGAGATGTAATTTGAAGAAATAAAAAATAAATTATTAAAAAAAAAAAAGCCTTACAGTGGGCCGAAGAGATGGCTCAGTAGTCAACAGCACTTGTTGCTCTTCCAGAGGACCCAGTTTATTTTCCAGCATTCACATGTTAGCTCACAACCACCTATAACCCCAGTTCCAGGGGATCCAGTAGGTATGCATGTGGTGCATGCATATTCGTGTATGCAACAAAACATTCATGTACATAGAGTAAAATAACTACAGAAGTTCAGAGAACATTAGAAATGCCAGGCAAGACCTGGCCCAGTGGCTGAGTGGCTGGGTGACCATGGACTAAGCCCCTCAAATGCCCTCATGTATAATGTAAGGACAATGTCTAAGGTTGGTGGGAAGTATTCTATGATTCTAAGACGAAATCACACTGAGCACTTACAGATCTAGTGGCTCATGATATCCAAACAGTTCACAGAAGAACCCATAGGGATGTGAGTTAACAGAAAAAGGCAGTTTTTGTTTTTAAGTGAATCCATTCTGATGCCTGCCAAATTTGACAAAATATAAATAAGGTTATAAAATCACATCTTTAGTATTTTATATAAAATAGTACTTTATGTTTAGATGATACATATGTTCAGTTATGATCAAAATGCATTTCCCCAAGACAGAAAAATTTGACAAAGTAACTATCTTACAACTCGTTGAATTATCTTAATTGATGATAACTTTTGGCAGTCCTCAACATTACAAATCAATTCCATGATGACAGGATAGCTGAGTCTGTTACATACATTCTGGAGGTTTAAGTCTCTTTGTCTTTCTGAAGTGAAGCCTCGTTGGTATGATAATTATTCTACTCTACTCAACAAAAGTGAACGCTAATTTTCAATAGGTATTATTAAACTCTCTGAAATAGGCTGCATGCAGATGTATTTGTTAAAACATCCTTTTGTTGACTGTGAACAGTTATTAACAATTCACATTCCACTCTAGTGAGTGCAAGAGCACTCCTCCACTAAAGTTAGGTCCCAGGGCTCCTTAGCTGCAGGGCTACAGAGCCTGCTTCCTATCAAGCACTGTTCATTGCATGAGAAGTGCGTCCACAGCCACACAAAAGGGAAAAACAAACTCAACAAATAGTCCTCTTCTTCCCTACGGCTTCCCCTTCCTTACAATGCATTCATTCTCCTTAGTTTACAAAATGCCCGGAAGTAAACCATTCTCATATGGGTGCTTGCATCAATCAGAAGAGTAATGGCAAAATATTTACGTGATACCATTGTAAGGTCTCTGTGAAAGTGACAAGGAAATCCGAGACCCTGGCTCTACCCTCAGGCAGATGCCGAATGACAGAGACGATGGAAATCATGAGACATCAGTTTGTCTCCAGCACCTGCTGTTCAAGTTTCAGAAGCTGTTTTTCAAGCTTTGGGGTATTTACTCGATGCATCATCAGAAACTGGCCATTCAAATGGAAGACAGGGATGTCAAATTTATACCTTTCATACCAAGTAGAATTTTCTGGAAGTGTGATGTCCACCTCCTGTAAAATAAACTAAAACATGTGTAGGTTAAAACACTCTACTTTATAGACCATAGAGCAATGCAACAACTGCAATGATATGCCAACCCCTGACTTTGTTAGGCTGGCAGGTTTTCTACTGTTTGTTGTAAGCCCACAGTAATCCAATGGCCTAAATTTACAAAGCCTGACTGGTTTCATTACATTATACTATACATCCTGATTTCTGTACTTTTTGGTTACACCTGCTCCATTCAGCAGCAGGGCTCTGCTCTGTTCCCAATGAAATAAAAAATGTCCCAGCTGAGAAGTTGCCTAGAAATCAGGACTTAAGTGTCTTGGTGTAAGAATAGCCAAGCTACAATGGCTTGCCAAAGGAAAACACATCATGGAAGTTACAAAAGAAGATAAAAGCCATAGGACTAAAGTTTAAAATAAGCGTGAACATGCTACCTGATACTTGACTCTGAATCACAGTAAGAATCAGAGTGAGAAAAAAAATCCAGTAATATTCAGGTAATGAGTTTCATGGAAATCAGTACTACACTCTCTGAGTAATAGAAGCAAACTCTAAATGAAAATTATTAAATCTCTTTCCCTAAACAAGGGATCCAAGCAGATATTTTATATAGTAAACTATATCCACCCTGTCTGTATACATGAAAGTTACCCTGTGTTTAAAAGGCTTGAGTACTTCTTTGGCTTCATCACAAAGCGGGCATGGATCCTACAGGAAGAACAAAAGATGTTAAACCCAAAGGCAAGTATTTGGTATAACACCCCCACCCAAGAAAAACAAACAAACAAACAACAACACCAACAAACCCCAAACACATACCAGAAGCATTTTACACTTACTTTTAAAGGATAGTTTTCTATTAGGTTAATTACACTGCTTTATTTTCAAAGCAAAACGTAACCACATAATCTCATAAATACCTACTATTCCATGATAGCTGGCTCTCTGCAGCTTTTGGTTGTTTTTATTTTCCTCATGTTTGTGTATATACCTACTGGCATCTGTATGTGTGCACATTATATGCTCCTTAATTTTCACTGAACTATCTATCTAAGGGCTCTGACCTTCCTAAGTAAGGAGCATCTTGGTGGCCTCATACAGTTGACCTAAATGGTTTAAGTCTTTTCTGACTGCAGAGTACTGAACTTCATCAGCCTGTTTTTCCTAATCAGTCCAGAGGAATAATTCTATCAGGAAAGAATGAAATAATGACTGTTCTAACCTTAAACAGAGAGAGGAAAAAAATCCCTTCAATTCAGATGAATGGCTGTAGCACTTTACTGTGTTTTTCCTGGTTTAGTATGACAGGTATCCACAATGGACGAAAGCTCTGCCTGAAGCATAGGCAAATGGTAAGACCCACTGCTGTTTGTACTCCTCAGCTGCCTTGTAAGGAAGGTGAGAGAACACAGACTGGCAGTTATTAAAGGTCTCTTAATCACTGTGCCTATGAGTGCAGCCATAGGTTCTCTTAGGTGAGCTGAAAATAGATTCAGCATTACTACTGCTTGTGGAAAAGCTGATCAGCATAGATAGACTCAGCATTACTGCTGCTTGTGTAAAAGCTGCTTTTAATATATTAGGAAGTGATAAGCTTTTATTAAAAAGACAGGCCTTCCTTTTCTTCAGTGTAACTCAGAGCATGTTTTGAAATAAGGACTCTTTGGCCAGATTCAGCTCATCAAGTTGCTATTAGCATTAACAATAAACAGACTGTGGATCGTTTGTTACTGCAAGACAATCATGCTAAAATTTTCTGAGAAAGTGTCAAAAGGTCAGCATAAGAGTTTAAAAGAAAAAGCCAAACAAGAATGTACTAAGTGCAGATGTACCAAATGTACTTCTTATAGCTTGTTTTTGTAATAAATGCTTGAGAAGAGTATAATATAGGGGTCTTGATTTTAGAAATCAGCTCTGTGGAAGTTTGTACAAATTATTAATGCAAATATGTCAGAGTGTACCTACGAAGAGGCTCATCACACTTAAGATAAGTAATGGCCATGGTTAGACTGGCCTTTCTGAAGATTCTCTGTGGCACTTGCTGTCCATTCTGTTCTTGAACTGTTTGCTATCTAACACCCACCCTTCCTTTTTTGTAGCAAGAATTCTATAGCTCTGTTCCACAGGAACTATTCTTGTCATGTGCCTAATTCCATCTCTAAGCAAGAAAGGTGGAACACTAGACACAGGTGCAAGCAATCAGGTGATCCACCTCGTTTGCCTGTGATTGGCTTAGGGGTGGACCAATCGAAGCCATGAATTGCCATGAGCCTTCTGTTGAAATTTCTATAGTATGTGAGACGTGAGATCTGGGCTTGAGGGTGCTGCAGTCATACACTAGAGCCAATATGAAGATGAATTTAATACAAAAGATACAGAGCTGAGGATGCTGGGAACCTCATTTCCAATTCAAGCACTCCCTGGAACTAGAAACCAAAACAATCCAGCAAATCTCTTGTTAAAAACTCAATCTGGAAGGTGCACTTTACTACTTATCATATATAAAGGACAAATTCCTGACTTTTGTACTTCGTTTAGTGGACTGCACATTACTTATATCTTATATCTTATCTTATTACCTGTACTTCACAGGTAATATATTAAGATGAATGGAAGATTGGGATTTTGTTTGTTTGATTGGTTATTTCCTGCAAATGTTCTTGGATATTTGGCTGTTGGAACCAAAAAACAGTGCATGGCCAAGTGAATTCAGTTAGCTTTATGAGATCATTGTCTCAGATAATGGAATATTTTGGATTCTATAATTGTCAACAGTACAATATATATTGTTGATATAATAATTTAGATGAAATATTCTCAATATGAAGTTCATTTTAAAAATCTACTTTAACTCTGCTTTTTTTTTTTGTGAGGACGTGGGTAGGTTCAGATAAGCACTTGCTATGTAGCCTAAGCTGACATTGAACCTGCTGTAATCCTCCTGCCTCACTCTGACTCCCAAGTGCTGGGGACAAAGGTGTGGACAATCACAACTGGCAGACTTTGTTATCAGAAAACTGTCATAATTTAAAATGTCAAATGGCTAAAATCTGAAAAATCTATCAAAAAGATTTTTGTTTGAATTGCTATGTGTCAAAAAAGTAACTTCTGATGATGTCACATTTCTTTTTGATTACAAATTCTGCAAAGTAATGTTAGTAAAAAGACATTACTAACGCTTGTACTACAAATTCACAGGAGGAAAAATTCTTAAAACTTTTAAATCAAGGCTGGAAGAGACAGCTCAGTGGGTAAAGCACTCACAGTGCAAACTTGGGCACTGGAGTTCAGGTCCCTAGAACCTATGTACATGCTAGTGACCATGGTGGCTTGCCAGGAAGTCCAGTGCTTGTACAGCAGAATCAACTGATAGACTCTGCTTCAAAGAATGAGGTGAAAAGTGACTGAGGGAAGACTTCTTATATCAACCTCAGACCTCCATATGCACCTGCACACACACATAGAAAAAGATATACACTCACACATAACTCTCTTAGACACACACACACATACATACAAACACACACACACTCTCTCTTAAACTATTCCTGTGGCTTAACAGTAGTGCCAAGGATAAGAAAACAAGTACAATTAATCTTCATTATTCATTGGCTCTTTATTTGTGAATTTGCCTACATAATAAAGTTTTCAATTCCCCAAACAATACTGGAAGCACTTTTACAGTCAGTCATGAACATGCTTATGCACAAAGCTATTACAAGTTTGAGTTGTGAGTTGACCTTACATTTATAAAGTAAGGTCCAATGGGGTAATGCTTTGCTTCCTTGTTTTAGCTCCCACTCTGTAAATACAAGTTAGTATCCTTACAGATAGTACTGTGGGTATTACTGTATGGGTAGTGGCAAAATTCTTTCTGTTGTGTTTTTGTTGGTGAGTTAAAAAAAAAAAAAGCCCCTACGCATGGTGCTCAAAAAGCTGTGAAGTGCCTCATGAAGAAAACACAAATGTTAGACAAGCTTCATTTAGGCATAAGTTGCAGTGTTGTTGGCTATGAGCAAAATGCTAATGTCTAAACAATATGTATCAAATAAGACATCTTTAAACAGAAATACACATAAACTAAGGTTATGCATTTAGTTGGTTCACAAAAATACTGTGCCCAGGGGTTCATGGAAACCAAGTCCAGCACTTTCCCTATGTTTAGTATTTGCTCATTCAATGTTTATGGTGTTTTTAAGACATAACTACCACAAATAACAAGAACTGACTTATTTTATAAATAGCACAATTTTAGCCATCCTAATTATAATCTATAGTTCTTTTTTAAATGTAGGGGTAAAATGACCATTATATATACTAGTGTACCCTCAATAACTGAGAAGTAATAAAATGTCTGGCAGGAAAAACGGAAGAACAGGTCTGAAGAAAAGTTTTCCCACTGCTTTTCTTTATAGATTTGACCCCTTTTCATGGCTATATATATATAAACCCCTTTTCACTCAACAATGACAATACTTTATTTTTTAAGTTGTAATTTTAGTTTTCCACTCAGTACCTTTGTGAATAAGGTCAGCACAGGCAGAGCTGTGTTAGAGGCAGAGAGATTTCGCAAGAGTCCAAAGGAGGATTTGGCAATCTGCAGGCTATTTCCTTGAAACCAGAGCATTTTAATTCTGCCAAAAGAAAAATATGCCAATAAACTTAATGCACCATTGACTTTGCTCTTTAGAATACAAGCAACAACTTGCAAACTTATGATTGGATCTGAAAGTTTCAGATTTTGGCATCCAGAAGTATCAGAGAGGCCCAGATGTTTGGCAAGTGTCCACAATAAATTCACTGTACTCTCGGCAAAATAGAAGTTAGAAACAAAACAAAACAACAATAACCAAAAGAACCCAAAGCCTATTTATGGATTACTTTTGTACCTAATCACTTGGTTTCTGTAAGCAAATTTCATGAGCTTGTTAATTTGAATATGAAATAACTTTCAACTGCAGATGTTGCTAGCATCCTGACGACTCCCTAAAAGTGGAGGTCTCCTGAGATGGTTTTTAGTCATAAGGATGGTTTACTCTTATTGGCAAGCACCCAGCACCACACAGCCCTTCCATAGTAAAAGAAGAAGTAAGTGAATGGCACACCTGACAGTGGAACCATCTCCCAGAGGATCTCTCTCCTACCCTGAAAGAGATGGAGAAGCACAAAGCTGCAGGTAGAGAAAGTGTAAGAGAGAAACTGTCTGAGTTAACTTGTCAGGAAAAAAGTCTATTCAACACCTTAAGTAGTGTTTTAAAAGGAGAGTGCTGTGATTTTCAAAAGCTTCATACATAAATGCACCAGTGTTTTTACTGGAGAGATTCCAGAAGGAACAGTTTAATAGCAGCATGCCAAACATTGGGCTTTGAAGCTCCCTCATTCTGGTACTCTGCTTAACTAAGACACCCTATTATTCCTAGGTGTTCCATTGAACCTTCAGCTTTGTCTTTAAATCTATAAATGTTACAACTTCACTTCTAAAACACCTTTACCATTTACCACTATTCCTAAGATGAACTTCCTTGGATCATTATTTCTTAATTTTACTTTACCTCTCCAACTCTATCTACCACTTTCTCCTCCTTTATGTTGGCAAGTGACAGCTGTGAAAATTCTCCATCTAGTCCTTGAATACCCAGATGCCATTTTTTCACCAATAGTACTGCACTTGCTCTCTTTTTCCACACGAAGAACACATAACTTCTTATTTTGTCTTCAAATCACCTTCTTGAAGAGTCTACTGACCACCTACCAGTGCTAGCCAGCCTGTAATTCCCAGTCATATTCACAATATTTTTGTGAACTGACCTAATACATAACCTTATGTTGGGGTTGGTCTTGTACACTGTGTATTCAGATGCTGACTTCTGTGCCCAGAGATCTGGTTGCAGTCCAGATGTGGGGACTGTCATCACTATTGAAGAATCTCCTATCTCACTGTCGTGTAAAAATTGTTCTCCATCATCTCTGATTGGTTAATGAAGAGCTGAACAGCCAATAGCTGGGCAGGAGAGTTGAGGTGGGGCTTGGTCCTAGGTAGAGCAGAGAGAGAGAAGGTGGCAACGAGAAGGTCACCATGAGAAGGGCCATGAGGGAGCCATGAGGACAAATGGAAGAAGCAGGAGCAGCCAGTGTGAGACTTGATGGCAGGTGACTGGGCATGTGGTTGGAAACTAGGCCAGGCTAGCACAGCTAGGTTAGAATACATGAGAATTCACCTGGTTGTAGTGCTTAAAACTTATTAATAGATCTCTGTCTCATTTGGGAGCTAGGGCAGAAATTAGAAAATACCTATATTTCTATAACCTTATACATGTTTTCATTTCAAGATACCCCTTATTACTTACAATTTATGTCCCTTCTACTACAATACAGCTCTGTAAGAACAGGTATTCTTCACCAGTATTTCTCAACATACACAATCAATGTGCACATAATAGGTACTTAAATACTTGCTTGAGTGTTAAATACTAGAGTGAGCCTTTCCCTCCTACTACAATCTTACTTCTGCTTAATCACTCAGTATAGACAGCGGTCATTCTTCAGGGCGTCTATTGACTTTGAACTGAGGCACTGCAGTTGTTACTGGTACCACTTCAAATCTCCTGTGGTCTACTTCACAGAGCACAACTTTATTAAGTGCTATTCTTTTCTGGCTACTAGGCTTCTCTGTGTAAATTAGCCTTAACCTTGTTTCAGATAGAATGACAGGACTTTAGGAAAAAACTACCAGCCCATATCAAAGTATAATATAAACCACAGGACAAAAAGCTCAGACACTGATCCACAAAAGCAAGGATCTTTCTTTTACTCATAAATTTTTACCCTTCCACTACTGCCTAACCTTCCTTTCTAACTAACTGACTTGGTGATCTAAGAAGAAATGTAATACAAACTCTGCAGGAAGATGCTATTTAGAATCAGTTTAGAAAGTGAATGTAAACGATGCCACAACATTCTGTGAGACTCTCAACTAGGTGGCATCCATAATTTCTGTGAATTCAACAGAGTCAACAATTCCAAAAGGTGAATGTAGTTAAAGACAAAGCTTTGACTACACAGGATGTAAATGAAGGGGAAAATTGAATGTTAAAGGCAGGTATTTCTAAGCATAGGCAACTGACCTGACATATAATGGCTAGGTAGGTATTTCTGAGTCATTGGATTTGTAAGGATGCTGCCACCAGTGGCACTCTCTTATAAAATAAGACGGCATTAAAGAGGTTGTACTCTATATGGTGGAGAAGTAAATGTAAAAAGACAGTGTTATAAACAGTAGTGATGTAGTCCCTGGAAATGACAAGATTTCCTCTGTGGCAGTGTCCAAGACTGACCAGGATGGTGGACTGAAGCTACATGCTTTTAGTGAAGGGATAGACGATGTATTGATGTTTGGCTGGAAAGGAGAGAAAAACTTAATACTAGCTGACTTGAGACTGAGGTGTTAAGGCTTTAAAAAAAACTTCACACCCACAATGGAAACTGGTTTCAGAACTTCCAACAAGACAAAACACAGTATGTGGTCTTGGCTGCATGGAAGACAAATAAAGCCTGTCATAGTAAACAGAGCTGCCACTCATTCCAGATTTGTGGCATATTTGTTCAAAAACCAGAGAGCTAAGCAGAGTTTTCAGTGATGTGTCAGCCTTTCTGCTTACAGTCACTGCTGGTTTCTACTCTCCATTACTACTTTCTCACACACTTTTAATTACTTAAACCTGTCACATTTATTTACTGAGAAAAGCATCATTGCTATGCAGTTTTACAACCTGCATATTTTTAACGGCCTAAGGTATATGCATTTTTACTATATTTTCCAATTAGCTTATTTCTTTCACAGTAGTTATGTTATAAATTTATATTAGATTCTGATATAAAGAAAAAGCTCCTTATTCTTCACCTAGACAGATATTAAAGCTAAAATTCCTTAATTCTTGAAGTTTACTTATGGCTGTAAAAATTAAATGAAAAATGATATACTCCAATGGGAACACTTTAATATTCTTCTGAGATCATTTTAGTAACTCTGTAAACCTTAACACCATTGCTGTCAAAGTCACATTCACCAAATTACATCTTCTTGAAGTAAAATCTTTATGTGGGTTACTCTATCAATGTGACATTTTCATTAGTTCGATTATTTTTGAACCATATCTTAGTACTATAAAAGAAAATCCTGAAAAGTGGTTTCTGCCTATTCACTCCCATGAGCTGACAAAATTTCCTTCCCAGGTCCCTGTATTGGAATTGAACTCACAATTCCAATTGTGAGTTCACAAACACTGGGTAAAAGCTCTATGAGTCTCACTAAATAGCCTAGGCTGTCCTTGAACTCACTCTTTTTCAAGTTGAACTGTAGTCCAGGTTGGCCTTGAACCTGCACTTCTGCTGCCATGGCCTTCTGAGCAGGTGAGACTAGAAACCTGTACCACTGGGCCTTACTGACAACATTGTTGTAAAATTATGTCACTTTACTCATAAAATAAGTATTCCTACTATACAGACAGACACAATTTTATCCTTTGTGTTTTGTTGTATGTCTCTGTGAGAGGAACACAAAGAACTGTGCTCAAATATCAAAGAAGCACAATTGGGTCACCTTTGTCACAAATGGGAAGAAAGTAGAAAAAGCATATAACTGGATTTAGAATGTGCTTAAAGAAATTCTGAAGCCAACAATAAAGATGGTGACTCCTGCGGTTTCAAGTCCAGTGCTTCTCAGAGGCTCAGATTCCCTGAAAGAGAAAGGGAGACTGGCCTTCCAACACAATTGAAGCAGACTTCATTGGTCTTTATGGGAGAATCAAATACAACATGGGGGGAGGACTGATTGGACCAATTCAGCCTTCCTTGAAGCAAGATAGAGAAGATAACTTAACTTTATAGCATTCCCCGAGAAGCACTGAAGGGCACACCATGAAAGCAACTGATTATAGTACAGGAAGATGCTATGGTTGTTTGAGACTTTATTAAGGATTATTCATTTCAGCATGACGAGTTGCCCAGGCTATGGCTGCACATCACTTATGTGGGGCTCCTGGATCTTTCAAACACTGTGTGCATCTGATTAGGAGGGAAACAACATTGTTCTCACTCGAGTAGAGAAACTGACCTTCACTGACCAGAATTTTATTCATACAAAGAGTCCTTTGGCACACCAAAGCTCTAAGCTCACATAATCATTCATCAGCAAGGTGCAGTGTTAGTTCATGTGCAAAATCAAGAACTATATAAGCACAGGTACCGCCCTGGTTATTAACAGATAATGTTGGAGCTTCTGCCCAAGACTATAATGTAAATTTAATGCTGAGCTGACATTAATCAAAAACTATTATCATAGCCCTTGCTGAACCTCTGTTCTATAAAGAGAGTTCAAGGCTTCTCTTAGAAGTTAAACACTTCACTCACATGTATTACTATCTAGGTGTAACATTCTTATTTTTGCCCAAATGAAGAGAAACATATACCCTTCTTTTGAGAACCCCGTATTTTAGGATACTGAAAGTTATGTAATTAGGTTAGGTTGCTGAGGTGATGACTACCTAACAGAGGGAAATAGAGACAAATGATGCGTCCCAGGCACTCCCCTTTGAGTCTGCAACCAGCTGCATTTGAACCTTACTCCCTTCTGAACGAATGGGAACCTAACTTAAGATCTTGGGTACAAGAACAGGAGAGAGACAAGGGAGGGCCCTTGTGCAGCTGGAAGTGCTGGGGAAAGGTATCATACAGGAACAAAACCTAAACTTCTGAGTAAACAGACCCTCTGGGGTGTCAATTCCAAGGGGTTAGAGAACAATTTATGAATGTGGGTGGAATCTCAGGTGCTGTTTTGGTACCTCAGCCCACAGTCATGGTACCTGGCCTGGGGAACTAAGAAGGAAGTACCAAATCAACACGGTGTTATAGCAATGACCCTGACATCTATCTATCTGTGGACCACTGCACATAGCATGCTGCTCAGTTTCACTCTGTGTAGTTTGAGCTGCTGGTTTGCTTGCCAGTTTTCCATGCAATCATTGTCACCATGGTTGTGCCATGTGGATAATACACACTCACTCAGGACCTCATCTTCTGTTTGTACATTCACTCAAGACGTCCTTGGCTCTCCTGGACCATGGAATAGAGACCTGGAGATCTCTGTTTCTATGTTCAGACTCCATCAGTCCCACATGCAACTGCATTTACACATAATCAGTTTGCAAGAGCTTTTTCAAAATGTTCGTTAGCTGTTTGAACTTCAGGACTTATCTATACAGTAGGATTACAATTTTATTAAAATTATAATTTACATACCTACCATTTAATGCATGAACATCCCTTCTAATTCACAGTAAAATTAAGCCATTACATTTTTCCTCATTATCCTGGTGTTTAGTTTATTTCTCTCCAAATAAGGGTTATATCAGCTTCATACATTTTATACAAGCAACAAGAATTCTAGATCGAGTTTGTGGATTTAGAAGGGTGATTCTTTTTTTGTTGGTGTTTTTTGTTTTTTTTGAGACAGGGTTTCTCTGTGTAACAGAGCCCTGGAAGTCCTGGACTTTCTTTGTAGACTAGGCTGGCCTCTAACTCACAGAGATACAACTGTCTCTGCCTCCTGAGTGTTGGAATTAAACCCACATGGAATTAAACCACGTCAGGCTCAGAAAGGTGACTTTTTTTTTTTTTTTTGGTTTTTCGAGACAGGGTTTCTCCGTGTAACACCCCTGGCTGTCCTGGACTCACTTTGTAGACCAGGCTGGCCTCGAACTCACAAAGATCCGCCTGCCTCTGCCTCCCAAATGCTGGGATTAAAGGCGTGCGCCACCACCACCCGGCTTTTTTTTTAATGTTCATAGCAGCTCCATTTATAATAGCCAGAAACTGGAAACAACCCAGGTGTCCCCCAACAGAAGAATGGATTAAAAAAAAAAAACTGTGGTACATCTACAGGATGGAATACCACCCAGCTATCAGAAACAAGGAAAAAATGCAATTTGCAATCAAATAGATGGAACTAGAAAAGTTTATCCTGAGTAAGCTAACTCAGATCCAGAAAGATACACATGGCATATATCCACTTATAAGTGGATTTTAGCCATATAGTACAGGTCAAACATCCTACCACCCACAGACACAAACAGACAGGAACCTGCATAACTATAGAAGGGTGATTCTTATTTGAGATAAAACTTATATCATGTTTTATAGTATTAGCAAACTAATGACCATTTACTCAGTACTTCCTCAGTGGTGAGGAAAGAATGGTTGAAAGTAAGATGATCCCAGCACTCAGGAGGCAGAGGCAGGTGGATCTCCGTGAGTTCAAGGCCAGCTTGATCTACAGAGTGAGTTCCAGGACAGCCAGGGTTATACAGAGAAACCTTGCTGGAACCCCCCCCCACCCTTCCGCACCCCCTCCAAAAGGAAAGTAAATAAGAGATGATCCTCATTCATAAAGAGCTAAAAAATGGTCAGAATATTAATATACATAGACAGGTAATCAATAAAGACAGGAGATATAACAACAGTGGCATACAAACTACTGCAAGAGACAGGGCAAAATGAGTAGTACCATGAGCTATGATTGGAGATAGTGTCACAAGACAAGGACTTCAAATCATTTAGGATTTATGGCTATATAGACAAAATAGGAAGCATTCCAAATCTTGGGCTGGATACTTGATGGTGAGAAAAACGTGAATTGATCAAAGAGATAAAGAAAAAAACCTGCAAAGGAGGGACAGGATGGGACTTTAGGTAATTAATTAATTAATTCTTCAAGTTACATCTCAATAGAATTCCACTCCCTACTCATCCCTCTGGTCCCACCTTCCCATCCTCTTCCCCTCAACGCCCCACCCACTTACTTTTTTTTTTTTTTTAAAGTTTAAGGTATATCTTTTCCCCCTTCAACATTTCCCCCTTTCAGTCCAACAAATGGCTCTTTCTCTTATAACAACAAATACAATACAAAACAACAGAAATAATTAGGCCACAATTATGAGAATTATAAAGCTTAGCATACATTCCCAATGTCCAGTCTATACGTATTTGGCAACTGACTTTAACATTCTACTATCCAACCATCTCCATGAGTGTAAAGTTCTATATCCAACTCAGCTTCTATCCTAACTTGCATCACAATTTTAACAACCTCTTCTTAGATCCAGAACACCCTCTTGATTCCTAAACAACTCAAAATTTAACTATGAGACTCTAGCTATCAGTCTTCTACTACATCAGAGACCTGAGAGGGATAAATATATCTGATTATATAGGAAGTGCAGGGCCCGCAGCTTCCAAAACTAAGAAATGACATACCAGTGGCTGCCTGGACAGTTCCCATTTTCTCTCCATTCATTACAGCATCAATCTTCAGCCGTTGGCCCCGTTTCTCTGACAGACACTGATGGTAAAGCTGGAATTATGAAGGACTTGCCTACCCTGTCTTGGCAGAGGTAGGCTGTCGACTTACCTGCTTCCAAGTTTTGTTTTTTTGGACAGCATTCTGTCTACAGTTGAAGCAAGGGGTTTTTCTTGCCCAGAGAAAGGCTTGCCACTAATTCAACCATCTCCAATTGGAGATTCTTGGATCCTCATCTTCTACTTGGAGTAGAATAGGGGGTGCTGTCAGGAGCTGACATGTCTCAATATAAAATAAATCTTAAGTTAAGAAAACATCTTTGAATGCCATATTCTGCAGATCTCTTGAGGTTTTATAAGACCACCTATCTATCTCCTTATATTTGGATAAGCAAATGTTGCTTGTCTCTTAGCAACTTGATTTCTGATTAACTTAGAAAATAACTGTGATAGACTACCCTAGTACCTAACAAAATGACATGCTTGAATGATTATTACTTTGCATTTCTTAATTATCCTCAACAGTTTATAACAGTTGTTACCAAAAGGCCAAAACTTCACATTTCATTTTTAAATGTTACCTAGGAACAATACCTTAAAAAGAGTTAACCTTAATTTTGTATCAATATACAAAGATCAATACTAATGTGGCCAAATATGATCTTAATTTTATATCAAACAGTTGTCAAGCCATGTGTGATTTGTCATGTATGTCTTCAGAACCACTGATAGGTTTGAACAATGTTTTGTTTCAAATATTCTGGAAGATGAATTTGTTAGTAGTTAAATGTTGAGACTCAAGTGCACAGTGTCATACATAAGGTTTGGTAGTCAGATGTAGAGCTACAGTTAAAGATAAAAATTAGAGTTGCAGCTATGAAACGAGATAAGATAAATTCAATAGCACAGAAAAAAGAGGGCTAAAGGTGGATCTTTGAGGAAATCCAACTTGTTGTGATTGGGTACAGAGAAGCCAGGACAAGCAACACAGCAACTGAGAAGGTAGGAGGAAAGCTGAAAGCATGTCACCATAGAAGCCAGTGGGAAAGGGTGTTTCCAGAATGAGGGAGCAGTCCATTGCTCAGCAGGGATGAGGGCTTGTCTAGAACGGGACAGTGAAGTGACATACATGAACTGGAAGATATGTATCTGATGTTGCTCCCAAGGCATTAATCCTATAACCAATTATGCTACTAAAACACAACTTTGACTGGTTCCTGCCTAATTTAGCAACTTATTTTTGGTATAGACAGAGATAGTCAATGGAAGGAAAAGAGTGGAGACAAAAGTTGACTATCTTAGAGGGAACAATAAATTTAAGAAGTTGTGTAAGTCAAAATAGAATATAGAATCAACATTTAATTATTGTTTATAGAATAATTCTAAGAGGCATTTTATAAATAATGACAGTGATTTTGTTTGTTTTTTTTTTTTGCTGGAACTTTGCTTTTATTGACCTCAGACAGAAGACTTACATCCTTAGCAACAATGGTTTCATGTAGAGAGCTGCAACGTGCCGCGCCCTAAAGATGGCGCCGGTTTCCGCCTTCCACCAGCCTGATGGTGAGCGCTCTCGGTGGTAAACAAGTCCATATTTGGCTAAGACCACTGATCTGGCTTGCTTCCGCATACGTGGGCCTCTAAGATAGCACCACGTGGCTTTACTTGATTGGTGGTTCATATAGTATTTAGCCTGTGGGTTGGGTCTGCCCGGGCATTCGGAAGACTGTTTTCAAGGGACCTGAATAAACTGCTGGAGAAGAGCTTTTGCAAGTTGTGTCGTCCTTGCTGGTCGAGGGGGACGCGACAAGTGGTGGCCCATACGGGGAGCCAGAAAAGACTCAGAACTCCTGCAGTCAGGGGCAGTGCACTGGTAAGTTCCCGGGGTAAATTGGGACAATAAAGTTTCGTGGAAATAGCGAACAAAAGGTAAAGTTTCGCGGAAATAGCGAACAAAAGGTAAAGTTTTGCAGAAATAGCGAACAAAAGGTAAAGTTTCGCAGAAATAGCGAACAAAAGGTAAAGTTTCGCGAAAATAGCGACAAAAGGTAAAGTTTCACGGGGAAACTGCGAAACGAAAGTAAATTTTTAATCATGGGATTGTCTCAGTCACATCCAATTTTTCTGGCTCTTCAGGAGCTACTTTTAGCTAGGAATTTAAAACTTAAGAAGTCTACCCTAGAGAGATTTTTAAATGAATGCGACTCCAGGGCTCCGTGGTTTGCGGTGTCCAGGAATCTTACGGTATCCTGCTGGAACAAATTAGGCAGAGACTTGGATTTTGCTTGAGAGCAAGGTACTCTAAAACATGGAGTAAGATCGATTTGAAAGATGGTAAGGAGTTGTTTAGAAGATCAGAGATGCTGTAACGCGATCAAGGAGAGAGAATCAGCCTTGGAACTGCTGCAAGGGGAAAGATCTGAGCAGGTAGACAGTGAAAAGGGAGACAAAAAGAAGGTTCCTCTCTATCCCGATCTTAGAGATTTTAGAGATTTTGAGGACTCAGAGGGTACGGATTCTGAAGGGGAGCTATACGCTCTAATAGAACAGTTGGAGAGGACTGCTATTAGAAAAAGGAAAAAAAAAGGTAAAAAAAGAAGACACGTTGGCGACAGTCAATGTAAGTAAAGCTGTTGCCGCGGCGCCTTCAGCCACGTTGGCGGCGGCCGGTGTAAGTAAAGCCATTGCTGCGGCGCCTTCAACTCCCCCTCCATACTCAGAAGCCGTTCAGATAGATCAGCCTGTTCAGTCCCTAAAAGTAGGGAGATCTTTCTGCCCGGGGATGTGGACACAAGTAAGAACAAAATTACAGTTTGCCTATCCGGTATACCAAGATCCACAAGGGAACAGGTACAAGGAACCGCTTGATTTTAAAGTAGTTAAATCCCTTACAGAGTCGGTTCATACCTATAACATTACCGCTTCTTTTACATTGGCTCAAGTAAAAACATTAAACAGACATTGTATGACTCCGAGTGATTGGAGTGGCCTGGCCCGCGCTTGCTTAAGTCCAGGGCAATACTTAAACTGAAAAGCTTTCTTTATTGAGTATACCACTGAGCAAACAGCCATTAATCAGAGAAACGAAAATCCAGCCTGGGATAGAGATATACTACTTGGGCAGGGGAGATTTGCCAACCAACAGACAGGATATCTCAATCAGGTTTATAAACAAATAAACCAGACAGCTATCAAGGCTTAAAAATCACTTCCTAACAAAGGGGAGGTGAGTGGGAACTTAACTAAGATTCTACAGGGCCCCATGGAGCCCTTTTCAGACTTTGTGGCACGATTGGTGAAAGCGACAAAAAAGATTTTTGGTGACCCGGATGCTGCCATGCCACTAATAAAACAGTTAGTTTCTGAGCAATACACCAAAAAATGTAGAGCCGCTATCACCCCTTACAAGAGTAAAGGGCTAGAAGCCTGGATGAAAGTATGTAAAAAACTTGAAGGGCTGTTAACTAATACTAGTCTTGCTGCCACGATAGTACAGTTGATCAAAAAAGGTGGAGGAAGTCTAGGAGTTTGTTTTAAGTGTGACAAGATGGGACACTTTAAAAGACAGTGCCCCGGGGGAAGGAGTACAAAAAGTACAAAAAGTGTACAACGCCCCAGGCGGCCGGGGTTATGCCCAAAATGTAAAAAAGGAAACCATTGGGCTAATGAATGCCGTTCAGTAACAGACATCCATGGCCAGCCTTTGACTCAAGGTTATGGTGGCGCTCGTCCAAAAAACGAACAGCGGGGCCCACGACCCCAGGGCCCACAAATATATGGGACAATAGAAAATCAGGACAAAAAACAAAATCAAGAGAGATGGCCAACCCTCCACCATCCGAGACACCGCGGAGAGCCACTACAGGCTCAACAGGATTGGACCTCTGCTCCACCACCAGACTCGTATTAACGCCCCAAATGGGGGTCCAGTTAATTGAAACAAATTTTAAAGGACCCCTTGAACCTGGTACAGTTGGTTTGCTGTTAGGGAGGTCATCATCAGCCTTGAGAGGACTTATTGTCCATCCTAGAGTTATAGATCCAGATTATACAGGAGTGGTTAAGATCATGGTAGCCTCCCCCCCCACCCCCCGTGGTATAACGGCTATCTCTCCTGGAGATAGAATTGCTCAGTTGATCATGTTGCCGAGCTTACATGATCGCTATGCGACAAGGGATCGAGAGAAAAAAAAGATGGTTTTGGGTCCACGGACACAGATCTGACTTTTCTCTCCTTGGATTTGGACCAACGCCCCGTCTTGGAGTTAAAAGTTGATGGTAAAAAGATCCTGGGCCTTTTGGATACTGGGGCTGATAGGAGTATCATAACAAAAAAAGACTGGCCTTCAGGTTGGCCTGTACAAGCCTCTTCTCAAACACTTCAAGGCCTGGGTTATGCTAAGACTCCAGATATGAGTACAAGATCATTAAAGTGACAGGACCAAAAAGGCCACTCAGGAGAAATACAGCCATATGTACTTGAGCTCCCTATCTCCCTTTGGGGAAGAGACCTTTTAAAGGATATGGGATTTAAATTGAGTAATGATTATTCTGATTCAGCCCAACGTATGATACAAGATATGGGATATGCTCCAGGCTTTAAAATAGAAAAATATTTACAGGAACGAAAGAGTCCCATATCTACACAACAAAGACAAAAGAGACAGGGCCTGGGTTTTTCCTAGGGGCCACTGAGGAGGACATTCCCATAACTTAAAAGACGAAAAACCCAGTATGGGTTCCTCAGTGGCCACTTTCCTCTGTAAAATTAAATGCGTCCAAAGAGTTAGTAGATAAACAGATGTCTTTAAAATATATAAAACCATCTGTATCTCCCTAAAATACACCTATTTTTGTCATTAAAAAAAAATCTAAAAAATGAAGATTATTACATAACCTGCGTGCCATAAATCAACAAATACAGATCATGGGCCCAGTACAACGCGGCTTGCCGCTTTTATCATCTTTGCCAGCCTCATGGCCCACAATAGTTATAGATATAAGGGATTGTTTTTTCTCCATCCCTTTGTGTGCCAAAGATAGTAAAAGATTTACATTTACTGTTCCATCCTGTAACCATGAGGAACCTAATCAACGATTTGAATGGGTAGTATTACCTCAGGGCATGACAAACAGCCCCAATATGTGCCAACTGTATGTGGAAAAAGCCATTGGGGAATAGGCCAAGGCCGTACCCCCAAGGAGAAAATGTCTTTAGCCTTATTTACTTTAAACTTTTTCAACTTGGATGCTCAAGGCCACTCAGCAGCGGACAAACATCAGGATTCCCATGGTCCACCTAAAGGCATGGTGAAGTGGAAGGATATTTTGACAGGCTCTTGGCGAGGGCCTGACCCCGTGCTAACATGGGCGAGAGGGTCTGTTTGTGTTTTTCCTCAGGATCAACAAGATCCAATGTGGGTGCCTGAACGCCTTGTGAGGAAGATTCGTCATGAAGACCTTCCTAGGGATCCTGGTGATAGTAGCAGTGAGTATGTCAGGAATGACCAAGCCGAGATGGGGGATCCTGTCGATATTCCCAAAGCCGATGCCGGTCTGACATGATGCAACTGTGTTTCCACGCTTATTTAGCAGTAATAGAAGCTTAGGCTTACCCTACCTTCCCTTTGATGATCAAAAAAGCCCTATAGAGGGTAATAGAAATGTCAGCTTAAAGGGTAGTCTGTACTTTTTAATGAGCTTCAATAGGTCAGATGATACAGAATGCATTAAATTGTCTCAACAGTCAGCAGATTTTTTACCACAACTGAGATTTGGGTGTAGGGGTAGTGGTTTGTTTTCGGGCAACGGTTCTCGCCTTAAAGGATGGTGGCCCACACGAGTCTCTTACCGGGACCCCCCCAGACAGCCACGCTGGGCACCTTTTTGTAGAGGATCCACAGGAGAAGGACCTTTTCCCTGGACTGAATGTCAGGAGCGCAGAACAGTTTGGGTTCAACAAGATTATTTTTCCTTTAGTCCCATGATTAGTAATATAGTGAATAAGTCTTGTACAGGAATGCTTGATATATCTACTAGGGATCCTCAACAAACTGCCACCAATCCTTTTGATTTGTGGCTTTTGTGTGGGGTAAATGAAAGTTGCATGGACTTGGGACCTGTCATTATGCTTGGGGGAGGAATTTATCAAAGAGGTAATTTTTCCCTAGGGTCCGCTACCAAATTGGATTTTTCTAACAGTAAGGCTCTGGTACTTGAAATTCTTCGTTTCATTCTTACCACAATAAGACCTTTTCAGCTTTGCCAGTGTGTCTCTGGCCTCCTTTTCTGTGGATTGTAAGTAATGGGAGTGCATCCTTGGGTAAAGAAAAGTTAGTATGCACTCTGGGCACATGCTTTTATGCCCTGTGCTGGAATGCCACAGCCTTTCCTGTGGCTATGGTGACTAGAATGCCTCGATATGTACCAGTTCCTGTAGAAGCCCCTAATACCATGATGCTATTCAGGCTTAAAAGAGATTTTGGCATCACTGCAGCTATTGTTACTGCCATCACTGTTGCTGCTGTGGGGGCTACTGCCTCAGCTATTGCCTTGTCTAGTTCTATACAGACTGCCAATGCCCTGAATAACATCTCAGCCACTGTAACACAGGCATTGGATACCCAGACCTCTATGAATTCTCATCTCAAAGGAGGCCTTATGATAGTTAATCAACGCATAGATTTAATACAAGAACAGATTGATTCTCTTTGACAACTAACACAATTGGGGTGTGAGTGGAAAATGCAAGGTTTGTGTGTTACTTCGGTACAGTATCAAAATTTTACAAAGGCTGCTAATCTGTCTAGACAATTGTCAAAGTTCCTCTTACAGGACTGGTCGGCTGAATTTAAAAATTTGATGAGAGAACTGAGAACAACAATCGTCCACATCAACTCCACTCGGGTGGATCTGAGTCTGGCTACTGGTTTGACTTCCTGGATACAGACGGCTATGGATCATCTTAAGGAGTGGGCGGGCATAGGCTCTTTGGCGATACTGATGATACTAGCCTCTCTGGTTTGCCTATGGTGCATCTACAAGATGAGAGCCACACAAAAGCGTAATACAGCCATGATTATACAGGCCCTTGTCGCCATTGAGGCGGGCCAGTCCCCTCAGGCATGGCTCGCTGCCATGAAGCCTTAAAATCTTCACTGAACATAGTCCCTGCCCACTGAGGTATTCGTTCCATGGGTATTAGGGTCTGACAAGTCAATGACGGAGTAGACAGGTAAGTCTCGGCCACCTAAGACAGGGCAGCCCCGAGTGGGGAGGCTGACCCAGAGACGGGTAAGAGTTTGAACACCGCCCTCCTACAGGCTCAGGCCCACCGTGAGAACCCCAGAAATGGGGATTACGAAGCCTTTCCAGGGACTTTTACCAACTTTAGAAAAAATAAAAAAGGAGGAACTGTAGAGAGCTGCGACGTGCCACGCCCTAAAGATGGCGCCGGTTTCCGCCTTCCACCAGCCCGATGGTGAGCGCTCTCGGTGGTAAACAAGTCCATATTTGGCTAAGACCGCTGATCTGGCTTGCTTCCGCATACGTGGGCCTCTAAGATAACACCACGTGGCTTTACTTGATTGGCGGTTCATATAGTATTTAGCCTGTGGGTTGGGTCTGCCCGGGCATTCGGAAGACTGTTTTCAAGGGACCTAAATAAACTGCAGGAAAAGAGCTTTTACAAGTTGCGTTGTCCTTGCTGGTCGAGGGGGACGCGACAGTTTCAGAAATGAGAAACCGTAGGACTGAAAAGTACTTCAGATACAGCTCAACATTTCAGACTATGACCACTACTTATACTGGACAGCACTGTGTCTACACAAGACTAGATAGCAAATATTTTGGCATGAGATCACGGTTTCACTCAGAAATTTTCAGAAAATTACAAACCAGGACTTTGTCTGAGCTTTTCAAGAATCATTTTTCCATTGATAGGTTTTAAGCAAAGGATAATCCCCTTCCAGTGTCCCTTTCTCTGTACTTGTCCTTATTTTTATGCATGGAAAAAGTACTCATTACTATAATACTAATGATTTCCTCAAGCCATGTATATCAGAACATAAGCTTCCTAAATTTGAATTATTGATCATTTTGCTGGAGAGATCAAAATACTTTATATAAATGCAATTCATACTTAAACTTACCAATCAGAGGACTTAAGTATAAGCAGTATAATTGTTATTTAAAGGTAAAAGTTCATCTTCATGTAGAATTTATGTTGGAAGTATATATGTTTGAATTCCCTGAGTGCATGTTTTTGATGAGGATTTCACAAACATAGATCCCAAAGAGAAATGCAACTGCCACTAACAAACTCTAAGACACAGGAAAACTCTTCATCTATTTTAGCCTTAGTTTTGCCACCTGTGAAATGGAAATTCTACTATTTGTCCTGACCTCTCATTTTCCAGAGACTCAAGACTCATGTTCATAGGCTTTAGGTCTCAAATGTCCTTGTGTCCAAAGAAAGAGCAACTCCATCCTGAAGAAAAAGCATAGGAAAGGCCCATGCCTGCACAGCCCTTGAACAAGTTTCTATCTTTGGAAGCTGAAAATATGCAGCTCTTTAGAGAAGATCAGAATTCCCTTTGAGACGCATGCACAAGTGTAAATATATTTGCTTACTGTCCATTGTTTTCTCTCACTCTTTTCTTATAACTGAGAAGCAGTGGCTTCTGAAAGCACTAAGCTGGAAAATAGGGCAGCTGACACCAGAGTGGCCTGGCGCTCATCTGGAAACTGTTTAATCATAGGAGTTGGACATACTATTAGACATACTTAAAATGTTATTTTAAATGACATATCCTCTTTGCCTTGGCACTCTTCCCCAAATGCAGAAGCAGCACTGCCTTTGCCTTGGCCTGTGGTAAGCTGACAGATGCACAGCAGGAAAAGAATCTTCAGTGCATGCAAGAGTGTTTTAGAATCTTTAGACCTTAGCAGTGATTCCTTCCAGATCATTGCTTCATTTCAGAGGCGTCTACTCCATAATGGGGTTGGTGTATGTGACAACGTCAAGGAAAGGATTTTATGAAAACATCCAGCTGAGAAAAATAAAACAATGCTAATCAAGAAAAGTCATGTACTTCACAGTACATGCCTCATAGTATCTAGGAGTATTCCAGAGGGAATTCTGGACCAATTAACACAATGGGTCTGCACATGCTGCCCTCCTTCTTCTATCCTCAACCCCAAAGATACTGACTCAGCAAATGGCCGAAAGCCAGAGCAGCACAGTCATTCAGAGTATGTATCAATGCTCAGTTCAATCATGACATGATGGCTGCAAACCCATTCTTGAAAGCAAGAAAACCTAGATAATGTGGTTAGCTTATATTAGACATGAGGGCTTAACAGAGTTTAAAAACCAATTTGAAAATTCCATCCTCCCATAAAGATAGCAGTAAGATTGAGGGCAAAGCCACCCAGTTCAAGGAATGGGAATAAAGTGCATAAGGAATTATGCAGACTCCTTTTGACATTATCCTTCTTAGCCAAGATGACCCAGTTCTTCTGATACTTAATACTGATTCAGAAAGAAGACAATTTCATTAAAACATTTTAGTCACATTATGCTGGGATAGTAATGCCAGTTTCATTATTAGAAACAAGTTTGCAATTCAAAATGTCTTCCATTTGTCACTAATATTCTATTCATTTCCAATTTATCTTTCCAAAGATGACTACCCAAGACCTGCAAGGTATTCTGTTGCAAATCCAATAATTCTTTGATCTTTCAATATCATAAGTCATAAGCCTGTACAGCTCAGAGTCTAATTTGAATGTTGAGAACTATCCACTATGTGACCAGGCGCTGGCAACTCGGAGTTGTGTAAGATTCTACAATCTACTGAGTCTTATTTTGTTCTTTCACAGCAATCAATAGAATATTTTGATATTTTGGAACTGGAAAGTGACTTTAGATAAGGAAACTATGTTTAATTCTTCTGTACATTATATTTTTGTTTATTTCTATTTTTTCCTTGAACAAGGGCATATGCTTATACGTTTGTTTAAGGATGTTTTAAGGGTCATGAAAAGAAAGACTAAGTTTCAGTAGAAAATTCTCTTAGTACAAAACAGGGTTCTAATCTCTAAATCTAACAAGATTCACATTAGTTTCTATTTGAGCATGAAGACTTTTCCAGGTATATATTTCAGATGGCCTCAGCTAAGTTTCTATAAAGCAATTTAATAGTTTCTTTCTCTTAGCTTAGCAAAACCATATATATTAAGAAGAAAAAAAAATCAAATAACTCAACATCATGTCTTTGCTCCTAACTGAAGTAAAACCCATTTTCCTATTATTTCATTATTAATATGAGAAAGTACTGGAATAATAAGAGGAAGTTTATTTGTTTACAGCTGTTACATTCTGATTTTGGATTCAATCAAATTAATAGACTGAAGCAGCATATAGCCTACCACTGTCATGATTTTATATATATAAATTTGAACTCCACAAGGATGTTGTTAGTAAAAGAGAGGAAATAAAAAAATAAAAACAAACAACAAAGAACCAATTGTGAATTTTCTGCACTGTTATTTGAGCAATTTAGTTGAAAATAGTAACGTGGCAAGTCTTTCCCCTTAAGACAGGATCAAACATAAAACATAAAAGTGACTATGACACTGCTTCTGCCCTTAAGGAGCTGGGGCAGAGGAAAGACTGACAATACAACAGCACAATGAAGACTAATAAAGTAAAACAGCCATTACTGGATATTACTGATGGTATGTGTTGGGCACACTCTGTGCAGGTTAAAGTGTTGGAAGCTTCATCCCCAATAGCCTAGAAAATATTTGGTCATGGAAGATTATGGCAAATAGTGTGTGTGTGTGTGTGTGTGTGTGTGTGTGTGTGTGTGTGTGAGATGTTCCTTTCTGCACATGGTCTGTTCCCTTTCTGGTTTCCTAGTTTAATGGGCCATAGCTGGGGGACACTTGCCAAGACTTCAACATCAATGTATTTTTATCTTCCAGCCTCTAGAATCATGAGCCAAAGACTAATACTTTCTAAAAGCAGCAGACATTTTAAATTTTGCTTACATCTCTGGGATGTTAACTCTTGGACAAGAACTAGAAAAAGAAGATAGCAGTGTCTTTATGTTTCCTGACCCCCGTGTCCACCTGCACAGGAATGGGGTTAGGGATGGGCAATCATGTATCTATGTTAATTAGCCACAGCTTTTCATTTTACACATTTTCCCCTGAATGGCTCTGTTCTTAGAACTTGTGGCATATACAAAAGAAAGACTGGTAGAAGCTAACTTGTATAGCCAAACATACCTGATCCAGAGGGTGTCCCCCTTCAAAACAATGGCAAATAGGAATAAAATCTCATTCAGGAACTATTCCA
This sequence comes from Lophiomys imhausi, assembly GCA_907164525.1. Classification (NCBI taxonomy): domain Eukaryota; kingdom Metazoa; phylum Chordata; class Mammalia; order Rodentia; family Muridae; genus Lophiomys; species Lophiomys imhausi. Next base: position 3,556,537 of record CAJQZJ010004801.1, read on the forward strand.
GCTGGCTTTTGGTTTCTTCTGATGTATATTTCCTGCAGAAAGCAGTGCAAAAAAATGAGATTTACAATAAAGAACATAAAAACGTGCACTACTTCACACCATATCACCTCAGTGCCTTACTATATTTGAAGTCCCAAGCACGAGTCTTAGTAACTAAATATATTGGCCAGCTAGAATATATACAAGATATAAAATACAAAACTTTAATTAAAACTTATTTTGAAGGCATCTCTCCATAGTGCCTTTTGGTACCGTGTCCCTGTGAATACAATACAGCCAGGCAACTGGCACAAAATAGAAATACAGTTCAATAAATTCTCCAAGTTAGAAAAATATTTGTTCCTATTACTCATCTACCAAATAATCTGTCTAAATAAAACTACATAGCTGCATATTCCTCTAGCAAAAGAGACAAAAAAATATTGATCCTTTTCTGGCAGGTAGCTTGAAGTAGACCTCAGCAAACAGAGAGGAACATTTGGGGCCTGTTTATTTAAAGTACCCCATAATTTTAATTCTCACAACTGGGCCTTTCTGGTTCCAGTGATTCCTCAGTACAGCAGGACCCAGGATCAGGTTTCTACATCTCACACAGAACCATGATTAGTTCTACCTTATCCCAGCAAAACAATAACAGCATTTTCCAAGTCAGACTTGTTCCCCTGACTCTGCATGATGGTGATTTGTTGTTTGAAACAAGGTCTGACTATGTCTTGAAGGCTGGTCTGGAACTTGAGATCTGTCAGCCTAAACTACAGTGCTCAGATTAGAGGCAAGCATGGAGCTTCCTTTGCATTTTATTCTCTGCCGTTTGCCTATTATAGACCTCATGCATATACTTCTAAATATTGGGAGAGTGTATCATGTGCATTTTTATGAGCGATTCCAAAAAATATTACTAAATGAGATGATTGTGGCCTTTAAGAGACATCTTGACTTGTTCAAGGTCCTATGGAGACAGCTGGAGTGACTAGTTAACCAAGGCCCATCTTAGCTGAATGTACATCTAATGGTGGGATATAACACATTCCAAGCACCATCCCTGTGTTTAAGGAACTGAGAATCTTTGAGTCATGCTAGACCACACTGTTTCTTTAAAAAAGCACTAAAATACAGTTTTACATAAACATGATTAATAAGGACAAAAATTAGTCAGGCAAAAACCTACTTAAAAGAGAGCCACAGAAAATCGAATACCTATTCATTTTAGTGGCAACTATCAAAGACTTTTCTCTCCTTAGACTTATTAAAAATTGTTTTAGTACCAATTGTCAGGGTGAGTGACAGGGCTAAGTACTTGTTGAGAACTGCGAAATTTGATTTATTCTTTTATTGTCCACAGGCCCAGAGGGCTGCTGCTACCCAATAAAGCAAAGATGGGGTTCAGACAGCCGGGTCCAGAGGAGCCCGGCACTCACAATGTTCCCTCCTGCACTTTTCAACCTTTTCACCCCAATTAAAGGTCAACATGGCTGCTCAAAAACATTTATTTAAAAAGGCAGTCAACTCAGCAGGCTGTCAAGTGCGATATTGCCACTTCATAGGATTCAATTAAACCCGGGAGCAGGGCACCTGTGAATCACTGAAAGAAGCGTAAGTCGAGCCATTTTCTGCTTTCTTCGAAAAGCTGTATTTTCCCTACTGTCATTTATTCAGTTCCCAGAGCGCCCTCACAGGCACGCGTTTACAATCTCCCCCCAGTGGCTCAGGGATTTATAGCTCCCGGCTTAATTAAATCCCCGCTAACTACAATGGAGGTCTGCAGCGCGCCACTGCACTAACACCAGGGCGCCTGCAGCGTTCCCGTAGGGCCGGCGCCATTACCCACCTCAGCCTCAGGCAGCCAGGCTGCCGCTTCCGCCCGCCACACTTCCGCCGCGCGCGGCACTTCCGGCCCACGGGCACCGCCCTGCTGCCTGACCTTCTTCCTCTCAGTTCTTTTTCTCCCCCAATACCCCCCCCCCGTCGGGTGGTGCCCAAGCCATAGTGCATGGAAAGAAAGCCCAGCTAAAGAGTATTGAAAAGAAAGAAAAGAGGAAGAGAAGAAAGGAAGGGAGGGAGGGAAGAAATAGAGAAGAGACCCTGTGTGTTTGAGAAACAGCCTGGAGGTTGGGAGGCAGTGTTTTAAGGCTGGCCATTTTAACCTCTCCCTATATGTGTTCATTCGTTTATTAAGGAAATAGTTACTGTCATCTTCTTCCTCTGGGTTGGGGCCGAACTGGGTTATAAGGAACAGGATGAGCAAAACGGGGAGCTGCACCTGCCCACGTTTACAGCCTTATAATCTTGTAGGCAAGGCAGACATGGGGAAAATTATCCTTTAAACAGGTCATGCGTTTATTTAGCTAAGCATTTTGAAGGGAGGAATATGATTAGTGTAAAGATTGGAATGTCAGCTAGTTAGAGAAGTAGCTTTTGTGCTGGCATCTGACAGACGTATGACATGGGTCAGAACTCTCTAGAATGAAGGAGCAGGGCCTGGACCTTGCATAGACACCTGACTAGCGTGGCTAAAGCTTGAAGGAGGGGGGTGTGTGGAGGAAGATGGGTGAGAAGAGGCAGAAGTGTGTAAGCCTGAGTCAGACTAGGTAGCCAGCGCAGGCTTCAGCTAAGCGCAACTGGGATATTTTCTGATTGACTGTGTCCCTTTGCAGAAAGGGGAGCTGGAATAATTATTTTTGTTCTCTAAAAGGATCTCTCTGCTTTGGGAAGATAATGGTTTAATATAGGTGAAACAAGCTGGGATGCCAGGAGGTGACTAAGTAGTATAAGCTCCAGGTGTGGTGATACTGTAAGGAGTAAGAAAATGATGAGTAATAAGTATAACAATACTCAAATTAATATTTATTGATTGCTTGCCCAAAGCTTGGTACTCATTAACATATTTAATCCTGTGAACAGTCTTATTAAGGACCATTTTACAGATGATGAAATGGAGGTTTAATAACTTGCCCATAAAGCCGGGCGGTGGTGGCGCACGCCTTTAATCCCAGCACTTGGGAGGCAGAGGCAGGCGAATCTTTGTGAGTTCAAGGCCAGCCTGGTCTACAAAGTGAGTCCAGGACAGCCAAGGATACACAGAGAAACCCTGTCTCGAAAAACCAAAAAAAAAAAAAAAACTTGCCCATATCCTCACAGATAGAAAATAGCATATTGGAATTTCACTTCTGCTGTCAGTACCTGTGGGGTCATCGCTGATCAAAACCACTTTGTCTTCAGTGCTTAAAAAAAAAAAAAAAGATAAAACAGATCAGTAATGGATTCCTTATCGATTATATGGTGTTGGTAGAGGACACAACTTGAAAGTAGAATTTTCAAATTCACGCTTCACTACTATAGCATTTGTTGGCAGCCAAAGGAAGACTTAGGTCCTTGAAGCAGACCTATGGTTATATTTTGTTGATAACACTCTGATGATGCTAATTTTTTGAGCAGGAAAATGTCACTCTATAATAGTTGCAAAGAGCATCTTCAGAACTAATGCTGTGTCTAGCTATAAGTATCTTGGTAGAGTATGCATGCATATTGTACATTTTGTGGATTCATAATAAAGCTTCCTGGAAATGTAACTCCAGGTCAGCTTCCAAATTTCATTTCTATTTTGTTGGAAAATGAAGCTTCATATGTATAGTCAGCTGGATTTATGAAATTTGATTTTACAAATTGAAGATGAATGGTTTTCTCAAAAGTCACAATGAAAGCTTTGCAGCATTGGTTACAGGTAAATTTCCCCAAGGAGTCAAAGTTCATTTCAAGAGATGTGTTTAATTAGTAAGAATTTTTGGGTGGTTGTACAGTTTTTTAATTGTAGCACAAGACTTAGATGTATACAAACAGTTTCTCTTGAGAGTGAGAGTTCCATGAAATGGCTGTGAATCCCTGAGAATTCAGTTGTCAGAGCCCAGTCACCTTTGGAATGTCTGTGTTAGGGCATTTATCCCAGAACAGCTTGGCCTCTGGGTCCTGGTTTCCCACCTTCCTGTGCCAAGCATAGGGCCTTTGTTTGATAAAATGTCTGGAGTTTTCACAGGAAAAATGATTATCTCAAAACAAAATTGGCCACATTTATTCAAGGGTCACAAAGTAGAACATTGTGTGGGTGTCACTAAGGGCTTGATTTACATTCATTGAAAACAACTCTCCATTGAGACAGTCTAAACACATGAGAGATACTACAATGTGATGAATACTGAGACACTGTAGTGTATTCATGGGTTACTTTAGCTAAATAATTTCAAAAACAAAATTACAAATTTATTTGTATAGAAAAAATTTAGTGGAGCTATTCACAGGTTTTAGCATGTTTCAAATAGTGTGGAGGTAAGATTGAAGGTCTTTAGATAGCACTGGGTATGAATGTTTTATTTACTCAAAATATCCTTTTCGTAGGCCTTTGACCTATGTATTGTCCTCTGTGAACCCCAGTTGTAGTGTTTGTCCTGAGGACAGAAGCAGCAGTCTGTGTTCTGACCACTTTGGACCCTGAGTTCTATACCTAGACCTCAAGACTGTTAGCTCAGTGGTTATGTCTGAGGCTTCATCCTAACTCTAGAAAAAGCCTGCTTGAAAGGCTTGGTCTGTAACTCCTGAGATAACTTGAGTACTTTAGATGATACACTATCTGTTCTTCCAGAAATGACTTGGAGTCAGATCTTCCATTTAAGGCCTCAGGAGGGCTAGACATGTGGGTGTGGTAGGTGGTGACTTCATTCTTTCTCCTTGGCTTTGCCTCTGAGTTCGCAGAGAAAGAAATGGCTATTGGTGTGAAAGTTTTTCTTTCAGAATGCTTAAAAAAATAATGTCTTGGCAGGGAGTGATTGTTATGGTTGCCCTATGTGACAGTAACCTGGATTTGTGCTGCCACTCAAAGAACATGGAACCTGGACTTTGACTAGGAGGAGCAATCAGTAATTGCCACAGTTGGGTGATACAATGGTAGAAATATTCAGAGACCTGGGAGGAGTTGTCTGGTCTTTATGATGAATGATGGGCATATTTGTTTATCTCATCAGTCTCTCTTTCTAGGTACTCCCAGGTGCAGGAAATGATCTGAAAGGACCAGATAATAGGTTATGTTTAAGGTCATGGAGAAAAACAGTGGCAACCTTCCAAAGCAAAGATGTGCTTCTGAATCTGGGATGTGTTGGGTCACTGGGTCACTGTTGACTATCTCCAGGCCAACAACTGTAGGAGGAAAGAGAATTATAAGCCTGTTCCACCAGAGGAATGGACCTCGGAAACCTGAGTTCTATATCCCCTTTGACATTAAAAAAACGAAACAAAGCAAAACAAAACTCTGCTCCTGTGCCAGACATTTAGAGGAGAGTGAAAAAAAAAATTCAAAGGGGAAAAAAAGGCTTATTTGTTTTAAGGCTTGCTCAAGTAATCCACTTATGCCATTTACATTAGTTAAACAACCTTTCCGTGTAAACACCATTAATTATGTAGTATAAGAGTCAAATAAAAATGCTAAAAAATAAAAGTAATTGTAGAATAAATTAGTGTAGCTTGAGTGCCCATACATTATAGAGAAACTGTAGACTTTTACAGGGATGGATGTGTGATTTTTCTATTGTTTGAGCTATAGGATGAAACCAACAGAAGTGACATTTCACAGATGAATACCAAAGCTGTTAAAGTTTAAACTCATACTGGCAGTGAAATTACCGTCTTCACAGAGGCCATGACTCCAGCCTTTCTTTATCCATCTTTAAAAGACGGTGAGGTGAGATGGGGTTCGGGTGTCCCATGGATCTCCCCAGATCTGTTAGAACCACACCTTTGTTGCCACCTCCAGAATCAGTAGCCTCCAACCTCATTTTGAGTATAATGACAGGAGACTGCTTGTGTCTGTGCTGAAGGAAATGAACCGATGTGCTACTGGTCAGCCATAAAGAAAAAGGTCAGGGACCAAAGCTACTGAAAGGATGGGGCATAGGACACATTGTAGTGACAGCAGCAGTGTCAATGCATAACCACCATTTGTTCACTGATGACTTACATTTCCTCAAGACAGGATATACATTTTTATCATCCCATTTTACAGACAAGGAAGTTGAGGCTTAGAGAGGGTCACAAATGAAACAGGGATTGGAAAACATTTCAGGCTGACTGTATGCCTCTACTACCCCATTTGTGTTTTGAAATGTAAATGTAAAGGACTGTGGCTTATTTGAAAACAATATTTTGTGCTGTGTAGGATCTTTTAAGAATATTTGAGCGCATTTATGTCATTTCCTCAGGGAAAGTTTTGTTTTACCTCAGGAGACAGGAAATGGTTTTGAGATAGGAAGAGGTTTTTATTTTTATGGACTAAGCCCATCTGTTAAAATCACTAAAACTGGATCATGGAAGAGCATAGGGTTTTCACAGCATGAAGAGGACGATACAAAGCTTCTCCCTGGTGTATAAGTACACCATCAGGGAGGCTTGTGCAGACAGACAGGGCAACTAGCCACCAGGAAGAGCTGTTCGGCAAACACACTCTAACATATTGTTCATAACCATAACAACATACTCCTTAAAAGAATTTTGAAGCCGGGCGGTGGTGGCACACGCCTTTAGTCCCAGCACTCGGGAGGCAGAGGCAGGCGGATCTCTGTGAGTTCGAGGCCAGCCTGGTCTGCAAAGTGAGTCCAGGACAGCCAGGGCTGTTACACAGAGAAATCCTGTCTCGAAAAACAAAAAAAAAAAAAAAGAATTTTGAGGCACAATTTTTCCAAATTTTGAGACTTTGACCCTCCTTCAGAGAGATATAATAAAAAAAATTAGCCAGGCCATCTGCTATGCATGTGCAGCATAAATTAAAGAAAAATTGTCTTTATTTATTCAGAATAATGCTTCCTGTACCAACATTAAGCACTGAACCCCCAGTACTAAGATAAACATGCATGCCTCTTATAGTGGAGCTCACAGTCCAGTGAGGGAGGTCAGTGTTAACTAGATGGCCATGTTAATAAGTGCTTACTACTGGGTTTGATGAAACACCCTAGAGATCTCAGCTCTTAGGAGGCTGAGGCAGGAGGATGGAGAGGGTGAGGTCAGCCTGGGCTACAAAACAAGACTCCATCTCAAAATAAAACAAAACAAAACAAAATAATATTTATTGTAAATATCCCCTTCTCCAATGAGAGTAATATTTGTAACTAACTTACTAGAAAAAGAAAGTGAATGTGATACATTCTATATTTATATTTTATTTTTTACTTAACGTGTATAACCATCAACTTGCCAAATTTGATCGAGCTAAGATGTCTTGTTTGAGGACTGGTCTAGTAACTGAAGTATTACTTCATCATCCTTGTATAAATCCCACTCAAAATTATACATGCTATGCACAATTTTCAGTTTCAGTTACTTTAAAATGGGAGCTATGAAGACACTGGTGAAATAAATTTTATTCATTTAGATTTTCTTAGTCTCCCAATCCTTTACACTTCTCTTGCTTACAACTAATTTAAGAATGATGCCCACTCACTTCCCAGACTTTACATGTCTTTCCAAAGCATTTAACTTAGCTTTCATAGAAACAACAACTCTCTTTTTATGCTCATATTTGAACAGTTTATGTGATACTTAATTAAACTATATAATTATAGTAATCAAGTACAACTGTCATAAACAGGTCTGAGAACAAAACAAGCCACTCTGAGTAAGCATGGAACTCAGCTGGTGGGAGTAGAAGTGGTGGGGACACCAAGCAGGCATAACTCACAAGCATCTATCTCTGAACAATCAGTCAATACATCTTACAAAGGGATTGGAAAACATCAGTTAAGTCTCAGGGGAGCTCAATTCAAAGAGCTTCTATCATAATTAAAGACTAATAAATATTTCAATGAATAGCAGTGTGTACCATAAAGGTTTGTAGTAGGGAGGTGTGTTCTTGCCTTGGGAAGTCAGGAAAGGCCTCAGAGGGCCTCACACTTGAACTGAGATGGAAGCTTATCAGAATTATCTCAGAGAGGGATTGGGAAAGGTGTCCTGAGGGAGAGTACAGCAACATAGGGGTACCTGTATGAGGTCTGCAGGAGTATATATTGAAAATGAGGAACTCAAAGAAGCTAGGGGTTGTGTGAAGAGCAGAGACAGAGGACTGGTATGGGGGAAGGTAGTGGGAAGGCTGAGTCCACTTCAAGGCAGCTCTGAGGCTAATGGTTCTCAACCTTCCTAATGCTGTGACACTTTAACACATACAGTTCCTCATATTGTGATCGCCAAACATAAAATTATTTTAGTTGCTACTTCATAGATGTAATTTTGCTACTGTTGTGAATTGTAATGTAGATATCTGTGTTTTCTGATGGTCTTAGGGTCATTTGATGCCCAAAGGGGTCACAACCCACAGGTTGGAAACCGCTGTCTTAGGGCTTTGACAAGCATGGTTGTCTTTACCCTATCCACAGTGAGAAGTCGCCAATGCTGGTGAAGAAAGGAGACTTACTTTATAAGGAACACCATCTAATTTGTAGACTCTATGCTTTCAGTTTTAATTTGGGACCTTTGATTTCCTTTTTTCCAATTTAAATGCATCATGGTGATACATTGTGGACCAAAAAAAAAAAAAAAATCATCTTAACCTCTGGCTCCAGGATTTCTCATAGGGAGGTAGCTGTGCTTATTGAGGAAATTGCTCTCACCAGCAGCTTGTGGGTCAAAGATGAGCATCTAAGGGTGAATGTCAAGACAATAAAAGGATGTTAAATATCTCTGCTGAGAAGGTAAGAGGGAGGGAGAAGAATTTATTTCCTAGAGCATCTACAACCAAGTGCCACAAAGTGGGCAGCTTAAAACAACAGATGCTTATTAAATTCTCCCATTTTGGAGGCTAGAAGTTGGAAATCCAAGTGTCAGCAGGACCATGCACCTTCTATTGAGGCTCTTTCCTTGTATTTTTCTTTTTTTTTCTTTATTTTTTATTTCTTCAAGTTACATCTCAATCACAGTCCCCTCCCTATTCCCCCTCCAGTCCCACCCTCCCACCCTCAACCCCCATCCTCTTCCCTTTTTTTTTCTTTTAAGTTTAAGGTATATCTTATTTCCCCCTACAGTTTCCCCTTTCAGTCCAACAAATGGCTCTTTCTCTTATAATAACAAATACAATACAGTACAAGAGAGGTAATTAGGCCACAGTTATGAGGGTTATATGGCTTAACGTACATTCCCAATGACCAGTCCACATGTATTTGGTACCTGACTTTAACATTCTACTATCTAAACATCTCCATGAGTTTAAAGGTCTATATATGACTCAACATTCATACTAACTTGCAACACAATTTTAAAAGTATCTTCTTAGATCTATAACACTCTCTTAACTCCTAAACAACTCAAAATTAAATTATGAGACTCTAGCTATCTGTTCTTCAACCACCTCAGAGACCTGAGAGGGATAAATATATCTGATTTTATAGGAAGTACAGGGCCTGCAGCTTCCCAAACTAGGAAATGACATACCTGTGGCTGCCTGGACAGTTCCCATTTTCTCTCCATACATTACAGCATCGATCTTCAGTCATTTGGCCCCGTTTCTCTGACAGACATTGATTGTAGAGCAGGGGTTATGAAGGACTTACCTACCCTGTCTTGGCAGAGCTAGGCTGT